>MU225442.1:1337868-1348095 GCA_018584345.1 Thuja plicata
GTTATGGTTTCCGGAAGTTGGGCTACCTAATCTCATATTTTGTAAATATTCAAAGCCGACCCTTTTTGTAATAAAAGTGAAAAATAATTAAATGTTAAGGGTAGTCGGCCTTAATGGCTATATTTCTAGAACCTTCACGGGCGGTGGAAATTGCCTATATAAAGAAGGCCCGTACTATTGTCTAGGGCAGTTCTGGGTGGATCGGAGTAATAATTTAAGGCTTTGTCCTACAGAATATTGTAAGTAAAATGCCCATGTGGCTTTGCATATTGTAGTTTTGAAAGTTTGTAATTCCACATTTGTGGAGATAATAAGAAGCCCATTTTCTATTCTTGCAAATTGCTATTATTCTCTCTATTTCTGTTATGTGTTTTTGGCATTAAGGGGAGCACCCTTCATCACAAAGGTAATGATATATCTTTTGAGAAGAAATCTGAAAGAGGTGATAACAAGGATTATAGAAGTTACCAGTAATTAGAAAGAAGAGATACATGAGACTACAAGGAAAAAGGCAAGAAGGCTAGCTACCTAGCTACTTGCAAAGATGAGAAAACTAACACCGAACCTGATAAAGATATTGAGATGGTATTTGTAGCTATGAAAGATGATTCAGATGAAGATGAAAGGTATGTAGAAACTACACTCATATCTAAGGTTAGAAAGAATGACATCTGCATTATAGATTGTGGCTACACTCACGACATGACTAGTGACAAAGAAAAATTTAATAATTTTTAGTATTATAATGGTGGTATAGTAAGAATGGGTAATGATATACCTTGTCCGGTTTAAGGTAAATGAACTATAATGTTGAATAACTTGATTAAATGTGAAAATTCTTATTGGGTAAAATGATTGAATTATAATTTGTTGATTGTTTCTCAGCTGAATAACTCAGGTCACTTAGTAGCATTTGAGAAGAAGAAGGAAAAGATCTTCAATGAATTAGGAAAACTAATTTGTACCAGTGAACAAACTAAAGGTAACTTATTTTATTTGAATGATACTGAAACCACTTGCTTAATGACTAGAAATGAAGACATATAGTTGTGGCACTAAAGATGGTGTCATGTCAATTTTGACAACATGATAAAAATAAGTAGAAGAATAAATGTAAGAGGCTTACCGACGATGACAAAGCCAGACAACATCATGTGCAAAAATTGTAAAAATGGTGAAATGAAAAAGTCTAGTTTCAAAAGTAAAACCCAAACATCTGGTGATATTCTAAAATTAATCCATACTAATTTATGTGGACCTATGAGGACAAAGAGATATTATGGAGATAGATATTTTATTCTCTTTGTTGATGATTACTCTAGAATGTTGAGTGTTATGTTTCTAAATGATAAATCTCAAGAATTCAAGATATTGAAGTGGTATAAGGCTATGGTAGGAAAACAAAGTGGTAAGGATTTGAAATGTTTGAGATCAGATAGAGGAGGATAATTTATATTAGATGAATTCACTAATTTCTGTAATGAGCACGGTATAAAAAGACAAGTTTCTGCACCAAGGGCACCACAACAAAATGGGATTGCTCAGAGAAGAAAGAGGTCAATAGTTGATTGTGCAAGAACATTGATGATAGAGAAAGGCATCACCCAAATTTTCTGGAGGGAAGCTATCAGCACTGTTGTTTATACACTAAATAGAGTACAATTGAAGAAGGACACACAGAAGACACCTTATGAGCTATGGTATGGTAAAACACCCAATGTAAGTTACTTCAAGATCTTTGGTAGTCAATGTTATGTGTTAAAGGATGATAGCAATGGAAATCTTGATGCCAAAAGTGATGAAAGTATATTTCTAGGGTATTCTACCAAAAGAAAAGATTTTAAATGTCTTATCAAAGCCTCTAACAAAATAGTTAAAAGTGAAAATGTAAAGATTGATGAATTTGTAGAAAAGAATGAGCTGGAAAGCATAAAAGAACTAGAGGACTACAACAAATTTGTATATTATGAAGAACCCACCACTCTACCTGAGCAATAGTGCTTAATGCCACAACAACAAAATGTTGTAGCTGATGATCAGACTGCTATTACTAATGGCCAGGATAATAATCAAGATAATGTGCAAAGTAATGAAGAACAAAAAGAAGATCATGAAAATGATCAAGTTGATGAGATGAGAAAAGAATTTGAGATGTCTATGTTTGGAGAGATCAAGTTCTTTCTTGGTCTACAGATCATTCAACAAAGTGAAGGTATTTTTGTTACACAGTGCAAATACATCAAAGAGGTCCTAAAAATATTCAAGATGGAAGATCCCAAACCAGTTGGAACATCGATAGCTATTGGATGTATTTTAAAAAAGGAAGACAAAACATATGGGTAAATCAGACTTTATACAGATCAATAATTGGAAAACTCATGTTTGTTGTACACACTAGACTAGATATTGCACATGCACTAGGAATTGTTGCTAGATTTTCTACTAACCCCAGGGAATCACATATGACTTCTATGAAAAGAATCCTAAGATATCTAAAGAATACTAAGGAATTTCGCTTATGGTATAAAAGAGAAGGAAAATTTGAACTAAAAGTGTTTGTTAACATTGATTGGGCTGGAAATCTTGATGAATGGAAGAGCACAACTAGAGGAGCATACTTTATGGGTGATAGAATTGTCAAATGGATTAGCAAGAAGCAAGGATGCATCTCTCATTCTACTGTAGAAGCAGAATATGTTGTTGCTGCTAGAAACTTCTCAAATATTGTATGGATCAAACAATTGCTAGAAGGTATGCATGTGAAGATCTCAAAACCTGTGTTTATCCATCTTGATAACACCAGTGCAATCAACATTGCTAAGAATCTAGTCATGCATTTCAAGACTAAACACATTTCCATAAAGTATCATTACTTAAGAGAGTAAGTTCGAGAAAAAGAGGTGATACTTGAGCATGTGCAATCAAAAGATCAATTAGCTGATATCTTCACCAAGCCACTGGCCAAGGATAAATTTGAGTACCTGAGGAAGAGACTAGGGATCAAACCATTGTCTACCAGTTAGTAAAAGATTGAAGGATGCATAAGCCTATATATTATCAGAATATCATTCATGTTGATGCAATCAAAAGGATGAACTTCAAAGCTACATCTATATACTGAAAGGTGTATATCAGAATAGAGCACCAGAGCATATTGTTGTATTGCTGATGGATAAGGGAAATTCAAGGAATATATTATGGATGCAAGAAAATTATTATTTAACATTAATGTCTAATATCTGTGAGATATTTGTTTGGCATTGTTTTCAAAGCGAGAGAAAGTATCCATATTATCATAGTATTAAAAAAAAAAGGAAAGACTATCCATTATCAGATTACTCTAATAGGGAGAGATTATATCCAAAGGGAGAGATGCTGACAAGAGACAAAGACATCAAAGAAGAAGAACAGTCAAAAAAGAGATATTGAAACAAGGAAAGGATGCAACACATCAAAATAAGAAAAACATAGAGAAATGCAAGAATCAAATTTAAGCTAATACAAAGCTTACCGGTGGTCAGACATTTTTATCGGTTATCAAAATAGATTGTTTGGTAGTTTGATGAATCTCAACAATTGTATTTCATATTGTATTAGAAATAAAATAATGTGATTATATAGTATGTTTCCATCAATGCAAAAGGGAGAGATTGATGACATATAATTGATTGAATGTTTGATAATGTTAAGTTTAAGATAATGAAAGACATTAAAATAGTTAATGGTTTGTATTGTCATTGTGTCAACTTGATATCATATGTACAGTCATGTATATAATCCCAAAGACTTCATAGAATCAATGGAACAAAGATTATGCTTTTAGCAATGCATAAAAGTCAAGTATTCAATAAGTGACAGATAACACCGACGCAGTACACACCATCAGTAAAGGAAAAGAAACAAAGTCACAGTGATACCCAATAAGGAGAAGATAGTATTGCCTGAAAAGTAAACCCCAATGATACCCAATGGATGGAGATCCCAAAGTTGACTTGAGTCACACCGACAGAACTGGTAGTTGTCACCGACGACTAATTGCAGAGTTGATCGACAAAATAGAGAGTTCATAAAACAACAAAATATCTAGCTGGCAAGAGGTAAAGATAGACTTAACTGGTTATTTTCATTGTTTTATTCAAACATAGTTAAGTCATTTATTTAAAGAAGATTCATTCAGTTGGCATAAAGATAACTACGAGATAAATCAAGAGTTATTCTTTAAATTAGATTGGCTAGATGTTCTTCATGCCAAGAATCAAGAATAGAGAATCAAGAAATAGTGAATATCATTTCTATATAAGAGATAGGCTTAATTCATTTCCGTATATCAAATAATTATGTAGAGGGGGAGTGAATAGAAAGATGATGCTGAAGAGAAACTGATGAAGGATAACTTCATACAGTCCTGATCAATCAAGCTGAGGGAGCGATAAAGAATTTTGTAGACCCTGAAAAATAGTGATGCACAACATCATAGAGGAGAAAGTGTGGAGCTATAAGAATTGAATTGATACATTGATCAGAGAGGTAATGTACTTAAATAGATCTAAAAATTTGCAATTCAAGTTGCATTAGAAATAGGTTATTGTGTTTCAGTTTAACCGTTGAAGCATCAAGTCTCTTAATAGAGCAAGAATTAACAGTCTTCTATATATTGAGGTACATCTCAAGGAGTTCCAAAAAGGTTGATTCTTGAATGTAGCACTAGATTTGCCTAAATCATAGTGACAGTCTAAGAAGGAGGCTGATTTAAGGATGGTAGCAAACTGAGTTGCCTGATACTGAGTGACAACCTCTATGTATGAAGTCCTCTAACAAGGTCACACCTAACAGTGTGTTTGTAACCTTTAACAAGGTTTCTTCCTAATAGGGCTCACTTCAAAAGACTAAATATTTGGGGTACCAGTCCCAGTGGTTTTCCCCTTAACAGGGTTTCCATGTTAAAATCCTTGAGCTATGTGTGTATGATTTATTACTTTACTATTTTACATTTCACATTTGCATTTTTGGATTTATCGGTATACTCTGCATATTTACTGAGTATCGGTAAATAAGTTTTACTTCTTATCAGTAATCAAGGAGAATAAGGTCAGAAAAAGAAAACCAACAGACAGTTAATTATTATAAGTATTTCATGGCATGCATCTTGTAAGGGACATAATAATCTGAGGTTTATTTGATTGGTGGTTAGAATAAAGAAATTTTTTTGAAGCCACTAATTCACCCCCACCCCCCTATCAATTGTTACTAACAATTGGTATCAGAGCTTGTGTGCTTCGAAGGAAGGTTTCAAGACCTAAGTCAGGATCACAAGATGAATAGATTAGATGTGCCCAAGTTGAACAAAGACAACTTTGCTTCATGGAAGAGTAGGATAAGACTCCACTTATCTAGTATTTGTAATGATGTTACTCAATACTTAGATACTGAATATGTGTTTCCCACATGAGCATTAATAGTAGATCAATTAAGAGTGAAGCATGAGCATAACTACATGGTTATAGAGATTTCTTCCTCACTCTCCCATGCTAAGTTTGAAGATGTCAAATATTGCACAATTACAAAGAAAATGTGGGACAAACTAAAGCTTGTACATGGTGGTGATGCAAATGTTGTCAGAGCAAAGGCAGAAAGCCTTAGAGGAAAATTGGATGATCTTAGAATGAAAGAAGGAAAAACCATCACACAGTACAACACAAGAATAAAAGAAGTAGTGAATGCTATCTAAGGTGTTGGAGGTACACTTGAAGAGGATATAGTGGTAAGTAAAATCTTCAGAACCTTACTACCTGTATATGATATTAGAGTTTCTTCTATTCAAGAAATGAGATTATTTGCAAACAATATAGTTACTCTTGATGGTTTAATTGGTAGACTGATTTCATTTGAGATAAATAATTTTAATAATAGTGTCTTACCAAACTTGGAGTCTACATTTAAGTCTTCTATGAGAATAAGAAAATCAAGTCAGAGGCACACATCTAGAAGGGATAGTGAAAGTGAAAGTGAAGAAGAAGATCTAGATGAAATAGAAGAACTCATGTCAAGGAGAATGAAGAGAGGCAAAGGTAAATACAAATGCAAGTTACCACTTGTATGCTTTAATTATAGAGAGATTGGAGACTTCGCTACAAGATGTCCTAACATAAGAAAAGATGACAAAGGTAATGATATATCTTTTGAGAAGAAATCTAAAAGAGGTGATAACAAGGACTATAGAAGTTACCGACAATCATAAAAAAGAGATACCTAAGACTACAAGGAAAAAGGCAAGAAGGCTAGCTACTTATCTACTTGCAAAGATGAAGATACTGACATTAAACTTGATGAAGACATTGAGATGGTATTTGTAGCTATGAAAGATGATTCAGATGAAGATGAAAGGTATGTAGAAACTACACTCATATCTAACATTAGCAAGAATGACATCTGGATTATAGATTGTGGCTACACTCATGAAATGACCGGTGACAAAGAAAAATTTAATATGTTTTAGTATGATAATGGTGGTACAGTAAGAATGGGTAATGATACACCTTGTCTGGTTGAAGGTAAATGAACTATAATGTTGAATAACTTGATTAAATGTGAAAATGCTTATTGGGTAAAAGGATTGAATTATAATTTTTTGATTGTTTCTGAGCTGAATAACTCAGGTCACAGAGTAGCATTTGAGAAGAAGGAAAAGATCTTCAATGAATTAGGAAAACTAATTTGTACCGGTGAATGGACTAAAGGTAACTTATTCTATTTGAATGATACTGACACCACTTGCTTAATGACTAGAAATGAAGACATATGGTTGTGGTACTAAAGATTAAGTCATGTGAATTTTGACAACATGATAAAAATAAGTCGAGGAAGAAATTTAAGAGGCTTACCGATAATGACAAAGCCAGACAATATCATGTCCCAAAATTGTCAAAAAGGTAAAATGACAAAGTCTAGTTTCAAAAGTAAAACCCATACATTTGATGATATTCTAGAATTAGTCCATATTGATTTATATGGACCTATGAGGACAAAGAGATATTATGGAGATAGATATTTTATTCTCTTTGTTAATGATTACTCTAGAATGATGACAATTATGTTTCTAAAAGATATATCTCAAGCATTCAAGATATTTAAGTGGTATAAGGCTATGGTAAAAAAAAAAAGTGGTAAGGATTTGAAATATTTGAGATCAGATAGAGGAGGATAATTTATATCAGATGAATTCACTTATTTATGTAATGAGCATGGTATAAAAAGATAGGTTTCTGCACCAAGGACACCACAACAAAATGGGATTGCTAAGAGAAGGAATAGATCAATAGTTGATTGTGCAAGAACATTGATGATAGAGAAAGGCATCACCCAAATATTATGGAGGGAAGCTGTCAGCACTACTGTTTATACACTAAATAGAGTACAATTGAAGAAGGACACAAAGAAGACACCTTATGAGCTATGGTATGGTAAAACACCGAATTTAAGTTACTTCAAGATATTTTTTAGTCCATGTTATGTGTTAAAGGATGATAGAAATGGAAAGCTTGATGCCAGAAGTGATGAAGGTATTTTTCTGAGGTATTCTACCAAAAGCAAAGCTTTTAAATGTCTTATCAAAGCCTCTAAGAAATAGTTGAAAGTGAAAATGTAAAGATTGATGAATATGTAGAAAAGAATGAGTGGAAAAGCACAAAAGAACCAGAGGACTACTATTGTGCCTAAAATTTGGGCAAAAACAAACGAACAAAAAATTTTAATAACGCACATAAACAGGATACCCAAACAATCATAAGGATAACATGTGCACATAAAATGGTGCAAAGGGATAAATGAAACCAGAAAGGTCACAAGGAGAGGAATAGCTTTCACAGCTATCCCAAAGGATGTCTAAAGCTCCAAACTAGATCTACATGTAAAATGAGGCAGTCGACCAAAACTCAACTAGAGTTGACCAAAAATCAACTATGCTCTAAAATAAGAGAAGGGACATGACTAGGGACTACCAAGCGCTAAAGAGGTCATAGGCACGCAAAATGAGGTAGTTGACTAGAAAGTCAACCTATGTTGATAAAAAGGTCAACTATCTCTGTAAGACATGAAATTTAAATACTAGGTTCCAATGGGTACAAGGAACATCCAAGATGAAAATCGGGATGATCAGAGGAAGTTTGACCATGATTGACCAAAAGTCAACATGCAGGACGCTGGTCAAAGGTAGCGATTATACCCTTAATAGAAGTATATCATAAACTAATGGTTATTAACTAATTAAATAATTTTAACTTTAAATTGAAATACTAAATAAAATTACCCCTTAACAATATATTAGTCTATCATCAAGGAAAAACTATACTTTAAATGATGCTATCCCACTAAATAATCTTAGTTTAAAGATAGAAAGATAACTAATTATTTAATCTATAAATTAAACAAAAGCTTAATTTTAAATCTATTTTTTTTAAACAATTTTTAAATCAACCATTTAACAAATCAAATCTTTAAATAAAAAAAAATCTAATATGAAATCAAATCTAACTAACAAATCTAAATCTAAAAGAAACTCAAATAAAAAAAAAATCACCATACTACAAAAACATAAGAAAAAAAAATACAGCAAAGAAAATAGGGTTTATAAACCCTGAGCGAAAAATAGTGGGGAGGCCACCAAAATGAATAGTGGTGGCGAAAGGAGGACGGCACAAAAAAATGCATCACAGGAGGTGGTGCAGAGCACCCTAGGGTTAGCACAAAACCCTAGCCCCAACATTTTGATAATAGTTTTGATACAAGCCTTTCAACGAGCAAGTCATGTTTTGCCTAGTCGCTCAGTCGCGGAGCCAGCAGAGAGCAGCAAAAGGAATGCATCGCACACTCGCGAGCTAGTTATGAGTTAAGTCTATTAGTGTGCGAGTGCGCGACGAGGAACTAGTCGCTTAGTCGCAGACGGCTAGCAGGAAAAATAGTGCGCGACAATGCGACGAGGAGCTCATCGCAAGCTCGCGAGTCAATTCGCAGTCAGAAAAAACACAGTGCGACAACGCAACGGTGAAATCAATCGCTCAGTCGCAAAGACAAATAGTTCAGTCCTGGTGTGCGAGTGAGCGAAACCTTGTGCATCGCAAGGTTGCAGATGACTTGACGGTTAAGTGAAAAGCATGACGAGTGCATGACGAGCATTGTATCGCTCAGTCGCAAGTCAAAGGTCAGCTCGGGGAAACACCTAGCGAGTACGCGACATGAGCTCATCACTCGGTCGCAAAGCAAGAGGTAGCTCAAGTTGAAGCAACGCGAATGTGTGACCACGGTTATCGCTCAATCGCAAAGACATCATCAACGCGTCTTGAGGTAGTGCGGGTACGTGATGGGTGATCATCACTCAGTCGCAGAAGGAAAGTCAGCTCGTCTCCAGACAGTGCGATAGTGCGACTACTGTGCAGCGCAAGGTCGCGAAGGAAGTAGCAGCTCGGATGAACATGCAGCAAGTGCGCGACTAACAGGCATCGCAGACTCGCAGAGCAAGGAGCAGTTAATGAAAATGCATTGCGGGTATGCGACTTGAGCTCATCGCTCAGTCGTAACATAAAACACAGCTCGGGTAAATGCATTGCGGGTGCGCGATAAAGAGTCATCGCTCAGTCGTGAGGTAAAAACCAAGTCAGGTAAATGCATAGCGAGAGTGCGACGATCAGGTCATCACTCAGTCGCAGAGCAAAATGTAAAAGGTTATTTCAGCTCGCGACTACGCGATGGAAAATAGAACAGTCAAATGGTCAACGTGCTGACATGTCAATAGGAGAAAGCGTTGAAAAGGTCTTAACCGCCAGACAGAAAAAGAGAATGAAATGGATGAAAAGAGCATCCATAGTGTCGACCATGTAGAGAAGGTGATGACAGGTTGCAGATGAGAATGGAGAACAGAGAATAGTTTGAGAACTGAGATCGACAGGTAACCACCAGGGTTACAGAATCGAGGAAAAGCCAGAGATAAACAGAGAAGAAGAATCTGTGAAAAGGGGTTCAGTGAGTTAGTTAGTTGCAGAGAATAGACTAGTAGAGAGTTGTAATCTTCTATATAATCAATAAAGAGAAGTCTATCTATATTTTATGTGTTTTGTTGTTCTGAGTAGATTTCTGTAAAGTGCTGTTTTGTTTCTGTTCGATAATATGGGTGCTTCTTGACTCTGATAATCTGCTAAATGGATTGTGACAGTCAAGAAGCATCCACCTTGTACA
>MU225442.1:1364453-1379780 GCA_018584345.1 Thuja plicata
TACCAATATGAAATTTGAACTTGATCATACTATGAAATATAAGTTTATAAGTTTGCTACTAACTATCCAAATATTCATCCAAGAAAATACTTAAACATATAAATTATGAAATTTTCAATTTCTTTTTGTATACTTTAAATAAAGTAAAATTACAAGTCCCATTAAATCTCAATTTCCTTCTAAGGATGAAAGATTGAAAATAATACAAGGTTGCAAATTTCTTCATGCCTCATTACAACCCTACAGAAAAGAAATCTACAAACAATAAAGGTTACAATGCTATTCTTTTTCCAGGATCCACTTTTCCACTATTATGCATTTGTAAAATCTCCAATCCATTTGAGACAACCTGTTGGGTGAGGTTTGACCATGGAGGCTCACCTCCCAACATAGGCGTTTACAAGGCCACCCCCGAGCTTGGGGATCCAATCTGGAACGGGTTACAAACAAAAACACCCAACAAGTAGGCAATGAAAATAGAGTCTCAAACAAAAGAAAACTTTCAAACATCAGGATGAACAAAAGGAAGTATCTCCAAGAGACATTTTAGAAACAGGGGTAGTGGTAGACCTGACTGAAGGAGAAAGCCAAGAATACACATAGAATACATAAGCCTCACATGGACTTGATAAGGACCATCTTTACAAGATGTTGTCCTGAATAACCTCCTTATACCTCCTAAATGCCCTCAGGCCCATCTTGGCTTCATGGGTATCATGTTACCCCAAGTTTATCCCTCCAAACATGGAAGACTCTACTCTTAAAAGGAATCATTTCCAACTACCCCTCCAAGGCTACTCTGCCCTCCCAAGGGTGAGTGTACCTTGAAGACCCATTCAAAATAAAGCACAAAATAAAGACATTGAGAATAAAAATTTAAATTTTCAACATAAAATAAAACCTTCAAAACACATAAGACTCCATTAATAGAGTCCTTGAGCTTAAGAACACACATAAACACAAAAAATTAACTTTAAAGAAATCCAACCTTAATCCAAAGCTAAGATGTGAAGAGGAATGGTGTTTAGCTATCCTTCCTAAGCTTCCTTCTCCGAAGGCTCCTTCAAACTAAATTCTGTCTCTAAGGGTAGACAGTGGGTGAACACTCAACTCATCCTAAAATCTCCCCTAAATAGGAAAACCTACAACATGAGAAAAGCTTAACCCAAGGGTGATGTAACTCTAACCAACCCCAAACTAAACCACTTCCTAACTCTCCAATGGTGAAGTCAAATGAAACTTGGGTAGAAGAGAGAGTGAGGTTAACCAAAGTCACACTCCTCTTCCAAATTCGCTCAGAGATGACAATGACACTTAAAAGGAGTAATAAATGAGTTTAGAGGCTCATTAATGACATAAAATGACCCCTAAACCATAGGGTACCAAGTTGGGTAACTAAAACTGACCCTGGTTACCCCCTAGGAGTCTGAAAGACCCTCTAAAACTCACCTTGAAGTTAACTTACGGATTTCTAAGTCAAAGAAATTCTAGAAACTTCTAACCCTGGGGTAAGCTTGGGTACTACTCGTAGATGACCTTAGTTAACCCTTGACTTACCTTGGTTCCCCTTTACTAGCCATGTCAATAACTCAATTGCAACACTTGCCAAATTTGGTACATTAAATTAAAACATTAGACATGACTTAATAACCTGAACTTTACTAATTTAATAACACACATGAAAACCATGTTCATGAAATAAGAACATAACAATGAGGTCCATGTCTCTTTATATAGACAGGACCTTGAAAAGCATGGGTATTTACATAGGTTTCAGTACTGGGTCCCCGATTTAGATCCATGGTCAACTTTTCTTGCACACTCAATACACACATCAGTAGATCCAAAACAACATGATATGAAACATAACATAACGTCAAAAATATATGTAAGCATATAAACCACATTGTATTTAGAACTAAAATATCCTAGCATTGGTTTCCTAAACCAAGTTCATCATGTAACATTCATACATTTTAAATCCATATAAGACATCAACATAAACTAAACTGAATCAGAACATAAAGCATCTCAAAAGTACCCTGATTACAAAATTAGGTGCTGAATAAATAACAGAGGATTCCACTGATCCTCAAATGTATAAAAAGTCTCTGATAGTGAAAGTATGTCAAAGCATAAACTACTAAAAGCATGAGAACAAAATAGTAAAACTATAACAGTCTAATGTAGGTCTCACAACTACAACAAATTTGTATATTGTGAAGAACCCAATAGTCTACCTGAGCAGTAGTGCTTAATGCCAGAACAAAAAAATGTTGCAATTGACGGTCAGACTGCTATTACTGATGGTGAGGATAATAATCAAGATAATGCGCAAAGTCATGAAGAACAAAATGAAGATCAGGAAAATGATCAAGCTAATGATATGAGCAAAGAATTTGAGATGTCTATGTTTGGAGAGATCAATTTCTTTCTTAGTCTACAGATCATTCAACAAAGTGAAGGTATTTTCATTACATAGTCGAAACACATGAAAGAGGTCTTGAAAATATTGAAGATGGAAGATTCCAAACCATTTGGAATACTGATGGCTACTAGATGTAAGTTAACAAAGGAAGACAAAACAATAGAAGTAAATCATACTTTATACAGATCAATAATTGGAAAACTCATGTATGTTGTACACACTAGACCATATATTGCACATGTAGTAGGAATTGTTGCTATATTTTTAGCTATCCCTAGGGAATCACATATGAATTCTGTGAAAAGAATCCTAAGATATCTAAAAAATACTAAGGAATTTAGTTTATGGTATAAAAGAGAAGGCAAATTTGAACTAAAAGTGTTTAACGACGCTGATTAAGCTGGAAATCTTGATGACCGGAAGAGCACAACTGGAGGAGCATACTTTGTGGGTGACAAAATTGTCACATGGATTAGAAAGAAGCAAGGATGCATCTCTCATTCTACAATAGAAGTAGAATATGTTGTTGCGGCTACAAACTACTGAAATATTGTATGGATCAAATAGTTGCTGGAAGGTATGCATATGAAGATCTCAGAACCAATGATTATCCATAGTGATAACACCAATGCAATAAGCATTTCCAAAAATCTAGTCATGCATTCCAAGACTAAACACATTTCCATCAAGTATCATTACTTAAGAGAGAAAGTTCAAGAAAAATAGGTGATACTTGAGTATGTGCAATCAAAAGTTCAATTAGCTGATATCTTCACCAAGCCACTGGCCAAGGATAAATTTGAGTACTAGAGAAAGAGACTAGGGGTCAAACCATTGTCTACCAGTTAGTAAAAGGCCAAAGGCTACAGAAGCCTATAGATTATTAGAATATCATTCATGTTGTTGCAAGCAAAAGGATGAATTCAAAGCTACATCTATATACTGAAAGGTATGTATCAGACTCGAGCACCAAAGCATATTGTTGTATTGCTAATGGATAACAAAAATTGAAGGAATATATTATGGATGGAAGAAAACAATTATTTGACAGTAATGTCTAATATCTATGAGATATTTTTTTGGCATTGTTTTCAAAGTGAGAGAAAGTATCCATATTATCATAGTCTTCAAAAAAAGAGGAAAGATTATCCATTATCAGATTACTCCAACAGGGAGAGGTTATATCCAAAGGGAGAGTTGCTAACAAGAGATAGAGACATCAAAAAAGAAGAATACTCAAAAGAGAGATATTAAAACAAGGAAAGGATTCAACAAATTAGAATAAGAAAAACACAAAGAAATGCAAGAATAAAATCTAAGCTAATATAGAGCTTACCGACGGTCAGACATTTTTATCAGTTATCAAAACAAACTGTTTGGTAGTTTGATGAATCTTAGCAATTGTATTTCATATTGTATTATAAATAGTATAGTATGATAATATAGTATGTTTCCATCAATTCTAAAGGGAGAGATTGATGACATGTAACTGATTGAATGTTTGATAATGTTAAGTTTAAGATAATGCAAGACATTAAAATAGTTAATGGTTTGTATTGTCATTGATGTGAACTTGATATCATTTGTATGGTCATATATAATGCCAAAGACTTCATAGAATCAATGGAACAAATATTATGCTTTCATCAATGCATAAAAGTCAAGTATTCATTAAGTGACAAATAACACCGATGAAGTACACACCATTGGTAAAGGAAAATAAATAAAGTCACAGTGATACCCAACAAGGAGAAGATAGTATTTCCTAATGAGTAAAATCTAATGATACCCAATGGATGGAGATTTTGAAGCTAACTTGAGTCACACCTACATAACTGGCAGTTGTCACTAATGACTAATTGCAGAGTTGACCGACAGAACAGAGAGTTCATAAAACAACAAAATATCTAGCTGGCAAGAGCTAAAGATAGACTTAAATGGTTGTTTTCATTATTTTATTTGACCAAAGTTAAGTGATTTATTTAAAGAAGATTTGTATAGTTGGCATAAAGATAACTATGAGATAAATCAAGAGTTATATTTTAAATTAGATTGGTTGGATTGTTCTTCACACCAAGAATCAAGAATCAAGAAATGGTGAATACCATGTCTATATAAGAGATAAGATTAGTTCATTTATGTATATAAAATAATCACGTAGAGGGGGAGTGAATAGAAAGAGGATGCTAAAGAGAAACTGATGGATGATAACTTCATACAGTCCTAATCAATGAAGTTGAGGGAGAGATAAAGAACTTTGCAGGCCCTGACAAATAGTGAAGCACAACATCAAAGAGTAGAAAGTGTGGAGCACAAAGAATTGAATTGGTACATTGATTAGAGAGGTAATTTACTTAAATAGATCTAAAAATCTACAATTCAAGTTGCATTAGAAATAGGTGATTGTATTTCAGTTTAACCATTGAAGTACCAAGTCTCTTAATAGAGCAGGACTTTACAGTCTTCTATATATAGAGGTACATCTCAAGGAGTTCTAAAAAGGTTGTTTCATAAAAGTAGCACTAGATTTGCTTAAAGCCTATTGACAGTTTAAGAAGGAGGCTGATTCAAGGATGGTAGCAAACTGAGTTTCCTGATACTAAGTGACAACCTCTATGTATAAAATCCTATAACAAGGTCACACCTAACAGTGTGTTTGTAACCTTTAACAAGGTTGGTTCCTAACAGGGCTCACTTTAGAAGACTAAAAATATGGGGTACCAGTCCCAATGGTTTTTCCCTTAACAGGGTTTCCATGTTAAAATCCTTGAGCTATGTGTGTATGATTTATTACTTTCCTATTTTATATTTCACATATGCATTTCTAGATTTATCAGTATACTTTGCATATTTACTGAGTATCGATAAATAAGTTTTACTCCCTATCTGTAATCAAGGAGAATACGGTCAAAAAAGGAAAACCTACAGATAGTTAATTATTATAAGTATTTCATTACAAGCATCTTGTAAGGGACATAATAATCTAAGGTTTATTTGATTGGTGGTTAGAATAAAGAAATTTTTTTGAAGCCACTGATTCACCCCCACCCCCCCACTCTCAGTTATTACTAACAATTGGTATCAAAGATTTTGTGCTTAAAAGGAAGGTTTCAAGACCTCAGTCAGGATCACAAGATGAATAGATGAGATGTGCCCAAGTTGAACAAAGACAACTTGTATTCATGGCAGAGTAGGATAAGACTCCACTTATCAGGTATTGGTAATAATATTACTCAATACTTGGCTACTGAATATGTGTTTCCCACATGAGCATTGATAATAGATCAATTGAGAGTGAAGCATAAGCATAACTGCATGGTTATAGAGCTTTCTTCCTCACTCTCGGATGCTAAATTTGAAGATGTCAAAGATTGCACAACTACAATGAAAATGTGGGACAAATTGAAGCTTGTACATAGCGGTGATGCAAATGTTCTAAGAGAAAAGGTAGAAAGCCTTAGAGGAAAATTTGATGATCTCAGAATGAAAGAAGGAGAAAACATGACACAATACAACACAAGAATAAAAGAAGTAGTCAATGCTATACGAGGTGTTGGAGGTACACTTGAAAAGGAGATAGTGGTTAGTAAAATCTTAAGAACCTTACTTCATGTATATGCTAGTAGAGTTTCTTCTATTTAAGAAATGAGATTAGTTGCAAACAATATTGTTACTCTTGATGGTTTAATTGGTAGACTGATTTCATTTGAGATGAATAACTTTGATAATAGTGTCTTACCAAACATAGAGTATGCATTTAAGTATTCTATGAGAATAAGAAAATCAAGTCAGAGGCACACATCTAGAAGGGATAGTGAAAGTGAAAGTGAAGAAGAATATCTAGATGAAATAGAAGAACTCAAGGCAAGGAGAATGCAGAGAGGCAAAGGTAAATACAAATCCAAGTTACCACTTGTATGCTTTAATTGTAGAGAGATTGGAGACTTTGCTACAAGATGTCCTAACAGAGAAAAAAATATGACAAAGGTAATGATAGATCTTTTGAGAAGAAATCTAACAAAGGTGATAACAAGGATTGCAGAACTTACCGACAATCAGAAAGAGGAGATACCCGAAACTACAAGGAAAAAGGCAAGAATGCTAGCTACCTAGTTTCTTGCAAGGATTAAGATACTGACATCGAACCTGATAAAGACATCAAGATGGTATTTGTAGCTATGAAAGATGATTCAGATGAAGATGAAATGTATGTAGAAACTGTACTCATATCTAAGGTTAGCAAGAATGACATCTGGATTATAGATTGTGGCTACACTGATGACATGACTGGTGACAAAGAAAAATTTAATACTTTTTAGTATTATAATGGTGGTACAGTAAGAATGGGTAATGATACACCTTGTCTAGTTTAAGGTAAAGGAACTATAATGTTGAATAACTTGATTAAATGTGAAAATGCTTATTGGGTAAAAGGATTGAATTATAATCTATTGATTTTTTCTTAGCTAAATAATTTAGGTCACAGAGTAGCATTTGAGAACAAGACGGCAAAGATCTTCAATGACTCAAGAAAACTGATTTGTACTAGTGAACAAACTAAAGGTAACTTATTCTATCTAAATGATACTGACACCACTTTCTTAATGACTAGAAATTAAGACATATGGTTGTGGCACAAAATATTGTGTCATGTGAATTTTGACAACATGATAAAACTAAGTAGAAGAATAAATTTAAGAGGCTTACCGACGATGACAAATCCAGACAACATCCTGTGCCTAAATTGTCAAAAAGGTAAAATGACAAAGTCTAGTTTCAAAAGTAAAACCCATACATCTGATGATATTCTAGAATTAGTCCATATTGATTTATGTGGACCTATGAGGACAAAGAGATATTATGGAGATATATATTTTATTCTCTTTGTTGATGATTACTCTAGAATGATGACAGTTATGTTTCCAAAAGATAAATCTGAATAATTCAATATGTTTAAGTGGTATAAGGCTACGGTAGAAAAACAAAGTGGTAAGAATTTGAAATGTTTGAGATTAGATAGAGGAGGATATTTTATATTAGATGAATTCACTAATTTTTGTAATGAGAATGGTATAAAATGACAGGTTTCTAAGAAGATTGATGATAGAGAAAGGCATCACCCACATCTTCTGGAGGGAAGCTGTCAGCACTGCTGTTTATACACTAAATAGAGTACAATTGAAGAAGGACACAAAGAAGACACCTTATGAGGTATGGTATGGTAAAACACCCAATGTAAGTTACTTCAAGATCTTTGGTAGTCAATGTTATGTCTTAAAGGATGATAGAAATGTAAAGCTTGACGCCAAAAGTGATGAAGGTATTTTTCTGGGGTATTCTACCAAAAGCAAAGCTTTTAAATATCTTATCAAAGCCTCTAACAAAATAGTTGAAAGTGAAAATGTAAAGATTGATGAATTTGCAGAAAAGAATGAGCTGGAAAGCATGAAAGAGCCATTGGACTACAAAAAATTTGTATATTGTGAAAAACCCAACACTCTACCTGAGCAATAGTGCTTAATGCCAGAACAACAAAATGTTGCAACCGATGGTCAGAGTGCTATTACTGATGGCCAGGATAATAATCAAGATAATGTTTAAAGTAATGAAGAAAAAAATGAAGATCAACAAAATGATCAAGCTGATGAGATGAGAAAAAAATTCAAGATGTCTTTGTTTGGAGAGATCATGTTCTTTCTCGGTCTATAGATCATTCTAAAAAGTGAAGGTATTTTCATTACATAGTCCAAATACATCATAGAGGTCCTGAAAATATTTGAGATGGAAGATTCCAAACTAGTTGGAACACCAATGGTTACTGGATGTAAGTTAACAAAGGAAGAAAAAATAATAGAGGTAAATCAGACTTTATACATATCAATAATTGGAAAACTCATATATGTTGTATACACTAGACCAGATATTGCACATGCAGTAGGAATTGTTGCTAGATTTTCTACTAACCCCAGGGAATCACATATGACTATTGTGAAAAGAATCCTAAGATATCTAAAGAATACTAAATAATTTGGCTTACGGTATTAAAGAGAAGGCAAATTTGAACTAAAAGTGTTTACTGACGTTGATTGGGCTAGAAATCTTGATGACTGAAAGAAAACAACTAGAGGAGCATACTTTATGGGTGACAAAATTGTCACATGGATTAGCAAGAAGCAAGGATGCATCTCTCATTCTACTACAGAGGTAGAATATGTTGTTGCTACTACAAACTGCTCAAATTTTGCATTGATCAAACAATTGCTAGAAGGTATGCATATGAAGATCTCAGAACCAGTGATTATTCATTTTGATGACACCAGTGAAATAAAAATTTAAAAGAATCTAGTCATGCATTCCAAGACTAAACACATTTTCATCAAGTATCATTACTTAAGATAGCAAGTTCAAGAAAAAGAGGTGATACTTGAGTATGTGCAATCAAAAGATCAATTAGCTGATATCTTCACCAGGCCACTAGCCAAGGATAAATTTGAGTACCTGAGAAAGAGACTAGGGGTCAAACCATTGTCTACCAATGAGTAAAAGACTGAAGGCTACATCAAACTATATATTATCAGAATATCATTCATGTTGATGCAAGCAAAAGGATGAACTTCAAAGATGCATCTATATACTGAAAGGTATATATCAAAACTGAGCACCATAGCATATTTTTGTATTACTGATGGATAAGGGAAATTCAAGGAATATATTATGGATGGAAGAAAATGATTATTTGACATTAATGTCTGATATCTGTGAGATATTTTTTTTGCATTGTTGTCAAAGGGAGAAAAAGTATCCATATTATCATAGTCTTCAAAAAAAGAGGAAAGATTATCCATTATCAGAATACTACAACAGGGAGAGATTATATCCAAAGGAAGAGTTGCTGACAAGAGATAGAGACATTAAAGAAGAAGAACAGTCAAAAGAGAGATATTGAAACAAGGAAAGGATGCAATACATCAGAACAAGCAAAACACAGAGAAATGCAAGAATCAAAGCTAAGCTAATACAGAGCTTACCGGCGGCCAGACATTTTTATTGGTTATCAAAACAAACTATTTGGTAGTTTCATGAATCTCAACAATTGTATTTCATATTGTATTAGAAATAGTATAGTGTGATAATATAGTATGTTTCCCTCAATGCCAAAGGGAGAGATTGATGATATATAAATAATTGAATGTTTGATAATGTTAAGTTTAAGATAATGCAAGAGATTAAAACAATTAATGGTTGGTATTGTCATTGATTTCAACTTGATATCATCTATACGGTCATGTATAGAATGCCAAAGAATTTAGAGAATCAATTGAACAAAGATTATTCTTTTAGAAATGCATAAAAGTCAAGTATTCACTAAGTGATAAATAACACGGACGGAGTACACACCATCGGTATAGGAAAAGAAATAAAGTCACAGTGATACCCAAAGAGGAGAAGAAAATATTTCCCAATGAGTAAAATCCAATGATACTCAATGGATGGAGATCCTGAAGTTAACTTGAGTCACACAAATAGAACTAGCAATTACCACTGATGAATAATTGAAGAGTTGACCGACAGAATAGAGATTTTATAAAACAACAAAATATCTATCTGGAAAGAGCTAAAGATAGACTTAACTGGTAGTTGGTATAAAGATAACTACGAGATAAATTAGGAGTTATGCTTTAAATCAGATTGGTTGGATTGTTCTTCACCCCAAGAATCAAGAATCAAGAATCAAGAATCAAGAAATGGTGAATATCATGTGTATATAAGAGACAATCTTAATTCATTTCTGTATATCAAATAATCATGTAGAGGGGGAGTGAATAGAAAGAGGATGCTAAAGAGAAATTGATGAAGGATAACTTCATACAGTCCTGATCAATCAAGTTGAGGGAGAGATAAAGAATTTTGCAGACCCCAAAAAATAGTGAAGCACAACATCACATAGAAGAAAGTGTGGAGCACAAAGAATTGAATTGATACATTGATCAGAGAGGTAATGTACTTAAATAGATCTAAAAATATGCAATTCAAGTTGCATTAGAAATAGGTCATTATGTTTCAGTTTAACCATTGAAGCATCAAGTCTCTTAATAGAGTAGGACTTAACGATTTTCTATATATTGAGGTACATCCCGAGGAGTGCCAAAAAGGTTGATTCATGAAAGTGGCACTAGATTTTCCTAAAGCCTATTGACAGCCTAAGAAGGAGGCTGATTCAAGGATGGTATAAAATTGAGTTTCCCAATACTAAGTGACAACCTCTATGTATAATATCCTCTAACAAGGTCACACGTAACAGTGTGTTTGTAACCTTTAACAGGGTTGGCTCCTAATAGAGCTCACTTTAGAAAAGTGAAAATTTGAGGTAAGGGTCCCAGTGGTTTTTCCCTTAACATTGTTTCCATGTTAAAATCCTTGAGTTATGTGTGTATGATTTATTACTTTACTATTTTACGTTTTACATATGCATTTCTAGATTTATCATTATACTCTGCATATTTACTGAGTATCGGTAAATAAGTTTTACTGCTTATCGGTAATCAACGAGAATAAGGTCAGAAAAGGAAGATTGACAAATAATTAATTATTATAAGTATTTCATGTCATGCATATTGTAAGGGACATAATAATCTGAGGTTTTTTTGATTGGTGGTTAGAATAAAGAAATTTTTTTGAAGCCACTGATTCACCNNTCCCCCCCCCCCCCCCCCCGCTTAGTTATTACTAACATTGCCCTAGGCAAGCTCCTCCATAGCCCAACTAGGAAGAAAGAGTAACAGAAGTTGGTAGCTTAAAAGAGTGGATTGAATGAATCAATCATGTACCTTGGAGATGTGGATAAGACTCCTATAGAGTCGTGGAAACAAGCTGGAAATTATTTGAATCCTTTTGATTGGCTTACTAAAGAAAAGAATCAAGACTTTCCCATTTCCCTTGTAAATTGACATAGTTAGGGTTTGATGGTGTATGGATGGTTTAAAGAGCTAAGACCTAAAAAATCTTAAATGTTTCATCATATGGTGTCTAAATTAACAGTTTGTTAAAGGGGTTGTGTGGAAGGTTTGTGAGAGAAATCCAAAACCCTAGAAAATATGCATAGTTTAGACCTACTAGGCTGGTAGCCCTTAAAAGTAGGGAATTTAAATTGTGATGGGGAAATGAAACACGAATATTTTTAAATACTTAATTTTTGGATGAAATCACTTTAGGAAAATGTTCTAGACTCATGAAAGGTAATGCTAGCGGGCTAGTAAGTTGGTGTTGGAGCTTATACTAGTGAGTTCCATTGGGAAGGATAACAGTTAAGCACTTAGAACTAAAATAGAAGTTGAAGAGAGAATAGGATTTGAAATATCCTAAGTAGGAGTTCTAAGAGGGAAATAAACCCTAAGAATTCCTTGAGGGACTCAAGTATAACTAGGCTTAGTTTTAAGGAGAAAGATCCTCTCTATCAAATTAGTATTTGAGCCTAAAGATGTGGGCTAGTGTGAGTTGCATTTGAGAGAAGCAATCAGCCATGGAATCCAACATGTTGAGTAATGTAGAGTTATCCAATACGAATGATTACCAAAAATTATATAGTAGATTTCAAAGAGAAATGATAGCCCAATTATAACAAAAATCTAGAAAAGTAGAGGTGAAAACTAAAGAAGTCAGTGGAATGATAGATGAGCAAGAAGGAAAAGGAAAAGTAGTGGAGAGGAAGATGAGGTCCATGCGCCTAACCCTATCATTCAAGAATAACCTTTCCTAAAAGATATAAAGGCCATGAGTGGAAAATCCTTAGAGGGAATACCTATCTTTAGTGGTAAGATTGAACTTGAACTAGTCACAAAGTGGATTAAAGGATTTGAAAACCACTTTGAGTGTGATGGTGTGAGTGAGGCTTAGAAGCTCAAGGTAGCCAAATAAAGACTAAGAGGAGTTTCCTTATAATGGTGGAAATTTATACAAGTAGAAAGAGAGAAGGAACGTAAGATTAGAATATCTACTTGGAATTGAATGGTGGTGAAAGTTAAAGAAGCCTATATGCTAGAGGATTATGAAATCCAAATGTACAAAAAGAGACAAAATTTTAGACAACAAGAATTGGATGTAAATGCATATATTGAGGAATTCTAGAAGTTGTGTTTGAGGTATAAAGTTGAAGAGGATGAAAGAATTAGGGTGGAAAGGTATGTTAATGGGTTGAGATGGAACATTAAAGAAGAAACAAGATTGTTAAGCCTCAAAACAATCCACAAGTATATCATTTGGAACTTAAAGTGGAGGAGAAAACTAAAAAGAAACAAGAATCAAGAAATAGAGGTAGCGGTAGAGGAATAGACAACAAAGGCTATATAGGTATTTTTTGTGGCAGAGGCAAAGACCAAAGGACCCAAGGTGAATCTCAACATGCAGAACAGAGTGGTGAGATAATTCATAGAGGAAGTTGTACTAGAAGAAGAGACACTGGCAGTAGTAGCAACAGAGGTAGATCTAGCTAATCATGTAGAGTATCTTATTTTTCCAAAATGAAGTATTATCATTGTCATCAATTAGGAAACCCTTCTTATAGGTTCCCTAAAAATAACTCTTCTTCTCAAGAGGATAGGAGAGTCACTTATGTACAAGAGGATACTACAAGTGTCAAATCTCCTTAGGTGAACTTGGATTCAGAGGTTGGAGAAAACTTAATGATAAGAAGGATATTGATCAAATATCCTCTCAGAGATGAGACAAAGAAAAGGAGGTCTTTATTCAAGGTAGAATGCCAAATTTTGGGTAAGGTTTGTAGAGTAATTATAGACTCTAGTTCTACTGATAATATCATCTTAGAAGAGGCATATAATAAGTTGAAACTGACTAGAATACCTCATAGCAACTCATATGCAGTTGCATGACTAAATAGGAAGTTATAAGGAAATAATTTTTTCTGATGTTTTATTCATGGATGCATGTCATCTGATATTTTCTAGACCATGACAATTGACATAAAAATCATACATGATAGTAAGAAAAATTCCTATTATTTTCAGAAGAATGGTGTTACCTAGAAGATCCAATATTTGTTTCATGAAGAAGTAGGTAAGACTGAGGGTCCCTATGTGTTATTGGTTAGTAGATAAGATTTCATGAATACTCTTAATGAGGAAGATGGATATGGATTATTTATTATTGTAAAACCTAAAGAAGAAGCAAAGACTAAGAAAGAAGACATACTTGCAGAAGTACAATGACTTTTGGACAAGTATACAAGTATCATAAATGATGGAACTCCTACTACTTTACCACCAAAAAGGAAAATAAGCCATTATATTGAATTTTTTTAGGAGCATCTTTTCCAAATAAGGCTCCTTACAAGATGACACCCTAACAACATGAGGTGATAGCCAAAATTCTTCATAATGGTCTAGTAAAAAAAATATCCATATACAATCCGAATAGCACTAGCACCCAAGAAATGAGGAATATGGATGTTATGTATGGACTCAAGAACCATAAGTACGATTACTATTAGGTATAGGTTCCCTATATCTAGAATTGAAGACCTTATGGATTTTGAGGGGGTGAAAAATACTATATTAAAATAGTTCTTAAGAGTGGCTATCATGAAATAAGTAGTCACTTTAGATCGAATAAGACTTTAGAGCTAATTCAAAAGTTTTACTATTGTCCCAAAATGAAAAAAAAGACATAAGGAGGTATGTATAATAGTGTAAAGTATTCCAAAGAGATAAGGGCACATCCTCCAATGTAGACATGTAATGTAGAAGTGGGCATGCTAAAGACTTTGCACAATCCATGAAAGAAGTGCATGAGAAAGTGAAGAAAGCACTAGTTGAGAACACTTTGTAGATCAAAGACAAAGTTGATGTTAGGTGAAAAGATTTATAATTTGTAGTAGGGGATTAGGTCATGGTTCATTTGAATAAGTCCAGAATTTAGAAGGGAGTTCTAAGAAAGTTACAAATGAGGAGAATTGGTCCTTGTCAGATCAGGCCTAAGTATGAGAACAATGGCTAAAACGTATATTTACCCAAGGATATAGAACTATCTCCTATATTCAAAATGGAAAAATTTGTACAGTATAAAGACCCCAATCCTAAGGAAGGTAATATGGTTCTTGATGTTGGAGAGATGGCAAGTGATCTGACATTTACTTCCACACCCAATCCTACAACAAAGAAAGTATTAGATACAAGGATTTCAAAGAAGACAATAAAGAAGGATTATCTCGAGTGTTTGATCAAATTGGCCAATATGTTAGTAGTAGAGGCAAATTGGGTACTTGAAGGTGACTTTCAGAAGCTGGGAATTGATTTTTCACTCCTCACACCTAATGTGACTTAAGATCTTTTCATCTGGGTTAGAATGGTGTAGGAGCACCTAGGGATTAGGTGTGATAATGTTAGGATTAAGTTATACTAAGAGGTGGGTGACAACACTTCAAAAATGAACTTAATAATTTCCAAATTAACCATATAATTACTTACATTAAAACAACATAAGCACACAATACATAACTCATAAAATCATGAATTATTGTAAAGGAAACACTAGCCAAGGGAAAACCTAGGTGGGGATGGTGCCCATAAATATTTACTAAAATTAGTGTGTCCCTAGTAAGAGACCGAGCCTTGTTAGGATCTGAATATTACATTAGCACATTTACCTGGTAGGGGAATACAAAACCCTGTTAAAGATATACTGAGCATACAACTCTTACAATCAGAAATAGTTCTAATACAATCAACGTCATAAGTGAACAATACAAGCATCAACTTATGCTTAGATAGTTCAAGTTGTGTCTCGCATCAACATATTCTTAACATAACAATGCATCTATACATTACTTTTGTTATATTATCTCACACCATGTCCTTCATTCTTCGCTTATATATATATATATATAT
>MU225442.1:1381960-1432817 GCA_018584345.1 Thuja plicata
ATGCTCGGTATAGGCTGTGGGCTGAGTGATGAGCTCGGTAAGCATTCAAAACTGAATAAGTGTTTTCACTAAGTGCATTCACTGATGCCAAATGTATCATTATTCCAACAATATATATATATATATAGTATACTTTGTCATTTTGTAATCTACATCTCCAAAACTGTAAACAACTCCAAGAGATCATCATACTAGACATGTTATAATAAATGACAACCCTCAAATGTCCCATATCACTCCAAAATGAATTACTTTCCAATAGATCAACCCTCAAATTTTGGTTTGGAAGACCTTCTCGAGGTATTATGATTTCTTAAGTTTATTTTAAGGTCGTTTTAAGGTAGTGTAGTTGAGTGTGAAATGTTGTGTTTGGATTGTGGTCAAATTGTGTCAAATGGGCCTATTTATGCTTTGTAATCCAAATATGGAAAGATTTGTGAAATTCTACCTCAAGTGCACAAACATACTTAATTAAGTTGTAATTAGGTCCAGGGATAGCTTAGACAACATTTGGAACCCATACATCGGATCAGAGAAATAAAAGAAGGAAAAATATAAAAGTTGTCAAATGTTTCTGGAATAGGTTGTTGCAACATAACAAAGGGACATATTTAAGAACTTTTCAACAATTATATGAAGGTTGGATAAGTTTTGGCACAATTTCCAAGGAGCAATAGACAATTTTTTGAGATAACTAAATCTCTCTTGCATTTTTTTGTGTTCAATTTTAATGGATTGAATCCATCAATACTTAATCATATTTAGAAAGAGTTAAATTTTTAATTGTGTTGTGAGTAGTAGAACTTTGTATTTTTTTTTGTTCTTGCATTTGTAAATTAATTTCGTCCCTAACTCTGAGTCATTGGATCAGATAGGGTTGTATAGAAATTATGACTCAATTTTTAAGTTCTCACTATCGTAAACACTGATGACATGGGGGAATGAAAATGGGGTTTGTGTACATAATTTTTTTGGTATGAAGCTAGAAGTTACAGTAGTGATTTTTAATATCTTTCCCTAGGTGAGCTCCTGAATAGCCCGACTAGGAAGAAAGAGTATCATAAGTTTATAGAAAGATATAATTGATTGAATGGATCAATCCACTACCTTAGAGATGTTGATAAGAGTCTTACACAGTCTTGGCTAATGTGGGAATCTATTTGAATCTTTTCGATTGGGTTACTAAGGCAAAGAATCAATACTGGTCCATTTTCCTTATAAATTGACCCTGTTAGGGTTTGATGGTGTACGAATGGTCTGAAGAGATAAGACCTCAAAAATCTTGAGACTTTCCTCAAAAGGTGTCTAACTTACAAGTTTGTTATAGGCTCTTGCCAATTTTTTTTGAAATAAATCCAAAACGCTACAAAATAGGCCTAATAGAGACGTAGTAGTCTAGTAGCCCTTAAAAGTAGGAAGTTTGAATAGAAATGGGGAAATAAATCAAGTATCTTTGTAAAAAATGGATTTGTGGATGAAATCACCTTAGGAACATGGCCTAGACTCCTGCAAGGTAATTCTAGAGGCCTAGTAAGTTGGTTTTCAAGCTTAGACTGGTGAGTTTCATTGGGAAGGATTTCATTTAAGCACATACAATTGATATAGAATATCAAGATAGGATAGTAATTAAATTATCCTAAGATAGTAGGGGTTCTAAGAGAGAAATAAACCCTAATAAGTCTTTGAGGGACTGGTTTAGAACAAGGCTTATTTATAAGGAGAAAGAGCCTCCCTATCCGTATCAATAGTGAGCCATTGTGTAAATCACCATATTGAATTCACCTTAATTTTTTTTAATTTCATTAGAACTAGTTTCTCTATGGCTATTCCCATCTTGGGTTTCTACGTAAAAATCTAGTGCTCTCTTTGTTTGACTTTTTCAACAATTGGTGTCAGATCTTGGTCCCTTTAAGAAAAGCGTAACCACTTGAGGGAGATCTTAGTTGCTTAAATAGATGGAAGTAGGTTTCTACACTATGGAATATTTATAGATTATGTTGAGTGACCTTGATTGTACTGAATAATAAAATTAGGAACAAAAGGAAAACCTGAAGGAAGCAAATACTTTCATTGCTAAGTTAAGAGATCGGATTAAGAAGTTTAAAGCTTGAAAGAAGGACATCAATCAAGAACTGAAGAAATCAAAGGAAAAAATTTCAAAGTCAGAATGGGAGTTGACTGAACTGAGAAAATAAAAAGAGGTGTCAATATATTTATATAAGATATTAGTTATGGATGGAGATCTAATCGCAGATAGATCAAATTACAATTCAAATATATCCTGGGTAACAATATTTGAACATGAGAAAGTATTCGAGGAATGGAAAGAGACTGAGGAAAATTTCAAGGAGATGATCACAGAGAGATCAAAAGAAAACATGAATATTAAACTAGAATTGGAAACGCTAAAGGCATAAACAAATGCACATGAGAGAAGGACTATCGTTGATAAATTTTTATCCCCTCAGAAAGGTCTCAATTATAAAGAACAATTAGGATTTATCATTGAATGTTCAAATCAGATGGACAAAGGCAAGAACAAGGAAAATAAATATTATTCAAAGGTTGAGTTAACAAGTGAGGTAAAAAAATGAGAACGCGTCTACAAGAAGGTCTCAGGTAAGACTGTACCAAATCCTTAGAATTATCTAATTTTTAATGGTTTTTATTATATTTGTAAAAACATTGCTCATAAGGTATTCTATTGTAGAATGATAAAGAAACAGATAATTCAATGCTTTATTTTTCAAAAGGTTTGTCACAAATCCATTCAGTGTAAGAGTCAACTCTTAGATCAGGAGAATGCAAAAATATTTCATGGCAATTGTTATGTATTTCGTAAATTTTGTAACAAAGCTAATCAATGCGGAGCTAAATCAATAATATCTATGAAATGAAATTTGAGTTTTTTTTCAATTGTGGATAGACATGTCATTCTGATAAATCATGGATTATATCAACTATTACTATATGTGCATATCATACTATCGTATCTAGTGGATCTCATAAGCAGGCATAAAAGGGAGAAAGAAAAATGATGGTCTAGGTATTTTGGTGGTATAGGATCTTGGTACTAGGCCTACTAAAAATTGAGGTTAGATTTTTAGCTCAAGGGGAGTCATAAAAAAATTTAAATAATACACCTCTCCTATTCCTAAGATGTGTTGCTTGCAACTATGTTGTTGCCAACATATATAAAGTGTCATTAATGATGACAAGATAGTTTCAAGTGATTTTTTTGTGAAGTACATTGCTTGCATCAACAATAATCAATTTGAGTTGGATTCATGATTATCAACATTCATCCATATTTTAAAGGATAAATTTTCAAATCACTTGGTACTATAGGGTGAAGGATTTTATTTTGGAAATTTGTAGATTGCTCGAGCGAGAGAGAAAAATTAAAATAGTCATGGCAGCACAATCAGTTGTTTATGTTGATGTGAAAAGAAAGATAAATAATAAAGAAGTGTGCATTTGGATTTCCTACAGAAAAAATACAGAAAGTCAAAAACCTAGAGCTTGACATTTGGAGGGAATTTTTGTGGTGCTATAAAAAAGGATTCAAATAGTTTGTGTTGATTCTCTTTCAAGGAGGAACCTTTGTATTAGGAACACTTTACAATGTGATGGAGGAAGTAATTGAGGAAATTTATAGTCTGTGTAACATTGGAAAATTACCCAGGAAGAATTATGTTACCTATTAGGAGATATAAAATCTTACAGAAATCCATTGTGATCAGCACGCATTCCTTTAAGACAACATTAAAAATCCAATTATAAGGTATGTTTCTTATTGTGTTTCCTACAATAATTGATTTATAAAATCTGAGGGTTCAACCTACGTGTTAGTTGTATACATTTCATACAAGATTGTGAAGGAAAATGTTCAAATATATTTTCGTAAAATGTTGCTAGACAATTTCCTTGGGAATGTGAAAGTGACAGTTGAGGATGGATATGCATTTAAATTTACTTCATTGTTGATGTGCTTAGTGTTCTTATTTATGTAATGTTTTTTTAGGAATGAAAAAATTTAATGGAGGAAATGCATTCCAATCAGTAAAGAGACTTGCAGTTATCTGAACTTCTTGAACGATAGTGTGAATGCATGTAAGATATACTTTTTTACATTACAAATGAATATTTCTCCTTGTCTAGTGGTTACTAATGCTATACTGGTAAGTTAGTATGACAGAAGTTCCTTTTTGAAACAAAATAAATTGGAAATAGTCATCAATGGTTCAGCCTCTGAACTTAAAAGGATGAAGACAAGTTGTTAGGAATAATAGTCCACAAGACAACTGAGAGGTGGGTGAATTAGTTGTAGTATCAAAAGTAAATGATAACACAGTAAATGCAAACACCATAACACAATATTTGTTTTCAAGGAAACCCTGTTAAAGTTAAAACCTTGGTGGGAATTAACACCCACAAATAATGTACTGAGAGTATAGTATCCCTGTTAAAAGATATTAGCCCTGTTAGGAGCTTGTTACAACATTACAGTACACAGTCCCTTTTAGGAGATAGACCCTATTAGGAGTCAAAGAAAGTAGTAGGTTCACTACCAAGGAGCACTACCCAAAGAAGGTTAAATCCACCCTCAAGGATTTACAATTTGAATCAAGTGTATAAATAAAATACACAATCCAGTGAATTGTCTGATAGAAAATGTCTTTGCTTGGTGAGTTCTAATTAAGTATAACAACCATTAACTATGCTCTATATCCAGCAGTCAAAAATCTTTGCAACTTACACACATCTCTACCCATTTTAATCTTTGCCACATCTTCTCTACAAGAAAAGATCACTCATATATACCCTCTTACAATAATTCTTTAGTCGGCGAGTTAAGCTTTCCTAATGCATAATTAACTAGGTCAGCCAATTAAGGATTTTCATCATACAAATAATTATATAAACCCTTTCTAAGATACACGTGATACCTATAACAATTAAAAATCAATTAAAATCCATCACATATACCTTCAAATGCACAATCCATGCTCATAATTAATTTCACACGCTACCTTTCTGAAGTCAGCCAGTAAATAGGCTTCTCGAGAATACACGCTACAATTGACATCACCAATAAAAAAAAAAAAATAGAACTCAACATATTACTCCAATAAATGTCAGCTATCAACCAGTAATCTTGCATCATCTAAAATATCTTCACCAGAAAGATACACCAGAAATACAGAGACCTGCTCTGTCTAGAATCACAGTTATAGTCAAGAAAACTAGTCTTCACCAAATCAACTGTAACAGCCATAATATGTAACATTAAGTCAAGTGACCTTAGGAATAAGGTCATCACACATCTTTCTTCTGAAATCCAACTTCAATCATTTTGTATCATCCATATAGTTTCCCTAAACTTCTTCTAGTCAAGTAACCAGTATGTCTTCTCTACATAAATATATGTTGACATCAGTGAAAAAACATGAATATAACCAACATGATAAATAACCAAAACTGATATCATCCAACAATCACCCCCTTTGGAATTGATGGAAACATATGGGAAAATCCATATGCATCAACCCAAAAGTACTCTCTCTCAATACAATCTTCTCAATATCCTCAACATAAATCTCCCCAAAATAGTAGGGATTTTCCCATAGATTCCTTTCCCCTTTGGAAGAAATGGAAAAGTTTTCCATAACTCATCTGTAGTCTTCTGTAAGGTTTATCTTTTTCAAATCTTCATGTTCAACAATTAAGTGCAAGATCACCCAAATGTACTCCATATTTTTCTCCGGTGATCGCTCCCCCTAAGGAGTAGATCCATACATAAAGTCTAGAGAGTCATATAGCTCTGAAAACCACTAGACTAATGCATATCTACATTAATTAATTACCACTAGGAGGGGGTCACAACCGCAAGCATGCCTCTAACATATTTAAAAGCATCTTTTGGCAAATTTTTTATAAATATATATGCTATCTATTTATTTGTGCTAATGTACTCCAGTCTAATTTCTTTATTTTCTCCCTTCTCCCTCAAGAAATGATACTTAATAGAAATATTCTTAGCCTTTGAATGAATTATAGGATTCTTTGACATGTTTACTATGCTATTGTTATCACAATGAATAACCACTGGCTCTTTGAAAGTTATTCCAATGTCTTCCAACATTTGTTTCATCCAAACAAGTTGTGTACAATTTATCATAGCAACAGTATATTTTGACTCAGCACTAGATAGAGCAATACAATTCTTATTCTTTCTCAACCAGGAAACTATCCTTTTCCCAAGGAAAAATGCACCACCACTTGTAATCTTCCTTTCATCCATATTTCCTACCTAATCAATATCAGTAAAAGCATATAAAGTAAAATCATCATATTTTTCATACCATAATCCATATTCTATTGTCCCTTTCAAATATCTAAAAATTGTTTTCATAGCAGAAGAATTTGTTTCTTTAGGATCTGCCTGATATCTAGCAACAATTCTGAATGCATTGGTAAGTATCTAGTCTGGTGTGTGTTAGATATTGTAGACCTCCAATCAACAATCTGTACTTAGTCTGAACAACACTTTGAGTCTCATCACTATTAGTCAATTTATTTCCTATCACCATAGGTGTTCCAACAGGTTTACAATCTCCCATTCCAAACTTTTTAGACATTTCTTTAAGATACTTGGTCATAGATATAAAAATATCATTCTTATTCTTATTAATTTGCAAACCAAGAAAAAATTTCATCTCACCAATCATTGACATTTCAAATTCATTTTCAATTTCTTTAGCAAACTTATTACTCATCTTATCATTCTCTCCAAAAGTGATATCATCAACAAAAAACTTCTATAATCAAGATTACATCTTCTTCAGTTCTTAAGTATATATTACTATCTACATTACCTTTCTTGAAACCAAGATGAAGTAGATTTTTTCCAATCTTGCATACCATGCCCTTGGTTTTTGTTTAAGTCCATATAGTGGTTTCTTTAGTCTATAAACCATGTTTTCATTATCTGTCAAAGGAAAACCATTGGGTTGCTCAATATAAACTTCTTCTAGATCACTATTCAAGAATGCTGACTTAAAATCCATTTGATAAACCTTAAATTCTTTATCTGCAGCATTGGTAAGGAATAATCTCATAGCTTCCAATCTAGAAATAGGAGCAAATTTTTCTTCATAGTCTATACCTTCTTGTTGTGAGTAGCCTTTACATACTAGTCTATCCTTGTTTCTTGCCATTTTTCCTTCCTCATCCATGTTGTTCCTAAAAACCCATTTAGTGCCAATCACATTTTTGTTCTTAGGTCTTGGAACCAATTACCAAGTATTATTTTCCTTTATTTGTTCTAGTTCTTCTTCCATAGCTTTAGTCCAAGATCCGTATCTACATGCTTCATTAGTAGTCTTTGGTTCTTCTTGAGAAATCAAACAGATATAATCTCTAATTCTAGCTCTAGTCATCATGCCTTTATTTTCATCACCAATAATTTTATCTTCATGATGGTTCTTCTTAACATACCTTGGTGTCTTCAATGTCTTAGTACCTTTAGTCTGTTCATCTTAAATCTCATTGTCAACCATCAAAGATTCTCTAGGTTTAGCAGTAACCTCTTTTCTTTCTATAATTTGACCACAATCATACATCCTTTCCTGAATCTTAAACTTTTCATCTATCCTCACATTGGCACTTTCAATCAGTTTCCTCAATCTTAGATTGAAACATTTGTAAGCTTTAATCTTATTGTAATAACCAAGAAAGATTCCTTCATCATTTCTAGCATCAAAATTGCTTATCTCATCATCTCTCTTCATATAACATTTAATTCCAAATATTCTAAAATATTTCATAGTAGGTGTATGATCAAACCATAATTTATAAGGAGTTTTACTTGTACCTTCTATGATCTAAATTTTTTTTCAATGTGTACACAGCAGTCCCAAATTCTTCTCTCTAGTGAACATGTGACACATTTCCTTCCAGCAACATAGCCCTTGTAGCATCTAATATACTCCTATTTCTTCTCTCGGCTTTCCCATTTTGTTGTGGAGTTCTAGGGGTTGAATTATGTGTATGTATTCTATTTCATTCATAGTATGTATTAAATAGCTCTAATGTACACTCTCCTCCTGTGTTTGATATCAAACAATTTCATCTTTAAACCATATTCATTCTCAAATTTTTCTTTGAATAACTTGAACTTGTCAAATGCTTTAGATTTCTCTCTCAAATATGTAACCCATATCATTCTAGAAAAGTCATCAACAAATAGCATAAATTACATTTCACCATAGTATGATCTTATTTTTGTAGGACCACATAGATTTGTATGTATCAGATCCAACTTCCCTTTTGTTGAATAAGCTTTTCTTTTAAAAGTGCTTCTAGTTTGCTTCCCCATAACACATTCTCTACACATAGTGTTAGATGGATTTACAATCTTAGGTAGATCTCTTACTTCTTTTTTCATAGATGCCTTCACAATGTTATCAAAGTTAACATGAAAAAATCTTTTATGCCATAACCAACTATCATCAACCTTCACAATAAAACAAGAAGTTTTAGATGTGTTCAATTCAAATACATTACCTCTAGATTTAGTACAAGATGCAACCAAGTCTCGTGCTTTACTTCTGATCAAGCATTTCCAATCAATGAATTTCAATTGATAACCCTTGTCTACTAACTGTCCAATACTTAATAGAATATGTTTAAGTATATCAAAAAGTAATACATTGCCAGTGTTAGTCTTTCCATCCAAAGAGATAGATCCAACTCCAATAATAAGCTTAGGAGTATTGTAACCAAATTGGACAACACCTCCATCATGTCATTTCAAACTCACAAACTTGTTTTTATCTCCATTCATATGATGTGACAACCACTAACTATAACCCATTCAGATTTCTTTCCAACTGGAGATACTAAGGCTTTTTCTTCATGCATAGGTACATCATCTTTAATAGAAATAAATCCAATTTCATCATTTTCACCATCATCATCGTCTGATATACCCTTTCTAGCATAATAACATTCCTTTTCTTTTGAATATTTAGACTTCAAAAACTTACGTTTGTGCTTTGGAACTCTTGTAGGACATCTAGATGCAAAATTACCAATCTTCTTACATGAAAAACATTTAAAAGGTAATTTGACTTCAAATTTTCCCTTACCTCTCTTTTCTCTTCTAGCAATCACTTCCACAACTTCATCTATCTTTCTTTCTTCCTCATGTATCTATTCCCATTCATCAACATAAGCTCCAAGCTCTTCTCTTGTGTCACTACTATTGGTGCTTACATTTCTAGATAAGGTCTTTTTGTTCTTTTGCACTGTTGCCTTGAATGTTGACTTAACTTTTGATAAAGTGTCTCCCAATTCTGCATCCCCAAAAGTAGTTAGTTTTCCAATCAACATTTCTCCACTGAAGTTTAGTGTCAAAGGTATAATTTCCTCTATAGCTTGTACTTTGGTTTTATATACAGGTGTCAAAGATCTTAGTATCTTTGCAATCACTTCTTCCTTACTATAATTTCCTCTAGAGTTTCTAATGCTAGTAACCACTTCACTCATTCTTTTTACATATGCCCTAATGTTCTCATCTTCTCTCATCTTTAGTGATTCTATCTTTGTCTTCTAGTTCTATAATTTTTCTTCCTTTGTAAAATTGTCTCCAACATATAATGTTTCCATTCTTGTCTAGATCTCATGTGCAGAGTCCAAGTCCTTTAATTCAGTGAATTATCACTCTGAAAGAGTGTTGATCAAAGATTCCCTTGCAACCATATTGCATGAAAATAAATTCTTCTGATCTTTAGTAGCCTTCTCTAATTCATCCTTAGTCACTATGTTTTCATCTTTATTTGTGATCATCCAGTAATCAATTACCAGACATAGCAAATGTGTTCTCATCTTGATCTTCAAACTGTCAAAGTTTTCAAGATCAAACTTCAGACTATCCTTCCTAGAGTAAGTCATCTTTAGGATCACCTCAAGCTTTTAAAATTTCTCTCTAAGGACTAGTAGCTATGATACCAATTGTTAGGAATAATAGTCCAAAAGACATTTGACAGGGGGGTGAATGAGTTTTAGTATAGATTATTAAACTTTAAACTTTATAAACCATATCAGAAAAAGCAAATGATAACACAGTAAATGCCAACACCATAACACAATATTTGTTGTCGAGGAAACCCTGTTAAAGGTAAAACCCTGGTCGGAATTAACTCTCACAAATAATGTACTTAGACTATAGTATCCTAGTTAAAATATATTAGCCGTGTTAGGAGCTTGTTACAACATTACAATACACAGTGCCTGTTAGGAGGCAGAACCTGTTAGGAGTCAAAGAAAATAGTAGGATCACCACCAAGGCACACTAACCAAAGAAGGTTAAAGACACCCTCATGTATTTACAATCTGAATCAAGTGTATAAAGAAAATACACAATCCAGTGAACTATCTGATAGAAACTATCTTTGCTTGGTTAGTTCCAATTAAATATAACAATCATTAACTCTACTCTATATCTAGTGGTCAACAAGATTCACAGCTTCCACACATCTTTACCCTTTTTAATCTCTGCCACATCTTCTCCACAATAAAATATCACTCATATATATCCTCTTACAATAATTCATTAGGTCAGCCAGTTAAGCTTTCCTAATACATAATTAACTAGGTCAGCCAATTAAGGCTTTGCATCATACAAAAAAATATATAACCCCTTGCTAATATACACATGGTATCTATAAGAAGTAAAAATTAATTACAATCCTTCACATATACTTCAGGATCTGCAATCCACACTCATAATTAATTTTTCATGCTACATGTCTAAAGTTGGACAGTAAATAAGTCTTCTCGAGAATACATGCCACAACTGATGTCACCAGTAAAAAAACAACAATCAAACTCAACCCATTACTCCAACATATGTCGGCTGTCCACCAGTAAGCTTGCATCATCTAAAATATCTTTTCCAAAAAGATACACCAAAAACACATAGACCTGCTCTGTCTAGAATCACAGTTACAGTCCAGAAAACAAGTCTTCACCAAATCAACTGTAACATCCACAATATGTAACATTAATTCAAGCGACCTTAGGAATAAGGTCAGCACATATCCTTCTACTAAAATAAAATTTTTATCATTTTGAATCATCCATATAGTGTCCGTACACTTCTTCTAGTCATGTAACCAGCCTGTCTTCTCTACAGAATTATATGTTGACATTAGTGACAAAACATGAATATCAACAACATGATCAATAACCAAAACTGATATCATCAAACACAAGCATGAAAGGAAAGGAAACTATTAGAATACCTGAGAGTGAAGAGTAATATGTTGGAAAAGAAGAAAATTTTGTATAAATTTAATGAAAGAAATAGAAGGAGAACAAGATTATGAGGAATTGGAAGTTGAAGAAATTTCTCCTTTAAGATCAAATTTTTTTGATCCTAATGTTGTCTATTCATTTCTAGATAACAAACAATTTGATAGAGTTTGTAGTTAGTGGAATGCATGTTCTCCAATAAATATAACCCTTGTATTGAAAAGGCTTATTGATCGCCTTATTAAAAAAAAGATTGTAGTATCCAATATATTTGATTTTGTACCTAGTAACTTGGTTCTAGAAGTGGAGAAGAATTTTTTTACACTTTAGTGTTAATTAGTAGACTATGGAGAAGAAAATTGGTAATAAGTATGACACTGCTATGAAAAAATTTGTCTCTTCTTATCTAGAAGATAGATACTTACTTGGAACAAATCACAAAGGTCTAGTAATACCATATTTGATGACCTAGTACATTGGATAATTTCAAAGTAAAATTTTAAAAGATTGAGACTGAGCTCAATAACCTAGGTAAAACTTATGATATATTCATTGAAAAACAAGACAAGAAGAGGATAAGGATAGGAGATCTGCATGTTGACATACTATCTTAGCAAAGGCATATGGAAGACCTTATCAAGACTTTCTATCTTGTGGAGGACATGATGGAAGTTAATATGGAGAAAATTTTTTGAGTCATAATCAATGCGGAGAGATTTTAAAAGAGATTTCCTATTCCAGATTGGATAGGATCATTTGAAAAACTGGTGGAATATGAAAGTTTGTGTTCTAGCATGTAGGTAGTTACTGCAGAATGGAAGAAATAATTTTTGTTTTTAGAGGAGAGATATAAAAAGGTATTTATAGTTAAAACTTTTATTTTGTTGTAGATAGGTTTCTTTATTTTATTTTTTTATTTTAGGCCCTTTTCCATAGTGGGTAAAAGTGGAGAGATTTTGATGAGAAGGAAATGAAAGATAACATCTATGCAAGGAGAGTGATTTTAGATTAATCAGTTTTTTTCATAACCTTTTTGCAAATATTTTCCCTCAATATCAAAGGGGGAGATTGTTACAATATATGAGGAAGTGTTGGCATTGGTTAAAATTGATGTTAAAAACTCCATACTGACACTCTAGTAGTATCAGTTGGTTGTTGGAATTTTTGGTTATGTACATGTTGGTTATCTGTTACACAATAAGATTTTTGGTTATACTTGTGACAAGTTTACAATGAACATATTTTGTGTTTCTAGTACTCATGTGTAATGTACACTATCCTGCTCATGATCTATTTATCTACGTGCACTAGAATACTTTTGGTGTCTTTATTTACATGGACGATTCAATGGGTATCTTGTTCTTGTATTAACTACAAAATTTCTATAGGTATCTATATAGTTGTACAAGTTCATCAAATACTTTTGATATATGGGCTAAAACATATAGTGATCTATCGGTGATCACATTTTTTTGGTCTTAGTTGTAGTAGCACTTGGAGAATCTAATACATAGTGTAACATCTTAAGTGTGACATATATCAGGATCATAGTGTAGCATGTAATGGGTCTTAGGTATTAATTCTATGTATTAATATAATTGTAATCCTCTAGAATTGGGGTTGTCACATTTTTTTTGTGAATATGACATATGCAAGATCATATACTAGTATAAATACGGAAGAACCTCTTTCTATCTAGAGTGTTTATGTGTGGGTATATGTGTCTTACACAAGTTTAATGCAAAGTGACTATAATTCCACCTGAAGGAAATATGTGTTCATGTAGAGCACTCTATTGGTCTTAGTGGTGTATTTAATATCTCTTCATAACTTCTAGTAGTAAGGCCCTATACATCAGGATTGATCCTTTTTGTATCGACAGTGAGTCCTATTATCACTGGACCTTTATATTATGGTAGTGAGCCTTATTGTACTAACAGTGAGTCATTGTGTAAATCACCATATATGTGGCATCTTAGCAGGTATTTGTATATTTCATGAGAATTAATTTCTCCATCATTTTTCCCTTCCTGGGTGTCCAAGTAAAAATCTAGTGTTCTTTGTGTCGATGTTCATATGCTTATATTTATGTGGATGTTTGATGTGCTTAAATGATAGATCTAAAGTGGCTAGTACTGGTGATTGTGAGTTAACTGACAAAAGAAAATTTTAATAATTTGTGTGTGAATAACAGATTCACCACCCCCTTGTATCTCAATTATTTGCAATGTTCAACATTTCCACCAAAAAAAAAACATGCAAATCCTTGAAACCCAAAATATAAATTGAATAATTTATTTCGACAAATACACAAAAAATCTCTAACACAATACATAAAAACTCATACTGGTACGAATAAGACAGTTAAAAATTTGAAGAAATAAATACTCAAACAATCAAACCCTACCTCAAATTGAAGAATTTAATAAGAATAGATATGAAGACCAAATCCAAAACTATAAATACAAAGCTTTTAAAATAAATTCTTTTATCCCCAAAATTGCTAGAAATTTCCTAAAAAACCCTTTTCCCCCCTAATCTGACAAAAGTGACTTATTTTAGAAAAAACAATAACCTAGGGTTTCAATTAGAAAAAACATTAAAAATATATTAAAACCTATCTTTAAAATAATTAAAAGGTCACTTTATAAAATCTAACTCCACTTAAGTTTTCACAACTTAACTTTATACTTAAAGTTCAAATTTAGTTTATTAAATAAAACGTATTCAAAATTGCATTATTATATTTTAATTAAATTTAATATTTATAGCACCTTAAAAACATGCAATTTGAAAACAAAACTAAATATTAAAGTGTCTCTTTATAATTGAGAACATAATATCATTTTTTTATTTAATATTAATTAAATCTTTAATTATTATATTTAAACTGTATTTTAATCATTTAATTAAAAAAATTTATTTAATTAATACTTTATAAATAAATATCTATATATTAAGATTTTTAACATTTTAAAAGGTATAATTATTTAACTTTTATAACTACCCCTTAATTAATCTTTTTACCAACAAGATGACACGATGCAACATAAATATATATGAACTCATGCCTACTAAATACTAACCAAATCAAAATACGACAATAACATTATACTAAAAGGGGTTTATGAATTCACGTCACCTTGACAAATTCAAATAGGGTAGTCAATTAGATACATGTCCACTCATAGGATAAATGAAGATTTAGGATAAGTTTTTTGAACTGAATGATATATCCCCTCTTTACCATTGAAACATATGTAAGAGCACACTCACTCCTTCCAATTTAGGGAAGAAGATGCCTAATACTTGCAAACTTGTCATCACAAAGACAAACATGTACATACATATATATAACAGGCCATGGTAGGAATTGGTACATCATGTGGCTCTCATAAGAAAGAAACTCAAAATCCATCCCCACCAGACAAATGCTTAAATCAAAATTATAAAATACAAATTATCTATAAAATGCAGATATAGGGTAAGTAGGTCAATAAACCTATAAATATACATAACATCATAATATGAAGATGATAATCATCATCTATTAACAACATGATATAACACAATAACCCATATCTTATAATATAACAAAATCATAAAGTAATGTGATATATCAAAGTATCATAAAATCGAATTGAAATAACAATGCAAATATGAAAACTACCCTAAAATAGTTAGTAACAAAATTTAAATAAAAACCTATGGGTGGGTATTACATGAACAACAAAAGAAAGAAAACCAGAGAGAAAAATCATCTTAAAAACTACTCATGAATCTGCCTCTCAAGGAATTCTCTCTACACAAATAGGAAATGTAGCCAAGATAGTAACCACCCATATAAAATAAAGGCCCCATCTCAGCAAAAGGGAAGAAGAGGGAGTGAGCACATGAACACACATCCACATAAAACACTCATAAAATAATGTCACCATTATCGCTTCAACCAAAGAACCACCACTATCTTATCATTAAAAAATTATAGAAAAAGGAACACCTAGTGTAGAGAGGGGAGAAGGGGACTATGATAACCATAAATCCCATAGATATTCATAGCCAACCTCAACCAACAAACCCTGCACCCAAGATCACATTACCTAGCACCAACCAATAGAGAAAGAGACAAAAGATACAAAAAAGTGAGAGTAACAAAAAGGGGGTAAGAACATGAAATCCCAAACTCTTTAAACACTCATCCTGAAGAACTTAAATAACCACGTCCACCAAGAACTCACCAGCCCTTCAAAAAGAACACCATGTGAAGAGAGTCGGCACCCACATGTAGAAAGGGTAGAGGGATATATGAAAAATAAATCCCACCGTCTCAAGCAAAAATACAACCAACTACCCTAGCCACACAGGAAACAAATACCACCAACCACCAGTACCAAGAGTTTTTATCTCTAGAGTAAAAGCAACATTGAAGAGAGGAAAGAAGTAGAAGGTCAAAAATCATCAAAGTATAATCTTTTAAGAAAATTAGCACCATCCACCACCACCATACAACTAAAAAGGAAACTAGTCACCCACAAGAATAAACTCTTGAGATAAGGAACCAACACTGGAGCAAATGAGAATCAAGGGAAAAAATCCCAAAATAGGGATGAGAGAAAGAAGGGATCATGATCATCAAATCATCTCCCTAAAATAAAATCAACCCTCCCAACCTCGAGCAACTTTAGATTAAAGAAATCAACACTAAGAAACCCAAAAAGAATGCTCAAAAATAAGACAAAATGCCCATGTAGAAAAACCTCCCTCAACACCAAAGTTGAAACAATAGGGATTCAAGTCTGTGGAAGCTAAACATAGAGGGAGGAGGAAGGAAGAACCACGAACATGAAATCTCATCCCCCAAAGAAAATAAATCCCAACATACTCCAAAAAAATTCATAATTAGGAACACAAACACTAGATACTAAGAGTTAGCCTCAAATGAAAAACTATTCTCTAAGTCAAAGACATAAGCTTCTACCTAAAATCTAGGTGAACAAAACCTGAAAATGCTCTAAAGATCACTAGGGCTGAAAAACCAAACACCTCGCTTAATCTCTATCATATCACAAAAAAATCCCAAGCCAAACAACAAGGGAGAAAGGGTCTACTATGAAACAACACATCCGAGGAAGGGAGAGCCAACCAGAAAAATGCCTCCCACCTAGACCTAACAATAGTGAATGATCACATAAACCGCATGCCAAATTAGAATTGGGGCAAAAAAAGAAGTCATGGCCACAAAAGGGAAAGATCATGAACAAGGAATACAAAACCTTCCACAACATCCAAAATGAGAAAAATCCAAAGGAAAATGATAGAAAACAATAAAATCCTCCCATGACAAATGTAAAGGAGGTGTAAACAAACCACACAAAAATCCACACACCGTAGTAGAGACAACAACCAAGAACAAGTCCAAGAATTGTAGGAAAAATAGGGTACACCAAATCAAACTCTGAAGTCATCCATTGCCATAGGGTAATTAACATCCAAAACACTCCCTCTAGAAACAAACTTCCTAGTGAAACCCTCCAGCATGAACTATACTTAGAACATGATTTGAGAAAACCACCTAAAACAACTTCAAACCCCCCAAGAAAAAAAAAATAGAGAGCTCTAATGCCACCCATACAACCTCCTACTAACTGCATCCCCCTACATATGACACTAAAAAACCCAGGAAAAATAAATAATACCGCAAGAATGGTCTGCACCACAAATAGATCAAAAATAGGAAGAGTCGAGCCTGATCTATAAACAAAAAATTCAAATCATATCCCCATCTTCATCCAGATGATCAACAGATTCACTTTCATTAGAGATTCCACTACTACCATAAACTATACCATTGCTCCTCTGTCCACTCCTCTTCCCACCCTCCTTCATTTTAATTTTTTTTTTGTCAAATGTTCATGTAATCTAGTTGATTATTATTAATGGTTGTTATAGAGCCTATGATACAACAAGTAAATCTATCAAGAACCTTAATCATGACATCATATTTTTTAGATTTATCAAAATGCATTTAATATGTAAACAAATGTTCTTCAGAAATCACATTACCATGTGTACTAAATTAATGAGCACTCCTCATGATATTTTCCTTTAATTTTTACAAAAAATTATATGGTTCCATCCAATTCCTTATTTTTGCCTTGAATCAAATAGAATGAAAGGTTCAAGTTTATGTTCAGGGTACTCAATAAGGATCGCAACATTCATTTCCTCATCAGACATGTCACTAGCATTTATAAAATTAGGTTTATTAGGATTAACAACATTAATGGTATGAGAATACAAGGGATTGTTATAGATTTAATATTTTAGATTAGGGAGTTGTTAGGATTTATTTACTTTTTCACTCACACCATGCATATATTTGTACTGTTTTGAATCAAAAAGTTCTTCAATCACATTTTCCAATCTGAATTAATTCTTAGTATCATTGAGAGTTTGATGGTGCTATCAACAAAAGGCTTTACCATCAAAGGAAGCTCATAAGTGGTTGAAAAAATCTATTGGGTTGACTAAAATAATCTTAATCATATTAAAATTAATCAAGTTTAACATGATTGTATTTAATAATTTAGAAGGAAGAGTAAAATTGATCGAGGAGCATCTTGGGTTTATTGCAATCTTGCATTCACTACAAACATTTGAGTTTTTTTGTTCTTGGTCATCGAGTGTTGTGTTTTCTGTCACGGTTAAGTTCTACAAATCCTTGGTGGTTGCATTCATAGATTCATGTTCTAAATATCTTTAGGAATCCTTTCCTATGACCACAAATCATTTGGAGTATCGTGCCTAATGTAATGTTGGATTCTTTAACTGTGTTTAGAATGTGTTCTTCATGTTCTTTTCCTTCTTAATTAATTTCTATGATTGCTCATTGTAATTAAATATTTTATAAAGATATTTTAGATCTGAGGCCAACTAGGGAGTTAATTGGTAACACACTTTTATTTCTTGGGGAATGTAACCTTGAGGCCAAATTATTAGGTTGTCATAGTGTATTTAGGTTGGATCTTGGTCCTGTATTTAAGGGACACAAGAGAGAGATTAAAGGATAAAAGCAAGGGCTTTGAAGGAAGCTATTACAGTCATAGGTCTTGAAGAATAAGTTAGTTTCTTTGTAATAAGTCCTTCACATTTGAGCTGGGCATGTTGATTGATATTACAAATCTCTATAACGATTTTACCTATGAATTAAAAGGTTGCATGTGTGTTCCATACTCTAAATCTATGTATTTTCTTCTTAATATCTTTGAGTTTCTATTGTGTAACTCTTGCTACAAGATTGGATATTTAATTTCCTTGGACCCTCTTACCTTGGCTGTAGCAAGTGATATCACAACAAAGGTTTTTGATTGTAGTGATTAGATATTGACTCTTGAGTATGTTGTTCCTAATTTGGTTTGTCATGGGGTATAAGAAAAGGGATCTAACTTGTCATTGTAGAGCAATCACCAAAGATGGCTAGGATAATTTATTTAGGTGGAAGGTGTCATGGGGTCATTGTTTTCATTTTCTTTTTGGTTTATCTCCCTCCATGACCCAGCCTAGAAGTGTTCTTGTTTTGTTGTGTCAGCCAAATTCTAAACTTTGGGATTCTTTTCTACTACTTCCTCTTTTGTTAGAGGGTGTGGTTTCATGGGATCCCTGGGCCCAAAGTCCATAGTTTTGCCCTTTGTTTGGATTTGCAAAAGGAAGCATTGTGTTTTCACCATAGGGGTATTAATGGAGTTTCACATGTCATTTTTTACATTTACCATGATAAAATTACCCTAAGTGATTAAGAGAGATTAAGTGTAATTTGTGAAAATTACTAGTGAGCTTAGTGTGTTTTCGTTGAGTGTTTAGTAGTGAGGTTTGAGCTTGTGTGTGCTTCTTGTTACCCTACAAGGTTTTTGGTGTTCATGGTTTGTGAAGTTACTCATTTGTAGAGCACCTCCCATGCCCTTTCTCCTGCATTTCCCATTGTTTAAGGTAGGCCCTTCTCATTCTCTCTTTCTCTTCTTTGTTTGTTTGTTATTTTGTTTCGGGTTTTATTTTTACTTTGTTAACCATCTGTCTCCTATTTTTTCATTGTCATCTTTGGTTGGTGGGATGGCTTCACAGGAAGGTTGTCCACCTTCCGTGTGTTGTATTTTCATGTACATTTTGTAAATAATGTAAATCCATGTAAATAGTGTAAATCATTGTAAATTCTTAAAATGGTTGTAATTTATCTATAAATTGTTACTAGTATGTAAGTTAATTAGTTGTCTGGTATGTAAATCCATTCCTTGGCCTCTTGTTCTTCAGAGGTATTTGTATGTTTTGTATATAGTGTGCATCTATATAGTGGATTTCTATAAATTTGCATCCTTGGTTTGTACATTCCATTTTGTCTGACCTTCCCTATGGCGAGCTCATCACACCCAATTGGATCATATACCCTAAATCATGAGCTTTCCCACCTGGTTTCTACCCGGTTCAAACTAGGAATCTCACTTGTTCAAACCATGGTAGTTTTCTCTCTCCTCCATCATTTCAGCATTGATGGTAGGGTTAACTTCCCACATGCATGAGCATTAAAAAATTCCCCATCTGGCATTCAATTCATTTGTGTCAAGACATTTGTTACCAATTAAATGTCATTACTTAATTCTTTACATGACCACTTGACAACCCATGTCAGCCCAGTATGGCTCACTACCCAGTCATTTTGATAATGGCTAGTTCCTCTAGGTTATGAGTGTTGAGAAGTCCTTGGGACTTCATCCCATTTGTAATGCAAGCAAGAATCCCCAGAACCCCCGAGTGTCGATAAAATTCCAAGTAAGTTGTTAATTGTAATATTTCTGGGAATTGATACAGGGTAACATCTTTTGAACAGGTACAAAATGGTTGTGAACTCTCTAGAGTTTGTAAAATTGCTATATATTTTATCACATGTATTAATATTTGTTCAGTCTTGCAGGTTGCAGATCACCCAACAAACAATGTCTTAAGTAACAACTCCTCCTTGAAGTCTAGAACTCCTGACCACTTCCACTCGGGCGGCCACTAAGATGAGGGCAGAGAAAATGATGGATAAGCTCCAATTAACATACAAATACCTAAGGGATGGAATCCTTGTGGGATCTAATGTGGATTCCAAACATCATAATATTAGCAAGATGGAGGTCAGATCATGGGCTGAACTATAGGGCCTTGTCTAGGTAATGTATCAATAGCGATCTGTCGGGGATAACATGCAAAAGAACATTGCTACCTCTGGCATTATTAAAGCTACCTATTTTCCTTGCTTGGTTCAGGCACCATAGTTAATCCTCTTCTTGGTGAAGCACTTCAACATACCCACCCAGGTTGTCTTTCTTGTTGCTTCCCTCCCATTGAATTACCCATCAACAATAGTAACTCTTGATGCTGCAACCTTTGCTTTGAGACTGGGGATCCCCTAGTTCAGAATTGCTATTGTCATCTCCTAGGCTGCATCATTGAAGGATTTTGAGAAATTCCCATAGCTCACCTGATAGCATCTCAATTCACACCGGTTGAAATCCTCGAGGAAGGACTACAAGAAAATGAAGCTAGAGATCCCTTACAAAGATTTCAAGGAATGTGTACAGGCGGGAGTCATCTTTTTATGTTGGATCCTAAGGAACCCCATGCCATGAACTTTTTGGCATGGATGCACTATTTTATATACTACATCACAACCCATGGACAAACCTTTAAATAGGTGAGTATTATCACCAACCATGTGGACTTTCAGCTTAAAAATGTTAGTCAAACCTCAAAGTTCCACATGACTTTGTATGTATTATGGGCACTAGCACAATAGAGACCCACACTCTAGGGTTTAAAAACATTGGGCATCCTTGGGAATGGGCCTGGCTAGAGTTCTCTATGGGACCATTATCCCCAAATTCAATGGGAAGCCACCTTCCCCAATTTTTTTGGGTAAATGACACCTTCATTTACCACAACATTTTGACACGTACTCTAGATTTTGGGTACCGGCTGTCCAAGGAAGAAATGACCTTGGTGAAATCTTATGGAAATTAATTTATTCAATTTCAACAAAATTCTTACATTTGGGTGACCAGGTTGTCTAGAAATCCTTACCTACTCCCCAAGCATTTTGGGGATAGGATTATTCTTTTGGAGTTCTACAGGAAAATCCTGGAACTTCATGATTTTTATGGAGTGAAGAAGGTTACCTCCATCCCATTCCCAATCACATGAAGGAACTATTCTTGTATTGTTGTAGTAGCCAAGGAGGATAATAATGATTTGAAGAGTCTTGGGCTGGCTGAGTTCTACATAGCAAGAAAAAATTGTGACCCACTTGGCAAGATCAACGCAGCACTACACTAAGCGTCCGCACCCCACGAGCCTCACATGGAGGATTTTTGGGTGGATTGCCAAGATGATTTTTACCTCTAGGGCCAAAAATACTTGAGGATGACAAAAGTGATGATGAAGAGCCTCAACCTTTGGACCTTTTTAAAATATTTTTCAGATAGTAGGCCTTTGGAAGACCCATTGTACAACTTACAAGGTATCAAAAATATAGATCTTCCTCTAGTGGATTGGGACACCCTAGAGGTATTGACAATTGAGGACGTCACCCAGGGTGTCATATAGCATAGCCATGATTATTGTGCACAAGTGTACAAGAAATGCTCCCACTGAGGTCCAATTTTGTGGGGGTCTACTTTGGCCCCTAGAGCAGTTGGGCTGAGAAAAAATAAAGGGAAAGAAAAAGAGGGTTCCCTGGCCCAGGTCACACCCCCAGCACCACTCCATATTATGGAACAAATTCACACTCAGCTTGAGGCATCCTATAAGCTAAGTGAAACATTGAGCACCCAGCTTTCTGTCACTCTTTCAGTTACTCCAATGGGATCTGCCCTCCCAGTAGGATCCCCTTCACTAGCAACACTCATGAGCCAGCGGACAAAGGCTGAGGATGAAACTACAGCTATTTTGGATGTCAGGACCCCACTAAAAATAAGAGGAAAGAAGCAAAGGGTTGATCATCCCTCACAAAGCATAGATGTAGGTCCTGGGATGTAAAACATTCCCTAGGTCAAACTCATCCCTTCTTCTCCTAAATCAGAAGATCCTTCAGTGGCCTCCCCTCCCCATGATGATTTTGATGACCTCTTCAAGATGGAAGACTTAGTGAACTTGCAGGCTGATGTAGAGAGGGAGGTGGAGGAAATAGATGTGCAAGAAGAGCTGGCCCTGGAAAATGAATTCTGAGAGCAGGCGAAAGAGCAGGAACAAGAACAACCACAAGAGAATCCACAAGATGTGGAAAAAACATTGGTCCTAGGGACCGATACATAACTAGGGAAAAGAAAAGATGAGCAACTGACAATGGCTGGGGAAACTAGACCTACGGGAGCAATCATACCCCCAGTTATCATGCTCCAAATGCCTCTAGTTACTCTGGGTGATAAAAGACCCTGGCGTGAAACATTCGGGATGGTGATCTTTGTGACCCAATAGTCAAATCTAGGCCACACACCCTTGATCCCTCCTAAAGATGTGCCCTTTTAGGAGAATACCCTAGCGGATGCGCTGAGGAAGAAAAACAACAATAGGATGAGGGGGATTACCATGGAAATGTGGATACTGAGACCACAAATGCTGGAGATGGGAAAAATCTAAGAGATACATATGTGAATGTCACCAAGGTGGAAGATACAAGAAATCTTGGGGAACAAAAAAAAGATTCCAAAGTGACTATGAATATAGGGGAAACACCACAGAGCCCCGAAGAAGACCCCAATGCCCAAGCCTTAGCAGTGACACCACCCTAGCCACCATAATGGCTGGTAGAGTCCCAAAAAAGAAAGGCCCTAGTAGTAGCAAGTGACCCTCTCTCCCTAGCCATGATGATAGCCCTGAACCAAGAGGCTAAGAAGCCTAAGAAGGCCTAGACCATCCATACTTTTCTGACCAGTCCAGGAGGAAATACAGTTGCTATAGTTGAAATACCTCCCCCAGATGCAGAGGCAACAACCGTAAAGGCCAAAGAATACATAGCTAAAGAAGTTCCTTTGGGGAGGAGAGATAAATAGGGTGAATTGAACCTGTTAAAAGAAGCACACCAGGAAATTGAGGCTCAATATGACAAGTAGGCAAAAAATTTGAAAGAGGAAATATAAAAGAATGTAAATCTACTCAGGCTTCTTGGATAACTAACATAGCCATCGGCCGAAATTGATCCAGGAACCTCCACCTCCAGAACAACACTCCCACAGGGTGAAATGGATCCTCTAAGGGCCATGAGGAAGAAGGCACATGGTGTGGATGGGTGGGTCGCTGAGAAAATCACAGTCGTAAGGTAGTTCCTGGAAGTGACACTCTTAGACCTTTATTAGTTGAACAACATTATTGGCCAAATGAATGGCATCATCTCACTGTGCAAGAAAGAAATGGAGAAGTATGAAGAGTGGAGGTTAGAACTAAGAGAAATAATGAACATCGGGAAGGAAGGCATTACCAAAATAGGTATTTTACAAGAAGGACACTTTGGGTTCCTCTGGGCCCAACACTCCAGACTTGGACTCAAAATCGAGGTGAGCAAGCAACTAGTAGTGGCCCTAAAGAATAGAATCCCTGAAGTCTAGAATTATTTAAATTCATATACAACATTTGTGACAAGGGTTTTGCAAGTTGATCCCTTAACTACTGGGACTTATGCTCCATAATATTTTGTACTAAGTAAATTTGATGAGTTGATGGAGTCTCGGTACTAGTCCACTAGATATTTTGACAAAGGAAAGATGTCACAGTTAACCAAGATGATTCTCTAGGCTCATGACATAGCGAAAGTGGTTGCATAATTCAGGGAAGGGGCTGACAATGTTGACGAATAATTTGGGGTTGTCAAAAACCAATGGGATTGCATCAAGGACATAGATGAGGAAGGAATCAGCCAGATTTTGGAGGCCTTAAAACAAAACAAGGAGCAATAAAGTTCTCTGGACTCCAAAGATTTTCTTCAATAGGGTACAGTTTTTAAGATTCATTATTCTTTGAGCATAAGCTCCTAGACTCTTGAATTATGGGTCCATATTTTTGTATTCATTCATATTTATCTGCATCTAGGTTCCCTAGAGCTGACTGATCACTGTCAAGAAGTTAGTAAGGGTCTGTAGGTAGGTGATCCTGATAAGGTATGACAGGCAAAAGAAATGGCTCTAACAGCTGATTCTCCCAAGGCTCCTCTCCCACATTAATTTCCTGGTACACATCAAAGACAAGGAGCAACAATTCACATTTATGAGGCACGTAGCCTTAGACACCAGGATGATTGAATTTCTTCTATAAATACTACAACACTCTTGTCTATGTCAATTCTTCCAAGGATCTCCTCTTATCTTCCTCTTCTATCTTGTCAGACCTCTACACATCCCAAGGTGATTTTAAGTGGTGTGGGTAGTACCAACCATATATATTGTATTATATTTGTCAAATGTATAGTTAGATTAGGTTAGTTTTAGGTCAAACTTTGTGTATAAATAAGAAGTTTGATGCCATAACAAGGGTAGGCAAAATTGATGATTTTGCAGTCCAGCAAGTAATAGAAGCATGGCATTTCATTTTTTAGTTGTTTTTTAGGAACTCAATGCTCAATTTTTCTTAGTAGTTTAGGATGCTCCCTTGGAGCCATGGATGTACATGCCAGTGATACTAGAACCATTTATGTTAATGAAGAAGGAAGAACATCTTATAGCTATCTTTTATGCATTGTTCTTATCTTTGTAGTTAGCAAATGTCTTTTGTGCAGTATGTTTTCTTATGTCCTCTACTCCTATAAGTTAGTTTAGATTAATGATCTTACCTCCCCTTGCTACTGAATGCATGTGAATCACTGGTTCTTTATGTATTTGTTATTTAGTTTATTTTCTTACATTGGAGCATTGTTTGATGTTTGAATATATATTACATAACTATAGGTAGAAATATGTATCTAACCTTGATTGATCTTTTGAAGTTTATTCTATAATCCAAATGCTTGCAGGAATTGCCATCCATTTTTAAATCCCCAAGAAGATGAGCAAAAAGTAGCTATCCCCTCACACAATAGTCACCTGCCCAACCTAACTCCCCCGCACCATCGAGACCCAACTACCAGGTGCTTGGAGGCTAGGAAAATTTATTCTCTAGAAAACCTCTTCAAGTAGAGTTGATTGGTACCCCAGCAATTGGTGAAAACTTATCCTTTGTTAAAAGAGGTGGTAAAAAAGTCCCGTTAATAGAAATTTGTGCTAGAAGGAGGGCATGAGCTCATCTCCCTCATAATATTTTGATTTTAAACCACCCGAGGATTCCCCAAGAAGTAGTTTTGGGAATAGGACTTTCAATGGAATAGGGTCATCTTCACCCCTACATTTTGAAAGAATCCTTCGATCAGCCCCGGATCCCAAAGTGTTTGTAGAACTTAGACCTCATGCATGAAAGAGTAGGACCCAAAAAACCAAATAGCTGACCAATTTTATCTAGGGATTCACTACACACTAGAATACCCAAATCCCTCAGATAATCCCAGGGACTAATGTTCAACCCAGCCAAAACCAAATGGTCCCAATGGCTACTTACTTTGGTAATACTAGGTCCCCAATGGGGCAGTTCCTCGATGCTCCCAATGATCTTCCTTGACATCTGGAGAAGATTTGCCTCAAAGATGAGCATCTAGGCCCATGAACTATAGAAGAACACCTTCAGGCCTATAAAGATGCCATGAAAAGACACTGGATACAACATCAAGACATTTTAACCTAGATGTTCCATATGTCTTTAGGAGAGAATAAGTTGAACTGGTACATAAAATTTTCTTCCAACTCCATCAACAGTTGGCAGGATATGGAAGACGCCTTCCGGGCAGCCTTGCTCATTCACATGGACCCAGCGTGGTCCCACAGGCAGTTCATCTCCATCAAGAAGGAACTGAATGAGCCTCTCACTACATCCAACCATTGGTTCTAACATGCCTTGAAGTAGTGCACAAGCCCTTTCATCCCATCCACTGATGTAACCATCTAGACATACCTGAATGCCATGGACTTGGGATTGTTACCACTCTCCTCTAGAGAAATATTTCTGCCAATAACTAGGATGCTTTGGTGAAAGTTTACAACTTAGCACTAGAGTTGTCCCGTGGTTTGGGAAAAGCTCCCAGTGAAATTGGGAAAATATTACCCTTGAATATGATACCCAGTGTAACTCCTTACACCAGAGTATACAACCCCAATCCAACAATGGGTGCCCCAATGATGGCCATGGGCCCATCACTGATAGGCCAATAGGCCTGATACATTTACCCATCTCAAGCCTAGACAATATCGGGTCTGGAATACATTCCTTGGAACCAGCCGCAACAAACACAACAAACTTTGACACAACCCTATGGAGTACCTTTTTCTAGTCATCCATGGCTGGAGGATTATCATCCTTGATTCTGAGAGCTACGACCACTTTCCCCAACAACCCACCACAACAACCATCACACTCTGACACAACCATCTAGATATTCACCGAGGTTAAATACCTTTAGCGATTGGTGTCCTCCTTGATGATGAATATGGGACACCTGAAGGTGTGGCCTTCCACAACCCACAACTCCAACTCCAAGAGAGTGAATATTTTCTTTGGATAATGAAACACCAATTCTAGAGTTCAGAACTACAACAACTGGCCTCAACCCAACCAATGATAATGGAACAAAAATGCAAATACAAGATGTCCTCCTCCTAACAAAAATACCACTTAGGGTGGTGCTAGAACTAATCATTCTGCACAGCTTGGATAATTCCACACCCTCACTAGGTGGTGTAGATTGCATGACACTGGTTCCCATCCCAAGGTGAACTATTCCACACTGGAGAAGATCATCATGATCTCCTAGTCGAACATACAACAATCTCTTGATTCTACTCCCTTTGAATCCTCCACGTCAAAGCTTCCTCTCACTGCCTTCACGTGTGAAACCATCTTCTTTAAGATAGACAAAGAGGACAAAGGAGAAACCAAATTGCAAGGGTTCTTTGATGAATCCATCATATCCTTTGAGGCCAACACCTTCACCAGCCCACAGAATCCCTAAAACACTCAGAGTCATGATGGAAAAGGGCCAGCTTATGTGCTAACTCCTCCCAAGAATACCACCCCCCATGATAACATGAATGATTTCTCATTACCACTGAAAAGAATTGGCCCTAAATACACCAAGGATCTAGCCGATGGAAGCCAACTTTATCCTGGGAGTCAGTTTGACATCACTAAGGTGTTAGAGAGAACCACCACCTCCATGACCTTGATGGAGGTTTTTTTAACTTGTCCAAAGAAGAAGAAATCTCTTCTGCAGCTCTTGGGATACCTAAAAGCCATGATTTGTCTACCAAAGAGTGTCACATTTGATGATGCCAACTCCGTGGTCTTCCGGGGAAACACATAGGATCTTCCCTTCCTACTAGGCTTGAATGTTCAAGGGAAGAACCTATAGAACTTCCTGGTAGATTCTAGTGCTTCAGGCAACATCATGCCCTTACCCATATGCCAGAAGATTAGACTCACTCCCACTCCATCCAAAGGTGCAGTAGTCCAACTAGACAAAAATGCTATAAAAATGGTTGGTGAGCTGAAGAATGTCAAGATTCAGCTCATCAAAGACCCCCAGATATCAAGCATAATAGACATCCAAGTGGTGGAGATCCTTGAAACCTACAAGATTTTATTAAGTTAGAATTGGTCAAAGACCCTTAACGCATATTTTTCTACATAATTCTCCCACTTGTGGCTCCCCTAAAAGGGGAAGTCAAATCAAATCTAGGTGGAGATTGAACCCAGAATGAAGCAAGACCTCACCAAAATAAGGAGGGTAAATGAAGTCCTTTTCTCTGAATCTTCCCCTAAGGTGTACTGAACATAAGAAATGGTAACCTCTAATTTCATCCCTAAGGTGGATCTAATAATCTCTTAGAGAATTTAGGATCTGGATGAAAAAATGAAGTGTGAGGTAGACTCACAAGATAGCACGGCAACTCCAACCACTCTCTTGTGTGGAAATTTGTGCCGAGTACACTACCAAAAACACTTTGAACTGGAGTGTTAGCCTTGCATTACCACTGTTACCAACCATATGAATGGCCTCCAAGAAAAAGAATGCAAAGCCAAATTTCCTGGACCAAGTAATCCACCCAGCAGTACACAAGAAGTGCCGCTTGTCCAATAAATTGAACTAGATGATTCTCTAGAGGAATGTCTCACCTACGCACCATCAGAGCCAAAGGAAAAAAATCACAAACCTCCCTATCCATAAACCAACCCAAATGACATTTCACCTACCCAGCCCCAGGAAATGAACAATGACTTGTGGATCCTGAAGTTTGATGGATTCCAGTCTAAACAAGGTTGTAGTTCTGGAGTGGAACTGATAAACCCGGATGGGAGATCCTTCCTCACATATTATAGGTCATAGTTCAACTACAGCAATAATGTCATAGAGTATGAGGCCTTTGTCCTCAAGCTCCTGCTTGCATTAAGAAAAGGGGTCACCCACCTCTAGGCAATGGGTGATTTAGAGCTGATTGTAAAATAGGTCCAAAGCCAATACACTTGTCATGACAAAAGGTTGGCCACATATAGCAACTAGGCATGAATCCTAATGAAAAAATTTGATGCTTTTGTCTTTGAGCTCATTCCTCAAAAATGTAACTATGTTCTAGATGCCCTTTCTGTGTCTCCCAACACCCTCAAGCCGATGGTTGTTTCCCAGATCCAAAAAATTTCTGTTAAAATGGTCCCCACACCCTCCATCCCAAATAATATCACCTACCTTTAGGTTTTTGAGGATGACCAACATAATCTAGCCTTCATGGCCAATGTTGGCATCTTTGAGGATCAGATAGTCAAAGAAATTGATCATGATGATACCGGGTAGGGTGAACAAGATGACAGGATCATTGACCTACCTACCAATACCATCCCTAAGGGGATGGTAGCTATAGAGCACATCTTTGATTTAGACTCTTGGGGCCGAGACAAGATATCATCCTCATCTAAGGGGGGAAAATTCAAGATAGTCAACATCAGCATTGCCGATGAAGAAAAATTGGTTCACATTGGTACCTCCTGTTACCCAAAGGAGAAGGAGAAGATTGTCATGGTTCTCCAAGAATACATCGATGTTATTGATTGGGGGTATGAGGATCTGAAAACCTATGATACATCCATCTTTACTCATACCATTCCCCTAAAACTAGATGCCAAACCTTTCCATAAAAAGCAAAGGTTGGTAAACCCTTTGATCAAACCTCTAATCCATCAGTTTTAGTTACTGTCTGCCTGGATTATCTTTCCTATCTAGCACACAACATGGGTTACCAACCCCAACCCTATGTGCAGGATGAATGGCATGATCCTCCTGGGTGTGGATTTTCAAAATTTAAACAAGGCCTCTAAGAAAGACAATCACCCTCTCCCATCACTAGATGAGGTATTACAAATTGTTAATGGTTCCCAAATGATTTCCTTCCTGGATGGATACTTCAGATATAACCAAGTTATGGTTAAATTCAAGGATAGAATGAAAATGGCATTCATACCAAATGGGGAACATTTTCATATCATATAATGCCCTTCAGTCTGATTAATGTGGGGGCCACATTCCAAAAGGCCATAGACATTGCGTTCGATGGCCTAATCAACAAATGCATAATCATCTATATGGATGATTTAATAGTCTTTTCTTGGGAGAGGCGTGATCACTCCACCCACTATGCTCAAATCTATGTGAGGTGTCTCTGGTATGGTATCTCTATCAACCCTAAGAAATGCATATTCAGGGTCACTGAAGGGGAGCTACTTGAGAATATAGTCTTTGAAAAGGGGATATCCATTGACCCTGAGAGAGTTGAAGCAATGTTGAATCTATAAATGCTAGACAGTAAAAATGAAATGAGATCTTTCTTTGGAAAGATAAATTTTTTCTGGTGGTTCATTACTAGATTCGACAAAATTATCAAACCACTCAATGACATGAAGAATGATACCAAGATTGAGTGGAGCCCCAAAGAAAAGTGAGTGTTTGCTTAGATCAAGCAAATAATAGTGGAGGAACTAGTCTTGGCAAGTTTGCAGTATTCCCTCCCATTCCATATCTACTCCTTTGCTTCACCGCATTTTACAACTATTGTTTTAACCAAGAAGGTTGAAGGGGAAGAATGATCTAGTGCTTTCATGATATTCCCCTTCAAAAATGTTGAAGTCTGATATACACCCTTGGAAAAGTAATTCTTTTCTCTAGTCTAGGTCGTGAAGAAATTCTGACACTATACTCTCCAGAGCAAAGTGCATGCTATCATTCCAGACTAGGCTATTAAATCTTTACTACTGTAGAGTGAACTAGGTGAATGTTGGGGGAAATGGATGACCATCCTCCAAGAGTATGATCTTGAGATGCAACCAATAAAGATAGTTTGATGCCAAGGACTATGTAGTGTGATGATAGAAGTAACTTGTAATATAGAATGCCAAACCTATACTGTGGATTCCATCACTCAGAATCCATGGTGTACCAATCTGGTAAACCTATTTCTAAATAATAGATTCTTAGAGGGGCTTCCACCTAAAAAACATTACGCCGTGCGACTGAAAAGTGCACACTTCATGATAAAAAATGGAATGCTTTTCTACATGAACTTTGAGAGAATTTACCTTTGGTGCATAGACAGGAACCAATCTACAAAAATGATAGAATAATTCCGTGGGAAGTTTGGAACTAGGCATGGCTTAGCTGATGCTACTACCCATCAGATTCTCTAGGTTGGATATTATTGGCCCTTCATCTACAAAGATGTTTACACTCACGTGAGGAAGTGCCACACTTGCCAAACCGCAACCTATTATGAGCAGAACCTGGCTATGCCTTTGTAGCTAGTCTTTGAAGTTCAACCTTTTGTCCAATGGGCATTCAATTTTATTAGGGAAATAAACCCCAACTCATCTACCAACCACTGGTATATTCTAACTGCTACTGACTACTTTACTTGGTAGTCTGAGGCAATCCCATTTAAGAATAACATGATGGATGTAGTTATCAAATTATTGGAAGAAAACATAGTCACAAGGTTTGGTATTCCCTTCACCATCATGTGTGATAATGGTTTGGTGTTTTATTTACTGTAGTTATTAGAATGGACCTATCAAAGGAAGATCACCCTCAATTTCTCCAGCAACTATTATCCCTAGGGTAATGGTGTTGCCGAGTCTACCAATAAGAATTTTCTAGAGGTGATCAAACATTTTCTAGAGTAAAATCCCCTAGACTAACACCAAAATCTTAGGTTTACCCTTTGGGTGGATTGTATTAGAATCAGGACAATCCTAGGGACTTCGCCATTTCACCTAGTTTATGGCCAAAATCTTGTGTTCCCCATCAACTTACAAATCCTAGTTTTACAATTTATGTAGGAATTCAACACCCAGGACAACATTGTGGAAGTCTACCTTTTGAACCTGGTGAGAGTGGAAGATCAAAGAGACATAGAAGTAGAACATTTTGTGCATCATCAAGAAGCTTCCAAATGATGGTTCAATCGAAGAGCCCATTACAACTCCTTTGGCATTTTGGATCTAGTCATTTTGTGGGACAAGGCGTAAGAAAATAAAAGAAAGAATACTAAGTTTCAAAGGCTCTAGCTCAGACCATACCTAATCTGCGAGATCTACGGGGCCAACACTTATCACCTCAACACCATGAATAGAGAGGTCATTCCATTTCTTATTAATGGACAGTTTCTCAAACACTACTTTGAATGAGGCGAGAGCTAAATTGCCCAAAGCTGTATTATATGTGAATATTTTCTTGCTTGTAAATATTTTCCCTGGTGCTCCTTGGGTGCGTTTGTCCTTGTAAATAGTTTTTGGCCATCTTTTGGGGCCACCTTCTTTCCTTTTTCTTTGTTTTCTTTGGTTCTTTGTTTTCTTTTCATCTTGTTTTCTTGGGTTTTTGTCATGTTTCCTTCTTTTTGTAGAAAGGTATGCTTCGCACTACATCTAGTCCCTGGAATGGTGCCTTGTGCATTTTGGTTAGTTTGGAATCTATTGTTAGCATGGTTGAATTTGTCCACACTCTGGATTTATTTTTTACACATGGACAAAGGTAATGGGTAATCTTCATCAGATTCAAATCCTTAAAGTCTAGACATCAGTTACCAAAAAATCTAAGAAGAAAGTAATCATATGATCCTTGAGAGAAGATCGGTTGCACTGGTTATTGCCGAAGTTTGAAATTCAAAAGAGTATCTTGGGTCTACAATGTCTCTCCTATTCAAGAAATTAAGATGGATGGTAAGGTGAATAAATTACCCCCATAAACATTAACTAAGCTTAAGGTTCACCATGAAAGAAGTACTGCCTTCCCATCTTCAAAAGAAAAGAAAGAAAGATGGAGGATAGAGAGTTCTAGGATCTGGGGGATCATGCAAGATATAGCAATTTTGGTCTAATGTACTTAGTGCCCTCTCCTTGATTCTCCTAGAATTCATTAGCTTGATTTTCTTCCAAAGTAGACACTTCACAACAAATAATAGATTGAAGGATTGAATTAAGATGATTCAGATTTTCTTAGATAGCTCACACCTTAAAAGTGAAATGCACTAGGTTAAGATATGTTCTGGTTTTACTAACCTAAGATTTTGTGGTTCTAAAATGCACTAAGGCATTCATCCTAGTGAGTTACCATTTCTTATGCCCTGCATACCCATCCCTACATTTCATGGGCAAAATATTGGGTTCCCCTTTTTTCTCTTTTGTCCTTGTTCCCTTTGTTTTGTTTTCTTCTGGCCTTTGCCTTCACAGGGTTACTATTTTCCTTTTTTTGGCTTATCTCCCTCTGGGACCTGGTCCCAGAGTATTCTTGTTTTGTTGTGTCAACCAGATTCTAGACTCTAGGATTCTTTACCACTTCTTCCCATTTGGTTAGAGGGTGTGGTTGCATGGGATCCTCGGGCCCAAAGTCTGAAGGTTTGCCTTTTTTTTCAGGATTTGCAAAAGGAAGTAGTGCATTTTCACCCTAGTGGTATAAATGGAGTTTTACTTTTGATTTTTACATTTATTTTGAATAAATTACCTTGAGTGATTAAGAGCGATTAAGTGTGATTTAAGAAAATTACCACTGAGCTTAGTGCATTTTCTTTGAGTGTTTAGTAGTGAGGTTTGAGCTTGTGTGTGCTTTTGGTTACCATGCAATGTTTTTAGTGTTTGTGGTTCATGAAGTTATTGGTTTGCAGAGCACCACCCATGCCCTTTCTCCCACATTTCCTAGTGTTTAAGGTAGGCCCTTCTTGTTCTCTCTTTCCCTTCCTTGTTTGTTTGTTTTTTTGTTTCAGGTTTTCTTTTTTCTTTGTTTTTCTTTTGTATCCTAGTATTTTTCCATCGCCTCTCATTGGTGGGATGGCTTCACAGGAAGATTGCCTTCCTTCTGTGCATTGTATTTTCATCTACATTTTGTAAATAATGTAAATCCCTATAAATAGTGTAAATCATTGTAAATTTTGTAAATGGTAGTAATTTCTCTATAAATTGTTAGTAGTTTGTAGGTTAGTTAGTTGTCTAGTATGTAAATCTGTTCCTCGACCTCCTATTCTTCTAAAGTCTTTGTATATGTTATATATAACATGTGTCTATAGAATGGTTTTTTGTAAATTTGTGTGCTTTGTCTGTACAGTTTGTTTTGTCTAACCCTCTCTATGGCAAGCTCATCGCACCTTGTTGCATTGTATACCCCAAATTGTGAGCTTCCCACTAGGTTTCTATCTAGTTTGAACTCAACACCTTGCCTATTTGAGCCATTGTAGTTTTCTCTCTCCACCATTGTTTAAGCATTGATGGTGGGATTAAATTCCTTTATGCATGAGCATTCAAAACAATCCCATCTAGAATTCAATTCATCTGTGTCAAGACATCTATCACCAATTAAGTGCCATTACTTTGCTCATTTCTTGACCACGTGACAACCCATGTCAGCCCAATATAGCTCACTGCTCGATCATTTTGATAATAGATAGTTCCTCTAGGTTCCCAGTGCTAATAAGTCTCAGGGCCTTTGTCCCATTTGTAACACAAGAAAGAATCCCTATAACCCCTAGTTGTCAATAAAATTCCAACTAAGTTGTTAATTGTTATATTTCTAGTATTTGATGTAGGATAACATATTTTGAACAGGTGTGTAATGGTGGTGAACTCTCAAAAGTCTATAAAATTTCTTTATATTTTATCACATGTATTACCATTTGTCCAGTCTTGTAGGTTGCAGATCATGCAACAAAAAATGTTTTAAGTAACAACTCCTCCTAGAAGTCTAGAACTCCCGACCAATTCCACCTATGCAACCACTAAGACAAGGCCAGAGAAAATGTTGAAGAAGCTCTTGTTAAGATCCAAATATGCAATGGATGGCATCCTTGTAGGATCCAAAGTTGATTCCAAGCTTCAAAATATTACCAACATAGAGGTCAGATCATGGGCCGAACTACAGGGCCTTGTTCGGGTAATGTATGACTAGCGATTTGTCGGGGATAACATGGAAAAGAACATTGTCACCTCTGGTATTATAAATTCCACCTATTTTCCCAGCTTGGTGAAGGCACCAAAGCTGATCCTCTCCTTGGTGAAGCACTACAAGACACCCACCTAGGTTCTTTTTCTTGCTTCTTCCCTCCCATTGAATTACCCATCAACCATAGTAACTATTGATGCTGCCACTTTTACTTCAGGACTAGGGATCCCCTAGTTTAGAAATGCTACTATCATCTCCTGGGGCACATCATTGAAGGAGTTTGAGAAAGTCCCACAGCTTGCCTAATAACATCTCTATTCACACTAGTTGAAGTCCCCAAGGAATGACTATAAGAAAATAAAGCTAGAGATCCGCCGCTGTGATTTCAAGGAATGTGTATAGGCAAGGGTCATCTTTTTATGCCAGATCTTCAAGGAACCCCATGCCAGGGAATTTTTGGCATGGATGTACTATTTTTCATACTTCATCACCACCCACAGATGGACCTTTGACTGGGTGACTATTATCGCCAACCATATAGACTTTCAACTGAACAATGTTAACTGAAACTCAAAGTTCCACATGACTTTGTATGTATTATGGTCACTTGCACAATAGAGACCTGCACTCTGGGGTTTGCAAATAGTGGGCATCCTTGGGAATGGGCTAGGATAGAGTGCTCTATGGGACAATTATCACTAAATTTAATGGGAAGCCAGCTTCCCCAACTTTTGTTAGGCAAATGACACCTTCATTTACCACAACATTTTGACACTTACTTAGGATTCCAAGTACAGACTATCCAAGGAAGCAATGAACTTAGTGAATTCTTACAAAAATTACTTTATTCAATTTTACTGAAATTTTTACATTCGGGTGACTAGGTTCTCTACAAAGCCCTACCTACTCCCAAAGCATTGTTGGGATAGGAATATTATTTTGGAGTTCTGCCGACAAATCTTGGAACTTCATTCTTTTTATGGAGTGAAGTAGGTTACCTCCATCCTATTCCAAATCACTTGCAAGAACTATTCTTGCAGCCTTGCAGTGGCCAATGAGGCTGACAATGAGTTGAAGAGTCTTGGGCTGGCCGAGTTCTATGTTGCAAGAAATAATTTTGACCCACTTGGCAAGATCAATGTAGCACTTCCCAAAGCATCTACACCCCACGAGCCTCACATGCAAGATTTTTTGGTATATTTCCAATATTATTTGGACCTCTGGGCTTAAAATACTCGAGGATGACAAAAGGGATTATGAAGAGCCTCGACCTTTGGACCTTTCCAAAATATTTTTTAGATAGTGAGCCTTTGGATGACCCATCATACAAGTCAGAAGGGATTTAAAAGATGGCTCTCCCTCCAATGGATTGGGACACCCTAGAGATTTTGACAATTTAGGATGTTAGGCAGGGTGTGATACAGTGCAGCCATGATTACTTTTCACAAGTGTGCAAGAAAAGCACCTACTAAGGTCTAATTTTGTGGGGTCTACTTCAGCCCCCGGAGTGGCTAGGTCGAGAAAAAATAAAGGGAAAGAAAAAGATTCTTCCCTAGCCCAGGTCACACCCCTAGATGCACTCCATATTATAAAACCGATTCATACTAAGCTTGAGGTGTCCCGCTAGCTGAGTGAAACATTGAGTGCCCAGCTTTCTCTTGGTCTTCCAGTTACTCTGGTGGGATATATCATCCCAGCAGGATGTCCTTGATTGGAAACACTCATGAGCCATTGAATGGAGCTTGAGGATGAAACTATAGCTATTCTATATGTTGGGGCCCTACTACAAATAAGAAGAAAGAAGAAAAGGGTGGATCGTCCCCCGCCAAGCACAGATGCAGGTCCCAGGATGCCAAATGTTCCCCAGTTGGAACTCATCCCTTCTTCTCCTAAACCAAAATATCCTCTAATGGCCTCCCCTCCACATGATTATTTTCATTACCTCTTCCAAATCAAAGACCTGGTGAACTTACAGGCTGATGTGGAAAGGGGAGTGGAGGAAATAGATGCACAAGAAGAGGTAGCCCCAAAAAAAGAATTGCCGAAGCAGGAGAAAGAGAATGAATAACAACAACCACAAGAGAATCCACAAGATGTGGAAGAAACATTGTTCCCAGGTACCAAGATATAACTAACGCAAAAATAATATAAGTATCTGACAATAGGTGGGGAAACTGAACCTATGGGAGCAATCATAACCACAGTTGTCACACTGCAAATGCATCTAGTTACCTTGGGTATTCAAAGGCCCCAGAGTGCGACATTCGAAAAGTTTATCTCTATGACCCAATAGTCGAATCTAGGCCAAACACCTTTTGCCCCTCCAAAAGATATGCCCTTGGAGGCGAATATCCTTATGGATGACATCGAGGAAGAAAAACAGCAATAGGATGAGGGGAATAACCCTGGAAATGTTGATACTAAGACAACAAATGCTAGAGAATGGAAAAATCCCAAGATACATATGTGAATGACACCAAGGAGAAAGATACAATAAATCTTGAGGAACAAGAAAAATATTCTAAAGTGACTATGAATACTAGAGAAACACCATAGGGCCCCGAAGAAGACCCCAATGCTCTAGGGAGGAGAGATAAATAGGGCCAATTGAAAATATTAAAAGAAGTGAGCTAAGAAAATGAGGCCCGATATGACAGGAAAGCACAAAAGCTGAAAGATGAAAGAGAAAAGAATGTAAGTCTCCTTGGGCTTCTTGCAGAACTAACACAACCACTTGCCGAGATCCATCAAGGAGCCTCCACCTCCAAAATATCCCTCCCATAGGGTGACATGGATGCTCTAAGGGCCATGAAGAAGAAGGCATTGGCTATTGATGGGTGGGTTGCTGAGGAATTCACAATCGTAAGGCAGTTCCTGACTATGACACTCACAGACCTTTATCAGACCAACAACATCATCAGCCAGGTGAAGGGCACCCTCTCCCTATGGGAGAAACAAATGGATAAGTATGAAGAGTGCAGGTTAGAACTAGAAGAAATAATGAACCTCAGGGAGGAATTCATTACCGAAATAGGTATTTTGGGACAATAACCCTTTGGGTTCCACCGTGCCAAGTACTCCAGACTTGGCCTCAAAATTGATGTAAGAAAGCAACTGGTAGCGGCTCTAAAGAATAGAATCTTGGAAGTCAAGAATTCTTTGAATTCATATACAACATTTGTGACAATGGTTTCGCAAGTTAATCCCTTCACTATTGGGACTTGTGCTCTGGAAGATTTTGTACTAAGTAAATTTAATGAGCTCATGGAGTCTCAGTACTAGTCCACTAGAGATTTTAACGAAGGAAATATGTCATGGTTAACCAAGATGATTCTCCAGGCTCATGATGTATTGAAAGTAGCTGTAGAATTCAAGGAAGGGGCCGACAATGTTGACAAAAAATTTGAGGTTGTCAACCACTAATGGGACTACATCATGGACGTAGATGAGGAAGGAATCAGCTATATTTTGGAGGCCTTCAAACAAAACAAGGAGAAATAAATTTCTCTGGACTCTAGGGATTTTAACAAACAGGGTATAGTTTTGAAGATTCATTATTATTTGAGTGTAAGCTCCCAAACTCTAGAATTCCAAGTCCATAGTTTTGTTTTCTTTCATAGTGATCTGTGTCTAGCTTCCCTAGAGGCAACCATTCACTATCAAGAATTTAATAATGGTCAGCATGTACATGATCCTGATAAGGTATGTCATACAGAAGAGATGGCTTTGATAGCTAATTCTCCCGAGGTGTCACTCCCACATTTATTACATGGTGCACATTGAAGATAGGGATCCACAATTTTCATTTATGAGGCACATAGCCTTAGATACCAGGATGATCAGATTTCTTATATAAATACCTCGACACTCTTCTCTATCCCAATTCTTCTAAATCTCTCCTCTTATCTTTCTCTTCTGTCTTCTCAGACCTCTACACATCGTGAGGTGATTATAAGTAGTGCAGGTAGTACCGGCCATAGATATTGTATTATATTTGTGAAGTGTACAGGTAGATTAGGTTAGTTTTAGATCAAACTTTGTGTATAAATAAAAAGTTTGACACCATAGCAAGGGTCGGTAAAATCTATGATTTTGTAGTCGAACAAGTAATAGAAGACTAACATTTCATTTTCTATATTTTTTACGAACTCAATGCTTGATTGTTCTTAGTAGTTTAGGATGGTCCCTTGGAGACATGGATGTACATTCCAATGATGCTCAAACCATTTAAGTTAATGGAGAAGGAAGAACATCTTACGACTATCTATTATGTATTGTTCTGATCTTTGAAGTTAGCAAACATCTTTTGTGCAGTATGTTTTCTTATGTCCTCTACTCCTATTGTTTAGTTTAGACTAATGATCTTACCTCCCCTTGCTACTGAATGCATGTGAATAACTGATTCTTTATGTATTTGGAATTTAGTGTAGTTTCTTATATTGGAGCACTATCATATGTTTGAATATATATTGCACAACTATAGGTAGAAATATATATGTAACCTTGATCGATCTTTTAAAGTTTATTTGATAATCCAAATGCTTGTAGGAAACCCCATCCCTTTTGAAATCCCTGAGAAGATGAGTAAAAACAAGATATCCCCTCACATAATAGTCACCTACCCAACTTAGCTCCCCCTCACTGTTAAGACCTAAATACCAGGTTCTTGGAGGCTAGGATAATTTATTCTTTGGAAAACCTCTTTAGCCAGAGTTGGCCAGTACCCCAATACCCAATGAAAACTTATCCTCTGCTAGCAGAGCCAGTCACAAACTCACATCAATAGAAGGGGTGTATAACCTAATGTATCTAAATGTTGAGATAGATTGCTTCCAGATTGGAGGTAGAGGAAATGGCCCAAAGGATAGTTTGACATGTTGAATAAGAAGAAAATGAAGACTATGTTGAAGGAGAAATCAAAGTACAACTTGAAATGGATCAAGGAGAACAAATGTTTACTAGATTCCTTACTAGGGTTAGTACGAAACCCTATTTTAATCCACTAGATTATGATGGATGATTGCATGAAGATGAGTTCTTGGATTGGATTTTAGTTATGGACAAATACTTTCATTTGGAAGGTACTCATGAAGACAAGAAGGTCAAGTATGCTAATTTACCTAAGTTAAGATTTCATGCTTCGCTGTGGTGGAATAATTTGTAGAATGATAGGTTGAGTAGAGGTAAAGAGAAGATAAAATCTTATGATAGGATGCTTAAAAAGATGAAGGAAAAGTTCCCACCATCTGATTAATAGGTAAGCTTGATCATAAGATTGCAAAATTTTAGAGAAAAGGAGATTAATATGAAATAGTACATGAAGGACTTTTACAAGATGGAGATTAGATTTGGATTAACAAAGGATGAGGTGGAGAGGGTTGCAAGATACTTGAATGGTTTGAGGATGTTAATATAAGAGGATATTAGTATGACCAAGATTGGGAATGTGGAAGATGCTTACTAGTATGGCCTAGATGTTGAAGACGAGTTGAGTAGAAAACAAGAACAAAGAAAAAGAGGAAGAGGTGGAAGATTCAAGAGAGGAAGGGTGGTAGATTGATTGGTGACCCTAATAAACAGAAGGCAGAGGAGAAAAATTATAAAATAAATTCATACAAGGGTGGATATAGGAATGAGGCCTATTAAAGATAAGATAAAAGGGTGTTTAATGGAACTTGTTTCAAGTGTGGTGGAGAAGGGCATAGGAATTTTCAGTGCAAACTAGGTGGATCTAAGAAGAGGGCTGAAAGAAGCTGAACAAATCTCATGGAAGAAGACGGATCATCTAAATTTTTTAACAATAACTAGGTTGAAAAGGGAGAGACATTGGTCATGAGAAGAACCTTGTACAATGATGAAAAGATAGAGAACCCTTGGCAAACAAATTGTCTGTTTCAAACTAGATGCCTTGTATGTGGTAAGGTATATAAAGTTATTCAACCACCTCACAATAGGTTCTTAGGAATCGTGCCCAAAGCCTCTCTTAAAAATAGTTTATTCAATCTAAGGATTACTTCTCAAACCATGAGGTGCATTTAGTTTGTCAACCCAAGGATGTATACTTGAAATGGTACAGCACAATATGTGCACTAAGTCCCTTAAAGAGTCATTATACCTATGATGTAGGAAGGTAAAATGCATGAAAAGAATCTACACTAGAGCTGCAAGAAAGGAAAAACACTTACTCCTTACTAAAATGAATGCTACAAATTGTAAACTCTACTTAATCCTATTCTTTCATCCTAGAGCATTCACCATAACAATCCTTGTAGGTGTTGGAGAAACACTCAAAAAGTACAATGTTGTAGGAAGAAATTGTATTCTTCTATCTAGAATGCTGGGAATGTTAAAAGTAAATCTACTCTATTCTATTCTAATCCACCTCCCAAGTGGGCTCCCTTGGTCAGCTTCTGCTAATTTACTAACATAGAAGGTAAACCAAAAGTCACTTCATTATATTTCAAGAAGTGATTACATAAGAACAATACCTAAAACTGGAAATGAACTTGTTGTGCACGATGCAACAAACAATGTATTCCAAAAACTTCTAAACTTACAAACTAATAGTAAAATCCCTATAAATAGAGGAATGCCACTTTATTCTAAAATAGAAAGGAAAAGATATGACTGAAATCATGCTAGAGAAGAAAAGGGAAATGTAACAGCCCACAACATATGCAATGAAGTCTTGGTGACCAAGTCAACATGATGATGAGCACAGAGGGAATATAGTAGAGCTATGTTCTTGCATTTCTAGAATAGTGGATCCTATTTTGTAGTAGCTATGTCTTCTGGTGCCATGATAGTTACCCATTGCAGCTTGACTTCAACATCCTCTTTCAAATGTTGTCGACCACTCTCAAGCTACTCCTACTTGCTAGCAGGTTAGTTATTATACAGAAATATTCATGCAAGTGAACTTAATTAAATTGATCTAAATTTTAGAACACACATTCTCATTGCTATATGAAATACTGCAATATATATAATATTGGAAAAACATGGAATAACTATCTACCCATGGGTTTGACGGTTCTAACTATACTTTAATACAAGTTCAACTGCTTATAATTCCACAAATGTTTTTGTAATACTTAAAAAAGAGTATTAAGATCAATATAATAAAGACAGTAAAAGGTTTCACCATCTTCCCTATGGTAAGTTGAATGATTGTCCTCAAGCATTGCATCTTCTAGTAGTTACTCAAAAATCACCAACCTATGTCCCTCCTCACCTCTAGCTCTTGAAAGTGCAATAGAATCCCCTTGTCTTCTCCTAGACATCCACTTTGTGATCCTCCTATAACCAGTCAATCCTTTCATCATTCACGTCATACAGGGGCCAAAGGACCATGGGTGGCTGCATGGTGAGTGGATAGTAGAGTTCTTGTCTAATTTTTGTACCCATCTACATGTATTTTGGTGCTCTATGAATGGCTGCTTGGAGGTTGATAGGGATGTGTGGCTCTGACTTCTTAAATTCTTTGGGTAATCTACTCCACCTGCTTCTGGCACTAGCCTGGGGTCTCTAAAAGATAAAGCAAGACATGTCATCATACTCTACATAGACCTCTACTTTGATCCCAAAAATTTTCTCCCCTGTTTCCTCTTTCATTTTTCCATAGGTCAGATTGAGCCAATCTCTAGGGAGTAGATCTGGTTTTCTCCTCTCTGCCCTCAATGGCAATGGTTCTATTTTCTCATGTTCCCTGTAATTTTCCAACTATCTTTCATAATTGGCCTCTTTGTGCATCTAGGACATTAATTCCCTTAGGTGCAAATCCCCCATGTAAAGTAGAGGTTTCCACTCAGTTTCTGCTAGGATAATGAAGTTATGTATATACAGTTCACAAAGTAAGTTTTGCTGCCATGAGGGAAGCGTCTAGTATAGGCCATAAAATTCTTGAGTTGTTTTAAACTTAGAGTCTATGTCTCTAATGGCTATCATTAATTGGAATAAGAGGATTTTTTCTTTCAAATAGATGGCATAAACCCTAGGTGGTGACCTACAAGTAATTATTTGATCAGCCAACTTAACGGAATGATCCATCTTTTTTTTTTGTTTTCCAATTGCTCTTTTAAATCTGCAATCTCCTTCCCTTGCTCTGTTATTACCTTCTTCATTCTCTTTTTCTCCTCTCCCCATAAGGTTGTTGTCAAAACATACATATTGTGTAATCCAAAGAGAAGCTTCTGCAAGGTGATTGGGCCACAATCTTCTACCTGGTTATTTTGCCTCCTATGTTCCTTCTATGACTATTCTTAGAAACTTGTTAACCAGGTTCTTTTATAGGGAACTAGGGCTGTTTCTGAGCAAGATTATTGATGAGTTATTAAGGCATCCTCCTCATTACTATCTAAGATATCCTGATTAATTTCTTGGGGATTATTTTGGTATACATCAGGTTCAGCTTCACATGGGTAAAAGTACAAACATGTGTCACACTTTTACAAAGGAAGAGCACCACGACATGCAAAACTGTTAAACTTTAATGACATAAAAGTGGCATTTGTGTTTAGAATTTGAAAATGATGTAAACTTATAAAATGTGTAAAATTGGATGTAGTTTATGCCTATATTTTTATTTTTATTTTTGAATAACAATTGACCCTTTTTTTTTTTTTTTAAGTCCATTTTTAATTGCTCAAAAAATGCTAAAAAATGTAGGTTCTAGTTCCCTCCAGCTTAATATATGCAAATAATATTTTTTCCTCTGATTTCACAATATCTTTTAGATGACATGTACAACTAGTGCATAAAAAAATAAATATTGGTTTTTGGTATATATTTTGTCTGTTATAACTATTCAAAGTCAGAGTTACCTGAAATTAATCATTTTTTTCTCCCTCCACATTTTCCCTAGCAAATCTAAACCAAATACAAAAAAAATTACATATTCTTGAAGAGGACTCTCTCCTCTAGTGTTAAATATAATTTATAAATTTTTCCAACATGATTTGCTTTTTTTTTTAAATTTTTACGAACGAGTGTGTTCTTTAATGTTAAAATACCTACTTGGAATTTTTTCATATTATAATATATTATATGTAATCAAAACACAATAAAAATTATATGACCATAATATATACTCCGAGCTCTACAAAAGAGTATATTTAGATTTTAAAAACGGTTGAGTTTTGATGAAGAAAACAATTGTCTAAGTGAGAAGTTCTATAATTTTGAAATTTTTGCCTATTTGGCTGCCACAGAGGATGCCACATAGATAGTTTCGGCTAGAACTAGTTCAGATGAACCCCTCTATATAAATATGTGCCAATTCTTCATCGATAGAACATTGTTGGCTTATATTTACACCTAAATTTTTGGCCGAAATTGGTTCGATCGAACCAGTTTTGGCCGAAACTCATTAACCACATCGATGCCACATGGCACCACATTTGTGCCACATATGTACGGCCAAAAATAATTTGGCCAAAACAATTTTGGCTAGAACTATGAGAATGTTCCTCAAGTGCGACACAACTTCATACTTTTACCCACATGTCTCTTTTAGATTTTGAGCAATGTTTGAAATTTCATAATGATTTGGGGAATCATCCAGAATAATTTGTACATGAGGCTCTTCATCATATTGCTCGGGGGAAACGGATTAGCTTTTTGAGGATACTTTAGGGAGCTTCCCTCTCATTCTAGGGCTTCTTTGCATAGGGGCTTCTTAAATTTCCACAACCTTTTTCTTAATAACTATCTTCGGTTTCTCTACTGTAGGAGTAACTGCTTCAACAACTGACTTCCTTTTCTTCCCCTTTCAGGTTGTAGGGTTTTGTGGTGTGGCTGCAGGGATATAAGTTTCTCCCTCTAATTTCCAATTTTCTTTTATTTGGGAAGAAGTAGGTACATTTATCATATGAACAGGCAAGGGCATACTTTCTTGTAGATTTTCAATTTCTATCCCCTGGGTGTCTTGCTCAATAGCTGGACCAATGGGTATTTCATCATCATGGCTAGATTGCACACTAGGGTTAACCTGAGGTTGTAGGGTTTTATGCTGGAAAAATTCTTACCATGCCAAAGGAGAGATGTTCCTAAGAGATTTCTCTATTATAAATTTGATTAGGGCATGGTGGGTAACATAATTAACATTTCCTTTCTAGGTTTCCTCAGCACTGTAGCATAGCATATTGTACAATAAATTGGGAACATTTATTGGAAGATTATGCCTTAAGTAACTAAGAAATTTAAAGTGATGTGCATGAAAATTAGAAAATCTTCCTTCACAGGTAAAATACCTGATAATATGCATGGCCAACTCATTATACGGTGGATGGACAGACATTTTTTTTCACCCTTGCTTGCTAATCTCCAGAGGAGGGTCACTCTGTAGGGTAAACTGGGCCCTAGATGATCTGGCATTGTGCACATTGGGGTAGTGCTCCCCAACCATTGGTAACCTAGTTACTTCCACTATTTGTTCTTCTGTGGCGACCACTGTCAACCCACATATAGTTGCTTGCCCTTCCTTAAATGTATTTGGGCATGTGCATGATCATGGTATGCCAAACTAAGCCTTAAGTGGCAATGAAAATTCATAAAATCGGGGTTAGGAAAGTTTACGTAAAAAATTAGACAAGTTATCAATCTTATATCAAAAATGTGTAAGAAGAGAATCTATAGAAAATTGAATCTAGTTTCTAAGCTATTATCCCTTCATTAAAAAGAAAAATCTATATGGTTAAATTTCAAATTTCAATGCAGTAGTATGTAAATTTTAGGAAAAAGATAAGAAAAAGGTGTATGTCTAACCACCTTAAACACAATCAAACGATAATATTTTTTTTGTAATTTTTTTACAAGTAAATATTTAATTAATATTTTTCTAGTAAAACTTTTTGAGAATATAAAAAATCTCATGTCTAACCACGTTAACTTAGTCAAAAATTCATCAAATTGATTTTTTTTAGTTTTTAATTGTAGTAGGAAAAGCATAGAATGTGACTCATATTTTGGATTTCAAAAATGTTATACCGCTTGAAAGTTATAATTATTTTTCAATGAGTCAATCAATCAGGACTAAAAATATAAGAAGTAGGCGTATGTCTGACCACCTTAAGAACAATCACATGATAATATTTTTTTACAAGATTCTAGATATAAGTAGTCCATTAATGTCCGGATGTGATGCATATTTTTTTGTAATTTTTTTCCAAGTATATAATTACTTATGATTTTTCTTCTACAACTTTTCTAGAATATAAAAAAATCTCATGTCTAACCACCTTAACTTAGTCTAAACTTCATCAAAGTGAATTTTTTTTATTTTTTTTATTGTAGTAGGCAAAGCATAGAATGTGACACATGTTTCAGATTTAAAAAATGATATACCATTTGAAAGTTATAGTTATTTTTCAACTAGTCTACCAATGAGGACTTCTTTTTCACATCACCTCTTTTTGGCATACCATGATCCTGCACATACCCATTTGCAAATTAAGCTATTGCGTCTTCATCAAATTCTATTAACTTCAATAAATATCCTAACCAGCCACATGCATTAAACCTCATTACTGCTTCAACATCTCAAAGTAAAACACCATGTACTACTGGCTCATGTCTCTACAACTACCCTCCCATCTATGCTTGCTATTTTTTTAATTTGTCTGCTCTGTAGTTGATAAATGCCTTATTCCTTCTTAAGTTTCAGGCTACTCATTTTAAAACTATGGACTTTCTTTTGAATTCCTCTATTATTCTTAACATGAAAAATGGTGATGTGTTTTAACAAGAGAAACTATAGCTCTTACTACGGGTTGCCACATAATTTAATTATAGGTCACATCAAGTCTGACAATTTGGGAATAAAGGTACAACAATTGTGTGATATAGCAACGGGATTTTAATGAGACAAGGGAAAAGTATAGATTTTAGGTGACGTTAAATGTTTTAGGAGTAAATAGAAATGACATTTTAGGAATTAATACACTTCCCTTCCCCCCTACAAAACATTGACAAGTTTCCTCACTTGGCATAATTGGCACGTGGTATGGAACTGGCTTGATACGATAATGATACATTTATTGCATTACTAGATATAATCATCAAAATCTATATGCTAAAAATTGAAAATCTCATACCTGTCATTCGATCATTGAATGTGCCAAAAAAAGGTGGTGAGATTGAAATGATGGTGGCGGCATCTTGTGCCAGCATACTTGGCTCTTATTTGAAGCAAACAAAGAAAAAATGATGATGACATGGAAGGTGGGTGGGTGGAAGATAAAGAAATAAGATAAGTTGGAAGGATGAATTTAGAAAGTGAGTGGAGAAGTGAACTTTGTGTAAACAGGAATTTTTTATTATGGACATGCTCAAAGCAATTCTATTGAAGAGTTGTAGTAAGAAGGTTTTCACCCTCTTCTATAGGAAGTGTTACCTATTTCTCTTTTGAAACTTGTTCTCAGAATTATTGTAGGAAGTCTTCTTTTGTTTAAGGCTCATGATACAACTTTAGCCGATGTCCATTGACTAATAGCTTGAAATGTACTAGGTCAATTATGGTCAATTGGATGGCTCCATTGGTGAAGACATGGTTTATTTCATATGGCCCTAGCCATCTTGTCTGGACCTTGCCAGGTATTTCTTTGAATCGCTTTTCATACAGTAATGCCCAATCGCCAACTTGAAACTCCTTGCTCTTAATATGTAAGTCTTGACACTTTTTCCTTTTCTTCTAGACTATTTCAGTGTGCTCTAGGGAAGATTTGTGTATTTCATCCAAGGAATTGAGATTCAACAATCGCTCTTTCAGTACTGCAGGAAGATCAATATTTAACACCAGTGTTGTGCACAAAGTTTTGTGTTCAAATTCAATGGGTAGCATTGGTGCTTTTCCATATAACAGGTCAAACAGAGTGAAACCTATGGTGGTTTTTCAGGTTTTTCTATATGCCCAAACAGCTTCTGATAGTCTACTACTCTAATTTTGGCTGTGCAAATGAATTTTTTTTGTTAAGATGGCTTCAATTTCATGATTTGTAACTTCGACCTGTCCATTGGACTAAGGATGATAGGGGCTTGAATTCTGATGTCTGACATTATATTCCTTCATGAGCTCTATTATCAGAATGGAATTAAATTAAGCACCTTGATAAGTAACAAGTTCCCTTGGTAGTCCATATCTAGTGAAAATTTCATCATACAAAATTTTTGCAACCTTATGATCCGGAACATGCTTCATAGCTTTTACTTCGACCCATTTGGTCAGATAATCAATACCCACTAGGATGTAAGACTTCCCATTGGATAGAAGGTCTATTGGAACAATGAAGTCCATGCCCCATTTGTCAAATAGAGTTACCACCACCTTTGGATTGAGGGGCATTTCATCTAATCTTGTTCGTCACCCATTCTCTGACTTTTGTCACATCTCCTCATGTAACTAGCTTTAACTTTGTGAAGTGTAGGCCAGTAGTATCTAGTTTTTAAAATCTTCAAGGCTGTCCTTTTTTCTACAAAGTGTCCCCCACATCGCTCATTATGACATGCATGGAGAATGTCATATGTCTCATCTTCTTGCTCACATCTTCACATTACTTGGTCAGGTCCAGTGTAAAATAGCATGTTATCAATCCAAGAGAAGTGGAAGATTTTATCTATAAGAAGTCTCCTATCCTTACAAGAAAAATGTGTTGGCATTTTGTTAGATGCAAGGTAATTAGCTATATCAGCATACCACAGACTTTGGAAAATAATATGAAATAAATTTGCATCAAAAAATGCATCATCTATCAGATTAGTATCTTCTTCAACATGGTGGATTCTAGATAGATAATCATCTACCATATTTTCCTTCCCAGGCTTGTCAATGATGGTAATGTCAGATTCCTGCAAAAGAAGAAGTCATCTTGCTAACCTGCTTGTGATGGCAGGTTTGTTCATGAGATATTAAATTGTTGCATGGTCAGTATGAACAAAGATGGGATAACCAATTGTATAATGGTGAAATTTGTTCAGAGTATAAACTACTGCTAGTAATTCTTTATCAATCACTGTATAGTTTAACTCTAGTCCATTGAGGCTCTTGCTAATGTAGTAACTTGCATTCTCTAGGTTACTAGACTTTTGTCCTAGGAAAACACCTATTGCATAGTGTGAAGCATATGTATGAATGTGAAATGGGAAAGACCACTCAAGGCCCCTAAGTATTGGTGAAATTGTCAACAGAGACTTGAACTACAGAAAGGATTCATCACATTCCTTTGTCCAAGCAAATTTGACATCTTTGGTAAGAAAAGTATACAAGGGACTAGCTATTTGACTAAAATTTTGGATAAATCTCCTATAGTTGTAACACCCAAAAATTGGCATCTTGCAACCCTAACCAATTTTGTTGCATTTGTCATTCTTCTAAATCATCAAATTCCTATTGTACTAGGCAATTCTGAGTTTTCACTGACCCTACTCGACCTGAGTGTCAAATGCAGAAAATCCTAAAATCTATATTAATCATACATCGTATTTAATTCCTAAATACCTATTTGGATAAACAAACCTTATGATCGAATTAATTTAATTAATAAAGTCCTAGCACTTTAATTAAATTAAATTCACCCTCTTTAGCTGAGACACATAAAAAAGGAATTAAATAATATTTAATTATTAAATAAATATCCTCATTTTCAATAATTGAATTTAATATTCAAATAATTGATAAAAATCAATCATGAGGTCATATTTACTTAATTAATTGAATATTCTATCAAAAATCTTATTTCTATTCAGAAATAGAAACTTTGAATTAATTGTGCTTTAAAGAGAAATAAAACAATTGAATTCAAATAAAACAATATTAAAATTAAATAGATAAAATAGTTAAAATAGGAAGAAAACAATTTATTGAATTCTTTTCAATAAAGCTTTCTATTTTAACTGGCTTTTCTAAGTTGTTTTATTTCAAAACAGGAAAGTTTCTATTCTGATCTTCTCAGAGTCTATAAAAGAACTCTCATTCTTCATTTAAACCCCCTAATTACCTCTGAAAACTTTACTCAAAATTGCATTGTTATTATACTGAATTGTTGTCTCATTTTCTTAAGATCATATAGATTAATTTCATATTGCAAATAGAATAGCTTCAATTTTTAGAATAATGGCATTTAGTACTTATGTTTAGATGATATCTCATATTTCAATTCATTTAGCATAATCTTTGCATTGCATTATTATCATGATTAAATACTTTGTTCTTAGATGGTTCATAGTTGGGAGGCCCTCATCCTAGGAGCAAATTTCAAAACCCCATCTAGATAGAAGGCAACAGGTCGAATCACCCAGGCAGGCAGGATGAATAACTCATATTCAGTCTTGTTTGTTCTTGGTTAAGAAGGACTATGTTGAAGTGTGTGGTTGATTGAGAAGGCCAAAATTAACACATACATTTCTGTCGCCCACCAAGGGGCAGGTATATTTTCTATTTGGCCTCATTTCATTTCAAAATTTTCATTTTTCATGCATTCTGTCTGTACTTCCATACAGACTCTGTTCTGATTTTGTGCGAAATTTCCTTTTGATTTGTGTGAAGTTTCTACTTCTTTTCCTGGCTTAGAAAAGTTCTTTGCACGATCTGGAATCCTCTGTTGCATGAAATTCCAGACCAGAGTTTTCAAATTTGATATATTTTACCTTAGTTCTCTAACCACCTATTGTTTTTGACATCTGTGTTTCTCTTATTTTATCTTCTGAAACAACATAACAGTCATTTGCAGGACGCTGACACAAAGAAAAGCCATTACAAGCTATTGACATGTTTATTGCAGTATACTAATATGAAGAAAGGCATTTCAAACTACTAATGGATTTTATTGCAGGACGTTTGTTAAAAACCTTGCTTGTTTTCACAATTTCCTTTATCTGTTTTCAGTAGTTAAAACACACTTCAGTTGGTGCTTAAAATGAATCATTGCTTTGCATGATTGAAGTGTCTTTTAGATTGTTAATCCCAAGAACTACATGAAC
>MU225442.1:1445457-1456186 GCA_018584345.1 Thuja plicata
CTTTAATTAAATTAAATTCACCCTCTTTAGCTGAGACACATAAAAAAGGAATTAAATAATATTTAATTATTAAATAAATATCCTCATTTTCAATAATTGAATTTAATATTTAGATAATTGAGAAAAATCAATCACGAGGTCATATTTATTTAATTAATTGAATATTCTATCAAAAATCTTATTTCTATTCAGAAATAGAAACTTTGAATTAATTGTGCTTAGAGAAATAAAACAATTGAATTCAAATAAAACAATATTAAAATTAAATAGATAAAATAGTTAAAACAGGAAGAAAACAATTTATTGAATTCTTTTCAATAAAGCTTTCTATTTTAACTGGCTTTTCTAAGTTGTTTTATTTCAAAACAGGAAAGTTTCTATTCTGATCCTCTCAGAGTCTATAAAAGAACTCTCATTCTTCATTCAAACCCCCTGATTACCTCTGAAAACTTTACTCAAATTGCATTGTTATTATACTGAATTGTTGTCTCATTTTCTTAAGATCATATAGATTAATTTCATATTGCAAATAGAATAGCTTCAATTTCTAGAATAATGGCATTTAGTACTTATGTTTAGATGATATCTCATATTTCAATTCATTTAGCATAATCTTTGCATTTCATTGTTATCATTATTAAATCCTTCATTCTTAGATGGTTCATATTTGTGAGGCCCTCATCCTGAGAGAAAATTTCAAAACCCTATCTAGATAGAAGGCAACAGGTCGAATCACCCAGGCAGGCAGGATGAATAACTCATATTCAGTCTTGTTTGTTCTTGGTGAAGAAGGACTATGTTGAAGTGTGTTGTTGATTGAGAAGGCCAAAATTAACACATACAATAGTAGCCAGCATGTCTTAGGAAATATCTAACATCCTTTTTCTTTGTAGGGATAGGTAGTGTGAGAATTACCTCTATTTTCGTTGTGTCTACCGAGATTCCAGCTTTGGAGATAAAATGTCTCAGCACTACACCTTCCTACATCATCATAAAGCATTTATCATTGTTGAGAGATAGGTTGTGTTCTTGACATCTGATTAGTACTTTTTACCTATTTCTTAAGGGCTTCCTCAAATATGACACCAAATGTAGTGAATTCGTCCATGTATATTTTCATGCAATCATGTTATATGTCAGCAAAAATGTTGATTACAGCTCTCTAGAAAGTAGCGGGTGCATTGCATAAGCCAAAATGGTAATACAAAATAAGCATATGTGCTGTAGGAACATCTAAAGGTGGTCTTCTCTTGATCTTCTAGAGCAATGTTGATCTGATTGTAACCACTATATCCATCCAGAAAGGAGAAGTACTTCTTACAAGCCAAAGTGTCCAGTACTTGATCAATAAATGGTAAAGGAAAATGATTCTTCTTTGTGGCATTATTCAATTACATGTAATACACACATATTCATCATTTTTCCTCCCTTCTTAGGAAGAATGACCAAAGGTGATACCCACTTTCTATCAGAGATTGGATAGATGAAACCAACATCTAACAACTTTTGCAATTCAATTTTGACTATTTCTCTCAAGGCTTGTTTAATCCTTCTTTAAGGTTGACAGAGTGGTAGGCTGCCATCATTAATGTAGATACTATGGGTGTAGAGTTTAGGGTTCAGACCTAGCATGTATCTTTAATCCCAAGCAAAGGCTTTCTCATGCTTACATAGGAGTTTGGTTAACAATGCCAATTGTGGTGGTGGAAACTTATTATTTGCATTGAGATTATGACCAAGGGAAATATCCATAGTGGTTGTTAGCTCTACCATTGACACTTCAGGTATTGGGCTTGTAGCTATTTCACACGGTATTAATTGACTAATTATCACAGGGCTTGATAGAAATACACAGTCCTCATAGGTACAAAGTTGTAAAATAGAACTTTTGGAAACATCCTTTGCTACCACACACTCATTGGTAAGAATACTTTGCATTGCATCATCTTCCTCTTGCATTTTTAGAAAAATATGTCTGTGCACATCATGAGTTGGGGAATAATGTTGAGTTCTTCTTCCTCATCCCCTAAATCTAGCCAAATAGGATCTCCCAAGTATGGCTAGGGTTGGGCATGAGGATACAGTGCTAGCTTCTTTATCGCTTGAACATCTAAAATCATCATGCTTCTTGATTTGCAACTAATTTTTGCATTAGTGCTGGCTAACTAGGGTCTTCCTAGGATGACTGAGTAGCTAGAAAACTTTAGTTTAGCTGATCAGATGATAAAATAAGAAGGGTGTTCCCATGAATCCAAGGTGAATACTATATCCTCTATAAGACCATCTGGAGTGACAGTTGAACTATCAGCAAGTTGTAACACTGTGGGTTTTGTTCTCAAGCCCTCTATACTTAGTCTATGCATTGTATCTTTGGTCATTACATTTATAGCTTCTGCCAAATCCACTATACAAGTTTTCACAGAGTGTCCATTTATTATCAAATCAACTATTGGGCTTCCAGGGTCTGAATACTTGGGTATAACTATCTTTCCCAACATGATATCTGCAAGTTTCCCTATGACATGAACTGTTCGAGGGTCCTTCTTCTTCCTTCTAGGATTTTTAAGGCATGCTTCTTTAATAGCTTTTCCATAGATAGGAATGTCTTTGATAGCTTGGAATAGAGGGATTTGGATGTACATATTTTTTAGCTGCTCAAAAATATGAAACAACATTTCTTCTTGGGATATAGGTTGTTCTATGGTGAGCCTATGTGGAAAAGGAGGATCAACTAAGGTTTTAACATCAATTTTACTGGATTTACGAGTTGATTGGGTTGTATTTTGTAGTGTAGCCTTTGGAAGAGGTGTTGATGCTGTAGTAGTGTCTCCAAATTCTATGATAATAGGATTTTCAAGTGTAGGAAGAGCGGTACCAAACCTCAAATGGATATCAGATATCTCTAGTGCATAGGCAGGGTATTGTTGAGTATCTATGGTATACATTGGTTGTTGTTGTTGCTTTCTATTGGGTTTAGGCTATGGCTGAGTAGGTAATTGGGTTGGCTTTGGATTAGGAGTAGTGGTTGCAGGAGGTGGCATTATTGCAGGAGGAGGCACTAGAGGTGGTAGCTGTGGAAAAGAAGGATTTTTGTTAGGCCACTATAGAGGCCCCCTCCATTGGTTATTTTTCTACTAATTTCTTTGTGGTGGTTGCCATTGATTTTGAGGATGAACCCACTGATTATTCTACTATTTACGCCACTATTTATTTTTCTGGTTAGACCACTGGTTATTTTGATGGTTAGGTCACTAGTTATTTTGCTAGTTAGGCCACTGGTTATTCTGCTTGTTAAGCCACTGGTTATTCCAGGTTGGCTGAACTTACTAAGAAAGATTATGATAAATTTGGTTTTTCCATTGATTATTGTAAGGATTTGAAAATTGTAATGGGTCATGAGGCATATTTTGTCTTGAATCCCATGGTCAACATTGAGAAATGAAGAGCACTTTCTCATTGTCTCCTTCTATGCTCATGTACTCAGTAGGCAAATGTTGATTCTCCAGGTTCGCCACCAACTTGCATTCGCAGTCTTTCTTTTGTTTATAGCAATGAGGAAAATACTCAGCTAACTATGATTCAACATATGCATGTTTCTTATTTACATTCATGGTGTTGATATGTGTAGAAACATCATTAATGATGTCTCTCTTTAAATCTGCAAGCATGTTAGATGTCTCCAGGTTGGAAACGCCCGAACTGATTCCTTTAGTTATTGTGGACCGATATCTTCGGCCTTTCTTCACAGTTGTTTTGGAAAAATTGAGACATATTCTTGAGGTCATCCCAAGAAGATTGGGATATGTCCCCACCAGCCATGAGGTCTAGTGCTTCCAGACAACTGTTGTTTACTCCTCTTAAGAAGACTAGTTTATGTGAATCCTCCACTAGCACATGTTAGGGATTATTTTGCATTGTGTATAAGAAATGCTAAACATAGTCCTTAATTTTTTCATCCTCCTTTTGCAAAATTTGAAAAATGCCATCTCCCCTTGGGTAACTCCCCTTGCAATACTCTTTGAATTTCTGCAAAAATAGAGTCTCCATCTCATCCTAGGTGCCTGTTGCATTTGCTTGTAAGGTTGACTCCTTCAGTGTTGTTGGAAATAGTTTGAGTTTGTGGGCATCAGTGTTATAGTCAAAGCTATGATAAAGGATGTTGAACTCGAACAAAAATGTGTCAGGATCTTCAGTTATCAAGCCATAAAACTTTGGAAGTGTGGGAGTGGGTATATTTTTCAGATTAGCATTGTTTATAAGGCTCAGAAGAGGAAAAAGGAAAGTAGGTTGTGCCATTACTAGAGGTATTGGGAACTAGAGTGGCTACTAGAAAGGAATATTAGCTATAGGATTGTTAACAATAGGTGCATTTGGGTCAAAATTATCAAGAAATCTGGTCAAAATTTTAGAAAAAGGCTCTGCTCCAAATGAAGATGCTACAAGAAACTTGGGACTTGTGTCAACAAAAGGTAACTCGACTTCTTCAACTTCTTTGTTCAAATTTGTAGACTCTATTTGAAGAAATATGCCATATTCATCCCTTCTTCTTCCATTTCGATGCATGAAAATGAATTCTTCACACTAGTGAAGCAAATTTAGGACTGCAAACCACTATTTAAAAGCTATCTAGAAATGAAAAAAGATGACTCATAACATTTCTTAGCTTGACACCATCACCGAAAATGGTGCCAAAAATGAACTACCTCACAATAGGTTCTTAGTAATCATTCCCAAAGCCTCTCTTAGGAATATTTTATTCAATCTAATGTTTACTTCTCCCACCATGAGGTGCATTTAGTTTATCAACCGAGGGATGTATACTTGAAATGGTATGGCAAAGTATGTGCACTAAGTCTCTTAAAGATTCATTCTACCTATGATGAAGGAAGGTAAAATGCATGAAAGGAATCTACACTAGAGTTGTAGGAAAGGAAACACACTTACTCCTTACTAAAATGAATGCTACACATTGTAAACTCTTCTTAAGCCTATTCTTTCAACCTAGAGAATTCACCATAACTATCATTGCAAGTGCTGTAAGAACATTCACAAAGTACAATGTTGTAGGAAGAAACTATAATCTTCTACCTAGAATGCTGGGAATGCTGAAAATAAATCTACTCTACTCTATTATAATCCACCTCCCAAGTAGACCCTCTTGGTCATCTTCTGATAATCTACTAACAAACAAGGGAAACCAAAAGTCACTTCATTATATTTCAAGAACTAATTACATAAGAACGATACATAAAACTGGAAATGAACTTGTTGTGCAAGATGCAACAAACAATGTATTCCAAAAACTTCTAAACTTACAAACTAACAATCAAATCCCTATAAATAGAGGATCAACACATTATTCTAAAACATAAAAGAAAATATCTGATGTAAACCACGCTAGAGAAGAAAAGGGAAACATAACAGCCCACAACATATGAAATGATGTTTGGGCAACCAAGTCATAACGATGATGAGCACAGAGGGAATATAGCAGCACTACATTCCTACATTTATGTAATAGTGGCTCCTATTTTGTAGTAGATGTGTCTTCTAGTGCCATGATGGTTACTCGTTGCTGCTAGACTTCAACGTCCTCTTTTAAATGTTGTCGACCACTCTCAAGCTTCTCCTACTTCCTAGCAGATTAGTTATCATGTAGAAATTTTTGTACAAGTAATCTTAATCAAATTGATCCTAATATTAGAACACAGATTCTTATTTGTATATGAAATACTATAATATATATAATATTGGCAAAACATGGCATAACTATCTACCCATGGCTTTGAGGGTTCTAACTGTACTTTAACACAAGTTCAACTGATTATAAGTCCACAAATGTTTGGTAATACTTAAAATAGAGTATTAAGATCAATATAATAGAGATAGTAAATGGTCTCATCGGTTATTATTTATTTTGGTAGCTCTGAGAATTTAGCATCTGTAGAAATGGTAGAGAAATTGCAATTGCAAAGATTGAAGCATCCTAAACCCTATGTGATTGCATCGATAAGGGATGAGCACAAAGTGTTGGTGAGTGAGAAATGTTGGCTAAAGTTGAAAATAGGGAAATATCATGGTGAACTATTGTGTGATATAATGTCTATGGACATATGCCATGTTTATTGTGTAGAGATTGGCAATATGATAGGTAAGCTATACATGATGGAATAAGGAATACATATACGTTTGTGGCTAATAATCTGAAACAAAGATTGTTTCCATTGCAGGGACTATTTAAAGGAGAAATTTGTACCGGTTCTAGAGTTTGGATTGTTGATGGGAGGAAATTCTTGGAAGGTATGAGACATGAGAATGTTCATTTTTCTATTGCTCCAAAGAAAATTGCAGATATAGAACTGAGTGGTGAATGCCATGAAGAGATTAAGGACATGTTGGATGAGTATACATATGCAATTTTAGATAATGTACCTGATGGTTTTCCATGAGTTAGGAGTATCACTCATTGTAGGGATCTAATTCTTAGAGCTACTTTTCTTAATTTAAAGAATCTCACCGGTTGAAACACACAAAGAATGAGGAATTGAATAGGCAAGTACATGAGATGTTGAAAAGCTTATTAATCAGAGAAATTTTGAGTGCTTGTGAAGTACCAATAGTATTGGAACCTAAGAGTGATGGAAAATGGAGGATGTGCACATATTCTAGAGTCATTAATATGATCACTATCAAGTATCAGTTTCCTTTACCTAGGATGGATGACATAGTGGATTTCTTGAGTGGGGCTAATTATATCACAAAGATTGATTTGAAGAGTGGTTATCATCATATAAGAATAAGGGAAGGTGATCAATGGAATATTTATTTTAAGACTAATAAGGGTTTTTATTAATGGTTAGTAATGCCTTTTGGTTTTTATAATGTACAAATTACTTTCATGATGCTAATGAGTGAAGTATTGAAGAAATTTCTGGATAAGTTTGTCATAGTTTATTTGGATGACATTATGATATTTAGCAAGACTAAAGAGGAACACATGTGAGAAAAATGTTGGTATAGTCCCAAAGGATAACTAAGAGGGGGGGTGAATTAGTTATCAGCTACTTTATTTTCTTTTCTTTACTTAGATATCAATTAACATAAACCAAATGCACATTCAAATAACACAATAGAGAACACAACAATTCTGGTTATGGGGAAACCAAATAGGTAAAAGTCCCGGTGGGAATTAGCACCCACAAAGAAATATACTTGAGTAAAATTATCCCTATTAGGAGATGTTGCAACCCTGTTAGAATTTTTTCTTTACAATGAAATAAGTATAGAGACCTAGTTAAAGGTCAAACCCTGTTAGGAGTCTTTTACAAGTAACCCTGTTAGGGGTGAGGACTCACTGTCCAGAAGCTCAGTGCTAAAATGGTGAAGGCTACAACCTTCACTAGAATAGATATACACTATATATGATAGATGAACTATGTGAGTAGACATGCTATCTTGATCAATTCCAATGAATTCTAATCTTCTTCTATTTCTTCACATAGTTCTTCAACTTATTCTGTCTGACTTTCTGCTCTCTTATGTCTATTATTTTTCACGTCATTTTCACACTTAGAAAACACAATTAAACTACTATATGTATCTTCACCAAGGATAAGGTCACAAAGGTAACTGGGAATACTTCATCAACTTCTTTTTTGGCTTCACTAACCACACAATCAAAGTTAGGACCATGAAATCCAAACTGAAGAGACATGATGCTTCACAAAGTTGGCTCCACCAAATTAACTCCAACTTCATGATTATAATAGAACATGCTTGGTGCCTTTGTATTATCATCACTAACTCATAACTAAACATTAATACAAACACGCATATCCCAAAGATAGGTGCAACTCAAAAAACATTGTATTTACGTCAGCTCTTGATAGATAATCTTCAGATGTTGTAACTTCCATAACTAATTAACATAGCTCAACTAAAAATTCATATCAGACTCAGCATTAATGCACATAGCATCTAGAACATGTATACACCATGGAAATAAACATGCATATCTCTAGAACATCTGTACTGATAATTGCATATAGAACACTAATGTATATTATATGTTGTCATCAATGACAAACATATAACCAATTATTTTCACAGAAGAAAATCTCCAACATTATCCCCCTTTGACATTGATGGTAACATATGATATCATCGAATCAAATTGTCCTCCTTCTTTTTACAATCTTCTCAATATCCTCATCAAAAGTTCCTCTTCACTGCTGCTGCTCTCTATAGTCCCACAGAGTATATGCTCCCCCTTACAAATACTCCCACTTTGACATCAATGAAAAAGGGTGTTAAACACCATTAAGCACAGGTACTACTCCAAAAATAGATTATTCAACCATTCATCGGTCACCAAGGACTAATTTTCATGCTACAAATTCTAACTCAGGAAAGGGAATTACTCCCATTTTCTCCCTAACATACTCAAAACTATGTTTTGATACTGGCTTTGTAAAAATATCTGCTAATTGTTCTTTAGTGCTCACATAGTCCAACTTTACTTCTCTGCTTACAAATTTTTCTCTTAGAAAATAGTATTTGATCTCAATATGTTTTGTCTTTGCATGCATCATAGGGTTCTTTCACATATTGATAGTACTAGTGTGTCATAGTAAATAACAATAGGATAATCAGTCTGAATACCAAAGTCTTTAATCATATGTTTGATCCAAACCATTGTTGAACAATTCAATGCTGCTGCAACGTACTCAACTTTTGTTGTTGACTAAGAGACACAATTCAACTTTTTACTTGTCCAAGTGATGAATCTGTCTCCAAGAAATACTGCTCCTCCTGATGTACTCTTTCTATCATCAACACAACCTGCCCAATCTGCATCTATATACACATGAAAATGTATATTCTCTGAGTTAGGATACCATAAACCATAGTCTATAGTTCCTTTTAAATATCTGAATATTCTTTTTATTACCATTAGGTGATTTTGTTTAGGTTTAGCTACAAATATTTTAACAATGCCAACTACAATAGAAATATCAGGTCTATATTGAGTAAGATATATGAGTTTTCCAATCATAGACTTGTATAGAGTCTTATCAACTGCCGTGGAATCATCTTTTTTAGAAAGCTTGCTTCTTGTTATCATGGGGGTGCTTACTATTTTGTAATCTTCCATTTTGAAATTCTTCAATATCTCCTTTGCATACTTAGATTGATTTATGAATATACCTTTGTCTGTTTGTTTTACATTCAATCCAAGAAAATATTTGATAGGTCCAATCATGATCATTTAAAACTCACTTTTCATTTCTTTGGAAAATTCTGCACTAAGTTTGTCATTACCTCCGAAGATAATGTCATCAACAAAAATAGCAATGAGTAGTAATCCTTGATCTTTCTCTCTTATGAATAAATTATAGTTTGTTGCTCCTTTTCTAAATCCTACCTTTGTTAAGTAACCATCAAGTCTCTCATACCAAGCTCTTGGGGCCTATTTCAGTCCATAAAGTTCTTTGTTTACTCTCCATACCATGTCTGGTTTGTTTGAAAGTTTGAATCCTTCAGGCTGCTCTATGTAAACTTCTTCCTTCAATTCACCATTCAGAAAGGCTAACTTGACATCCATTTGATATACTTTAAAGTTCTTGCCAAAAATAACTTGATAGCTTCTAGTCTTCTCACCAAGGAAAATGTATCACTGTAGTCTCTTCCTTCTCTCTATGCATATCCTTTACATACTAATCTTTCTCTGTTCCTTACCACTGTGCCTTCTTCATTCATTTTGTTCTTGAATATCCACTTTGTTCCAATCACGTTCTTCTCATGAGGTCTAGGGACCAGTTCACATGTTTCATTCTTAATTATTTGATCTAATTCTTCTTGCATAGCACTTTACCAATCTGAGTCTTTGCACGCATCTTCAACGCTTGATGGTTCAATCTGAGAAAGTAAGCATACCTCTTCATCAGTGGTTGAACCTTTTTCTCTAGATATAGTCAAGACTTTAGCGCTCTAATCTCCAATGATACCTTCCTTAGAGTGGTATTTAGATGTGTATTTTGAGTTCTTAGGAGTGATACATTTATCTATAATCTGTGATTCTTCTTCACATGGTTCAGGATTGTTACATGAAACATCAATATAGTCAAACATTTCTTCAATAACTATGTCCTTATTGATGGGTCTGGGCTCATCTTTAATCATTGGAGCACAGTCATCATATCTTTCTTAAATCATAAACTTCTCATCAATCTTCACATGAGTACTTTCAATGATCTTCTTTAATCTTAGATTAAAACATCTATAGGCTTTGCTTTTAGTAGAGTAACCAAGAAAAATACCTTCATCCCTTCTAGCATCAAACCTGCCAATGCTATCATCTCTCTTAATGTAGCACTTGCTTCTAAAGATTCTGAAGTATTTTATAGTAGGTACATTACCAAACCAAAGTTCATAAGGTGTCTTGTGTGTGCCTGGCCTAAATTGTATTCTATTGATAGTATAGACTGATGTATTGACCACATCTCTCCAATAGGTATGAGCAACCTTTCCTTCAATCATGATAGTGCACACTATGTCAAGTATTATTTTGTTTCTTCTTTCTATAATCTCATTCTACTAAGGGGTTCTGTTAGGGATTTTTCTTGTATGAACCACAGTGCTTGAAATAACTACTTGAACACCATGCTTCCTAATACTGATTCAGGGACAAGAAAAGCCTAATTGCTAAGGACTGGATAAGGTCCTTCTT
>MU225442.1:1460645-1490969 GCA_018584345.1 Thuja plicata
ACCCTGGCAGCAGTTGCAGAAATTCGTCAGAGAAGCTAGGTTTTCCTTTAGGATCATCTCCACTGCCTCCACTAGTAGACGCCATGCTCATAGCAGTACTCATGTTTGCAAGCTTTTGAATCTCTGGCTGATCGATATTGAAACAAATCTAAGACCTCCTTCTTAGAATTTTCAATCACCTCAGAACACTACTACAGCTTTGAATATCACCTTTTTCTCTAAAATAATAACTTTTCTCTGAGATCACAAACTTGGTGAATAGGAATGAGTGCACGATCCTCTGTTTATAGCCACAAGGTTCAGAGTACATGGCTCAAAGTTCAGAAATGTCAGTTCTGTAATTAATTTGATATGCCATGAAACGTTCAAAAACCTAGCCGTAGTCACGCGAGGTGACAGGAAATCAAATTTAAAATCATGAGTATTTTGGCGCAATCACAAAAATGGTTAAGACAGCTGACATGGCACTCTGTGATTCACCTTCTGTCATACATCTCAGCTACCTTTTGTACACAGTAATCAAAAATTCTTTTATCTGATTGGCCACCTGGTGATTTCGTCTGTCACGTCCTCCACTTGGCACCACTTTTATAGATCCTGTTAATCTGGCGACCTCGCGACCTCATAAAGTCTCTTTGTCGCAAGCACATTTCCCTAACCATGGTCTGATCATCAGATTAGGTGACAATGTAATTCCTTTACCTCAAGTAACCTAAGTCTTTCCAGCGATCAGGCGACTATGTGAAAATCTAAGTCGCGCAGGGTTAACCTTAACTCAGTTTTCATCTCCAGACTATGCGACAAACCATTGCACTTAACATTTCATAACAATCGCCAAGTCACTAGGTCCTCATTTCTCTTTTCAAGACTTCACAACAACACTTAGTCGCTGAGTCGGGTGATAAGCTTAACATAATCTTTTACTGAAAAGGTACCCTTTCTCTGTTTACAGTGACCTCGCGACATACCTTAATCGCTTAGTCGGAAGGACTTTTTCCCTAGGGCACTTTTATCACCAGACTACGCGACCACCGTCAGATCCTGTCATTCCTTCATCGAACAGCTATCTTTTAATCGCTTTAGAATTTCACATACCCTTATTTTATCAGGAGACTTCGCGACTGAGGGTGAAATGACTTTAGTCTCCTTATCGCTTGATCCCTTTCCTTTATCAAGCGACCCAACGACAACCATTAGCTTTCTGACAGATGTCATCTTTTCTTTCATCCTTTTATGTATACTTGAAATCTGACTCACCTCTTCTGCTCTGGCGACATCCCGACTGAAGGAAATCACTTAACATGAAACTGTCAGTCGCTGGGTCAGGAATGTTATGTCTTAACCGCCAATTAATCACGAGACCACGCGACTAAAGCAAAACTTTAACTGTTTCAATGTCCTGATCCAGCGATCATGTGACATGAAGTAAATCGCGAAGTCGGAAGACATTTTATTGACCTATTGACTCTTCTCGCGATCACCCGACTGAGGTGGGTCCCGTTCCTTTTAAAAGCTCATATCATGGAATTCAAGCGACAACCTGACTGAAGAGAAATCGCTAAGTCTCGAGACACAGATGGAATATTCAATTTCTTAACAAGACTACACAACACAAGGCAAAAGCAAAGTCGAGAGATGATTTGGCATATTCGATCTGGGTTATGCGATCAAGCGACCTGAATTTTAGCACATGTCTTTAGTGACTTGGAAAAAGTAACGATGAAATATAAGACATGGCCTAGGGTGTAAAATGCATCGTTTAATACTTGGTTTGCTAGGGTTTATCAGGGTTTTTGACAATTTTGGCAAGGAATAAGCATGAAAACCTGAGAATTTTCAGAGGGAAGTGCAAGGAACCAGGCACATCAGCAAAAACATGAAATACAACCAACAGGTTCTAGGTGCACTTAACTATCTCTTGATTCCATGTTCTTCATAGTAATCATAAAACTGGTTAGAGGTGAATTCTCCTCCTCTATCAGATCTAAAATATTTTATCTTCAATCCAGATTCATTCTCAACCTTAGCTTTGAACAATTTGAACATCTCAAAAGATTCAAATTTTTCTTTTAGGAATGAGACCCACATCATCCTTGAGAAATCATCAACAAACAAAATGAAATACCTTTCTTTGTAGTATGATCTAGTTTGAGTAGGTCCACATAGCTCTGTATGTATCAAATCTAATTTGTTTTCAGCAGTCTTTTTTTTCTCTTGAATGAGGTCCTCACATGCTTCCCCATCACACATTCCCTACACATGGTGTCAACTAGTCTTGCAATACTTGGAAGGTCTTGTACTGCCTTTACATTACTTATCTTGACTATGTTGTCAAAATTGATATGACAAAGTCTCTTGTTCCATAGCCAACTGTCATCCACTTTTTAAAAAAAACAACTTACTTCTGAATTTAATTGAAAGACATTACCTTTGGTATTTGAGCCTGATGAAATCATGTCTCCTTATTTGTTGTTAATGATGCACTGGTTGTTTTTTGAATTCCAACTAATATCCTTTATCAAGCAATTGTCCAACACTTAGCAATTTATGATGTAAACCATCAACATAAAGAACATCATCTATCTTATTCTTTCCATATAAGGTGATAGAACCTTTGCCTATGATAGATTTGGGAGTTTTATCACCAAATCTAACCATGCCACCTTTGTATTTGTCTAGATGCACAAATATATATTTGTCTCCTATCATGTGGTGTGAACATCCATTGTCAATGATCCAGTCAGTTCTAATGTCATCTTTTTAAACTAATGCTAACTCTTGTGCTTTTTCGTCATCTTCTTTGTCCATTTCTTAAAAAATCTTTTAAATGTCTTTGAAGGAAATTAAACCAATTTCATATTCTCCTGAATCATCATCAGTTACACCATCTTTAGCATGATAACATTCCTTAGTGTACTTGGGCTTGTAATGTTATCTGAGCTTCTTGACTCTTGTAGGACACTTGGATGCAAAGTGACCAATTTTTTTGCATGAAAAATATTTGAATGGTAGTTGTTCTTCATATTTCCCTTTACCATTCCTTTCTTTCTTAGAAATCATAGAAATGATTTCTTCTAGTTCTGTATCCACTTCTTTATTATTACTAGATATTCTTATGGATTTCTTTCTATGGACAGAGGCTTTGAAAGTTGTCTCACTTTTAGGTTTTATCTTCAATCTTGATATCTCAAATGCAGATATTTTACTGATCAAAGTCTCCCTCTTGAAGCCTTTTGTAAACTGCATAGTCTCATCTAAGATATTGATCTTGCTCTCATAGTCTATTGTCAATGTGGTCATTATTTTTCCATTATATCATCCACTAAAATTTCTCCACCATTGTTCCTGATACCCAAAACTGCTGCATTAATTCTTTGATTGTAGGCTTTGATGTTTTCTTCAGGTAGCATCTCTAAATTGTTGTATCTTTTCTTCCATGTGTTTTTACGTGCATTTTTTCCTTGGATATCTCCTTCAAAAATATCTTCTAAGTATTTCCAAATAGAGTATTCTTTATCTTCCTTCTTGATCTCAGAAAATTCATTGTCAGATAGGGCACTTATTAGGGCTTCTTTGGCGATTGCATTTTGAGTGAACACTTTTTTTTGTTTGATTGTAGAGTCTTCTTCTGTAAGGTATTTGAAGGTGGGAAATTCAATTGATTGACTGGAAATCTCATAGATCTCAAATCCAACACACTGAAGATGTGTTATTATTTTGTTCTTCTAGTCAAGATAGTTTTCTCCATCAAACTTAGGACTCTCTTTCCTTAAGTATGCCATTTGATCTACCTTAAGCTATTAGGATTTCTCTCCAAGGCACTTGGCTCTAATACCAATTGTTGGATTAGTCCCAAAGGATAACTTAGAGGGTGGGGGGGGTAAATCTATTATTAGCTACTTTATTTTATTTTCTTTACTTATATATCAATAGAGAACACAAGAATTCTGGTTACGGGGAAACCAAATAGGTAGAAACCCTGGTGGGAATTAGCACCCACAAAGAATTATAATTGAGTATAATTATTCTTTTTAGATGATCTTGCAACCCTGTTAGGAGTTGTTCTTTACAATGCAATAAGTACAAAGACTTGGTTAAAGGTCAGACAGTGTTAGGAGTCTTTTACAAGTAACCATGTTAAGGGTGAGGATTCATTGTCCAAAAGCTCACTGCTAAAATGGTGAAGGCTGCAACCTTTAGTAGAATAGATATACATTATATCTGATACATGAACTATTTGAGTAGACCTGTTGTCTTGATCAGTTCCAATGAATTGTAATATTCTTATGTTTCTTCACATAGTTCTTCAACTTATTCCATCTGACTTTCTGCTCTCTTCTGTCTATTATTTTTCACTTCATTTTCACACTTATCAAACACAATTGAACTACTATATGTATTTTCACCAAGGATAAGGTCATGATGGTATCTAGGAATAATTCATCAACTTCTTTTTTGGCTTAACTAACCATGCAATCAAAGTTAGAACCGGGCAATCCAAACTAAATAGACATGACACTTCACAATGTCGGCTCCACCAAATTAACTCCAACTTCATGATTCTAATAGAAAATGCTTGGTGCCCTTGTATCATCATCACTAAATCATAACTAAACATTAATAGAAACGTGCATATCCTGAAGATAGGTGCAACTCAAGAAACACTTTATTTACATCGGCTCTTGACAGATAATCTTCAAATGCTGTAACTGCCATAACTGATTAACATAGCTCAACTAAAACTTCATATCTGACTTGACATGAATGCACATAGCATCTAGAACATGTATACACCATGGAAATAAACACGCATATCTCCAGAACATTTGTACTGATAATTGGATATAGAACATTGCTATATATTATATGTTGTCATCAATGACAAACATACAATCAATTATTTGCACAAAAGCAAATCTCCAACAAGAAGTATATCAAAGGTTAAGAGAGGATAAGTTGATGATGCAATTGAATAAGTGTGCATTTTTTAAGAATAAGCTTGTATACCTTGGGTTTTGGATTTCTTCTAAAGGATTGAATATGGATCCTGAGAAAGTCAAAACAATTGCTGAATGGTCTGAACTAGAAAATGTTAGTGAGGTAAGATCATTTCATGTCTTGGAAATTTTTTTTTGGGAAGTTCATTAGGAATTTTAGTTCATTTTGCAATGTTATGACTCAGACAATGAGGGGAGATAAGAAGGAATTCAAATGGACTCATGTAGCAATTTTTATTTTTTTGATTTGTTGAAGAAAAAGGTAAATGAACAACTTGTGTTAGTACTACCATATTTTAGTCAAGCATTTCAAGTAGATTTTGATGCTAGTGATAGTGCAATGAGAGAAGTATTGATTCAATAAGGTAGACCGGTTGCCTAATTTAGTTAAAAGTTTAACGATGCAAGGAGAAATTTTTTTATTTTTTATCAATAATTTTATGCTATTGTTCAAGATTTGAAGAATTGGAGACATTACTTATTTCCTAAGGATTTTATGTTGTATACTGGTGATTAGGATTCATAATATTTGCATAGTCAAAGTAAGTAGAAATAGAGACATATGAGATGGGTTGAATTCTTAAAGATTTAATCATTTATGTTGTAGCATAGGATTAGTAAGTCTAAAAAAATAGGAATTTTTTGTTTGATTATTTCATCCAGGATGGTTTTTTGTTCAAAGGAGTTCAGGTTTGTATACCAAGAGGATCTATGAGGGAAAATTTGATTAAAGAGAAGCATTATGGAGATCTTACATGACACTTTGGGATTGTTAAGACAGTAGCAGTTATCAAGGAACAGTATTATTGGCCACAAATATATAAGGATGTTAGGAATTTCATTCAGAAGTGCACGAATTGTGTGCTTGGTTTGCCGAAGACTCCAAGAGTTAATGATTCGGTGTTTATGGTGGTTAATAGGTTTTCAAACATGGCTTGTTTCATGCCATGCAAGAAGACATCAGATGTAGTACATATAGCTGATTTTTTTTCAAGGACATTGTCAGATTAAATGGGTTGCCTAAGTATCTTGGTTATTTTTGGAAAACACTTTGGAGGAAGCTTAATATTTAATTAAATTTTAGTTCTATATTTCACCCACACACTGATGGACTGGATAAAGTTGTTAATAAGAGTTTGGGTAATCTATGATGTTTGGTTTCTAAGAAGGTAGGTAATTGGGATTTGGTTATGGCACAAGCATAGTATTCTTATAATAATTAATTGAATAGGAGTACTAGGAGAAAACCTTTTGAAATTATTTATATTTTGTATCCTAACAGAGTGACACAATTGAGGGATATCAGTGTTGATGAAAACAGAAGTGTTGAAGGTGAAAAATTTACTGATCATATGAAATATTTGCATGCTAGAGTTAAGACACATTTGGAAGGCATGAATGATACGTATAAGAAGAGAGATAATAGAAAGAGGAGACATAAGGAATTTTTAGTTGGTGATAAAGTGAGGGTTTCCTTGAGAAGGCATAGATTTCCAGTTGGTACCTATAGTAATTGAAGATGAAGAAGTTTGGAGCTTAAAAGATTAAGGGAAAGTTTGATTCAGAGAATGCCTATGAAGATGAGTTACAAGAAGACATGGACATATCAGGTATATTCAACATAAAAAACTTGTATGACTATTATGAATCAGATAGAAGAAAAGGAGGTATATTAGAGAGTGAATTTCAGTATCTTAAGAAGCTGAAGGAGGAGGTTGAACATAAATTGGATACCAAAATTGGTTGAATCACTAGAGGAAAGCAGTATGAGGATTATCTTGTTAAGTAGAAGAATATACCAGTTAATGATTCTTTATGAATTTATTGGCTAGATTTAAACCAATTTGGTTTTCCTTCATCCTAGAAAAGTGAGAGGCTCACTTTTCAAATAATCCCAGGTGTCTAATGCAGGAGCATCTTGGGCTCAATAAAATCTTGCATTGACCAAAAACATTTAATTGTTTTGTTCTTTGTCATTAGGTGTTGTGTTTTCTATTGTAGTTGATTTCTACTGATCCTTGCTAGTTGCGGTCATAGATTCATGTTCTAAAGATCTTTAGGAAGCTTTTCCTATGATTGAAACTTATTTGGAGTATCACACCTAAATTTATGTTTGATTTTGTGACTGTGTTTATAATTTATCCTTCATGTTCCTACACCAATCAGTATTTGGATCCTTCATTGGTATTTCCTTTCTCAGAAGTGCTAATGACTCATTTTCCATTGTGGCTACGTGTTTGGCCGACCTATTTGTATGATCTCTCCTTGGAATTAATCATTGGATAAAGATATTTTAGATATAAGGCTGAATCATTAGGTCATAGTCATGTATTTAGGTTGGATCTTGGTCCTTTATTTGTGGGACAAAAGAAAGAGGTCGAAGGTCGTAAGCTTGGGCTTTTAAGGAGGTTGTTAAGATCATAGGTCAAGAAGAATAAGTTAGTTTCTTTGTAATAAGTCCTTTGCATTTGAGCTGGGAATGTTGACTGTTATAGTAGATCTCTGTAATAATTTTACCTATGAATAAAAAGGTTGCATGTGTGCTTCATACTATGAATCTGTGTATTTTCTTTTTGAAATCTTTGAGCTTTGGTTGTGTAACTATTTCAGCGAGGTTGGATAGTTCATTTACATAGACCCTCCTACCTTTTCTACATCAAAAATTTATGATGCATGAGGATTGATTATTAAGAGGCCACACCTAATACTATGGTTTCTACTTGTGTACATATATTATTTGAATATTTATTATTAATATTGGTAAAACCTTTTGTTTTATTTTTTAAAATTTTAAATGATCGGTACAGACCATCCTTCATATTCACTAGAGGAATTGATGAAGATGAATTGAATTGTCTCACTCAAAGATGATAGCTATGACGCAGTGTAGACAATTGTGTAATAAATACAAATTGGGAGAATAAAATCTTCTCACTAATGTTTGTTTTAAAAAATTTAAATTAAAACTATTTAAACATTACCATTAGGAATTGGATAAGCAATTTTTATATAGTCACTTTTTTTTCAACTCTTTGCTTGCAATGTATCAAATTAGTCAAAGTATTTTCACAACCAATGTTAGTTTGAATTTTTCTTCGTAAAAATACATTATCAAATTTTGAAAAGAAACAATAGAGTAAAGAGGCAAAGATTGTGATTTTTTTAAAGCTTTATCTCCAAAATTCTCATAAAATAATTATTCCATGAGTTTGTAATCATTTTAGAAATAACTACTCAATATTTTTAATGGTTTTACATTTCTCAAGGGGTCACCTTTTCCATTGCATAACTCTATTTGTGAAAAAGCCATTTACTAAAGCACAATAGCATATACAATGTCTTAGGAAAGTGAAATCCATAATATTTTTCATGGGGTTCCTCTAATGGCCATAAGAAATTAGGAGGTCAAGGGTGAATTTAACTTTCCCTATACTAGTCAAGGTGAAATGAAATTTCTATTGACTAAAACTCATTGGATAACTTTTTCTTCCACTATCCTTGTCCTTGCACCAGCTTCACATGCACAATAAAAATAAGGAAAATTCATGTGGAAAAGGGGTTTTCCTTTGTATAATTACAAGGTATAAAAGACATAAAAATGAAGCACAATAACCTAAATTTGACAAAAATCAACCATACAATAATCTGGATATGAAATTGACATATAATAATCTAGTGATTGGGTCAAATCACAAGTCAAACCCAACACTCAATGAGTGGTGGTGAGTTGTCTCCCACTAAACTAGGATAAGGTATCAAAATAGAATTGACACCTCTTAATAACTCCTCAATGAAGGTAACTTGTGTGAAGAAGTAGCAAATGAACATGGATGACAAAGTAAGCTTAATAAGCCTAAGTGTAAATAAAGTAAAGAAATAAACTAATAGCCTTTGTAAAACCCCTTTTAAGGAATCAAATATAAAATTGACTTGAAACACTTGAAATGGAAAGGAAATATATTTTCAATGGTAGAGGCTTTATGAAACGTAATACCTTCACAAACCATTTTCTTGTTGAATAACTTATGAAAATAATTTGAAATAATATTTCATCTACTATTGACTTGGATATAGGATATGAAGGACATGGATGTCTTCACTAATGTTTTGATCTACTCTTCACTCCCTATCTTCCATGCTTGATGATTTTTGTCTGAATGGATGAATATTAATCTCAATTAACTCTTTGAATTGAATTATATATTTCTTGAATGTTGGCTTGAAGTCTTGACTTGATGGATTGATTATGTATTTCTTTCTTGTAGATGTCTCTTTAAAATGAGAGAGGTAACTTTGTATTTATACGTCCCCTATCCCATTTAGAGCCTGGAACAGAAAGAGAGCTTACTAGGATTAGAAATCCCATTGAAAACCTAGATGGAAACCACAATTCCATTTATCCTACGAGCTATGTAGCACGAGGAAACTTCCTAGGTACAAAGAAACTTAGACATTCCCTATACAAAAAAAAAAATTGGCCTCTGTTGGCAATTTTGGACTCAAATTTTAATTAGCATACAATCATGATGTGAGGATTGTAAAAATGTATATAAAGTTGGAGTTGAGCTCATGACAAGTATGAAAATCCACCCATAATTCAATAGGGGCTATGTTTGCAAGAGGAGGTGAATTATTGAAATAATAAATGGGATACACTGATAAATAAGGGATCCTCTAAGACATTTTATGACATTGAATTAATATAAGGGTTATTATTTAAATTGAACTAGAGGATTTAATTTAAAGGGGCACACCAATAATTAAACAGTGCACAATATAAATTATATCAATAAAAGGACTAATATTTATATATTAATTAATTTAATATACAAAAGAAGGCCGACTGATGCATGGAAGTATGGAATTAAATTAGTGAAAAGGGTTATAAATTAATTAACTACAATTGAAGGATTACAAAAGGACCAAAATTCCACTCCTTATGATTTAGAATGATACAATAAATAAAAAATATTTTACATTTAGTTTTAACTAATATTTTGTATTTTAAAAAGTTAATGGATCTGACATATTATTATATATGTTCTTTTAGTGTGTGTGGGTGGACAAATAATTATATTGGAGTACATTTATGTGACTAGTAGTTTATTTTTCTCTAGATGCATATTATAGTACCAAAATGTTATTGCTAATTAGATTTCCTTATTAAATATTTCATAATTTAATGGATTACAAGAATTTATATACATATCAAAATTAAATATAGATAGATGGTACATGTGTCATAATATGGCGCAATTCATGACATTCTTTTGGTGATAGATGGTACATGTGTCATAATATATTCAAAGAATAGGTTTTTGATAGAAAAAAGCAACAAGAGGGTGTTGGCCCGTGGAACAGGGGACTAGAAGCACATTAATAGCATAGGTTTTCATAATATATTCAAAGAATAGGTTGTGATTGTCTTAGTTGTTGAATCAATATGAAATGGAACACATTGACATCAATTTATTTTTTTTCCTTCCAAGTTTATTTTATTTGTTACATTCATATGGTTCTAAAATATCAATGATGTGAATTTGCATTTGAGATTAGTTATATGACATTCCTCTATGTCATTACGATGCTTTAACATCAAAAGATTTTAATTTTTAACTTTAATTATATTCTTGAAACCATGAAAAAGGATTTGGGAAAAACCTAAATAAAAGTTAAGAAAAATATAGATAGAGTGAACCAAGACATTTCCACCTAGTTTTTAGAGCTCTAGTGAGTTCTTTATTGGTAGCCCATATTAAATATGACATGTATTATATTTAAGTATTTATGTTATTAAGTGGGGAAGGACCCCAACAATTATAGATCAAAATCAAAAGCCATCACAAAAAATAAACCAAGGGCTCCATGAGCAAGCTTATCAACAACAATGATAGGAGAGTTTATAAAAATACACATAAACCAACTATTAAGATTATAGCTCAAAAGCAAAACCCTGACCAAGGGGTATTGAGAAATATAGCCCCAACAATTTAGTATCTACTATAGTTGGGATTCCTAGGGAGAAAAAGAATTTGCATTGTTTTCTTTAACCATTTCCTCCAATCTTAGTGGATTTTTCTTGTTCTTTTTTTTCTCAAACTTGTTACCGAGAATTGCCACCCATATAACTATCTTTTGCATAAGGTTTGTACTGATTGTTACTAATCTTTCTATTAAAATCTAAGTGTGTTAGATCTAGTACATGCTTCTTTTACAGTTGACGGAATTTTGGGGTGTCCCCACATTGCCTACCATATAACTTAGGTCCTTGAGTTGAGCAACCAACACATGCCAATCCTAGGACTTGTTAGTACCAGCACATAAGAGTTTGTGATAGTCATGAGATTGGGATTCCTTCAAGTTCATCATAAGAGTAAGATTGATATTGTAAAGCGCACAACAATGTTTCTTATAAGCCATATCTACATCCTTATCTTTTAAATTTGTTTACAATTAAATCTCTATTTTATAATATTTTAATAATTACAGTTAAAAACAAGTACCAACCCACCATTTATTGGGAAGAAAATAAACAAATATTATTGAACAAGTTACCGCTGCTCAATTGCCCGTTTCCATTATGGACTTGTGAAAATGAACGACAATATTTCGCGTTTGTAAGCAATTAGGCCACATAATCATTTTAATATCAATTTAAAAGAGCAATACTACGTGAGTGTGCGACTGATCGGAACTGACGATGATTAAAATCTCTCAGAAAAGGTGCGAGCATCCGAGCTTTGCAACGTATAAAAGAATGAACGCTGTGGATGTGAAATAGACTAGTCGGCTTTGTACTCAGGTGTAACACGGGCATACGAGAATCTATCACAAGATCAAGGGAGCATATTTGAAAATGAAATTTTTTACATTTTCAGCCCTTGATGATTATTTTAAAATTTCCTGTCGCTCTAGCAATGAACTATTTTGTTTTCTATTTTAAATTTAGTAAAGCCATATTGTCAACCTTGAGCAAAAAGACAAAGCTCTTTATTACAAGACAAAAAAAAAAATATTGATCTAGTTATGAAGTTCCAATTAAAAATTTTCACGTTTAGGATTTGTACGTTTCATTATACAGTTAGATGCCTCCATAAAAAATGAGGTAGCATTAAACCCAAATCCAGATCATCAAATAGATAAACTATTACAAATTTCCAATCAAATAACCTGCCACCACTATGGAGTATAACATCCAGAGTGGTATATTTGTTATAAGAGTTATCAAATCATGGATATAGTGCTACGCCAACACCTTCACGTCAACACCTCCACACGATAGAACTGGATACAACCCTTTACCATGTGGGATTGTCATGTTGATAAACCAAACTTACGAGGAAAAAGGGTCTAGAGCTTGAAAGACCCGAACGGATGACTTGCACTCTGAGACCATGTAGATTTTACAGCTAGAAATGTATAATACAATTGAATCTAGCTGAAAGAGAAATAATAAAATTCACATGAAAGGTGAAAAAAATAGAGCTTCTAAGAATAGTATTAAATCCTTCATAGTCAGTAATTACAATATCCATAGAAACATGATTTATACAAAAGTAAACCACCGACTAAAATAAGAAATTCGGTGAATAACCTGCACGAAAAATTAACAGCAGTCCTCAGTTACGTGCATAAGCTAGTAGAGGAAAATTAATTTGCAGATCCATAAATCTTTGTTGAACTATAGTTCACCTGTAATATACGCTAACATGTACCATCAACCAAAAACAAACATACAATTTCCATGAACGATCTGAAATAAGTTATTTCCATATTCTATCAATGTTCTTTAAATTTAACATACCAAGCAATACATGGAGGACGTTTACTGGGGTCATGAAGTTTCTGGCATGAGAAGCAGAACGCGCACTATGCCAAGCATGACCTGCCCATAAAATATTTAACCCATAAACATGATATTCTATGATATGGGCAAGTCATTCTTGGCTGAGTAACAAACTCTGCCTCCTAATGCAAGACGCCTTCATGAATTTTGCCTTCCCCAAATGCTTTACGAATTTATTTAATAAAACCTAAAGACGGAGTCCAATGGACATCACCGAACGTAATAGTTCCTTATAAAAGCTTCACCCAATAGAGAAAAGGAATATATTCGAAAGAAAAGATATTGATCGAAGCTCCTTTTATCCTGTTATCTGACCAATAAGTGAGGTCGGAAAGAAAACCACGTCATTTTGCTGCGCAAAGAATCCACGGGGAAAGCGTTGAGGAATATGAATCGTGCTTATTTTGCTGCTCAATAATTCAGGTATTGCTCAAAAGTTGTGAGCTACACGATAACAAATTTTTTTTAATCATTCGTTTTCTGACTTGTGGGCTACACATTTTGGCACGAAAAGCATGATGGCACTCTCTTTTGAAGATACTATGTTGAGAGGATGAAAAAAGAAATGCGATAAATAGTGCATAAGTAAATAGGTAAAATTCCTTGCTGTTTCAAGATAATACTCTTATGTAGAAAGCGTTGGGGAAACATATTTTTGCGATTGGAAAGTTGCATAAGAAGTGGGTGTTTTGATCAAAGGGTTTATTTTGACGTGAACGCTGAAATAAATTCCTGCACATAATATCTATAAGGTTATGATATCTATAAGGTTCTGACATGATAGTCTTAACAAGTCCTACCACTTTTAAAATACTTGGTTTTAAGATTTCAATTATTGATTTATTAATGAAACAATCTCAATTTTCTATTGAATTTTGCAATAACATCTAATGAAACAATTGTTTTTGCTTATCACTTTTAAGGGTGGAGAGAATGTGTGAACAAAATGTAAACATTGTGACCAATGTCTTTTTTTAAAGTATGACACATTAGATTGATCTTGAAGGATGGAAGAATAACATCTTATAGGCCATTTTGCCATTTGTTATTGAAGTGCCAAATTCTTCTTGGAATTTTTACATGTATGGTTGAAGCTCTATGAGAACTATATATTTTATAGTCAACATATAATTAAAAACATGCTAACTATTTATCTGTATTATAATATTTTTACTCAAGATAATTTTTTTCTTCGGAGTTTAGACAAGAGATTTATTTGTGTGGAGATTTGAGTCAAGACCTTGCATTGTAAAACTACTATTTTTCTAGTGAAATGATTGGAATAATTACACAACTGTCATGTTAGGGTCTGCAATTTATTTCAATGAAACTATGTTTCAAAAGTAAATAAACTTAAATATTTATTCAAACATTTAACTAGTAAATATATTCAACAGTTAATAAAAAAATATGTCATCTTTCATTCTATTATTCTGTTGTTTGTACCAACTTCATTCCATTAACGTGTGTGGCTAGTAATAAGAACCACAAAAATCACAAATTTTTTGTGGCTTAAATATCCTTTAGCAAAATCCATGTTAACTTTTATACATAATATTTTGAAATATCACAACAATTCTAGAGTTATTTAGAGCTCCAAAATTTTATCATTTACATGCTGATATTTCAGGATAAATATTAATTTGTACACCAATACGGTGAATGAAAAGCTCATAAATACAATTTAAAATGTACGTACATTCTAGAAAAGAAAGAAAGAAGAAGTAGTGTGCATACCAAATATATGTACTTTAAAGAGCACATGCATATTAGCTTGTAATCGAAATAAATTAGATGGCACGAATATTACCTTGTAAACAGTAGAAAATTTTCAAGTGTCCGAATATAGTATTTAGGAAATAAAATGGACGGTAACATCCTCCTTATCTAGTTTACTTCTCTTAGATCAAACTTACATAAAACGACAAATTTGAATGAAAAACTTTCACGAATCTGAAAGAATTTTTTCGGATGCTCAATAATGCACTCTGCTCCCTGAACATTGTCGTTGCATCATTAACATGTGGCTTCCACATTTCAGCGTGAAAAAGAAAATGAGCTGTGATGTGGAGATAAGGCCTTGAACGGCCCACAAGTAAAAAGGGTCACCGAATTTGGATGATAAAAAAAAGAACAGAATTTTGTTGGAAGAAAAAAAACAGAATTTTGTTTTGGGTGGAACCGAGCTCGTGTAGAATACAAAAAATCATATTCTTTTGGGCACTTTTTGAGGCATCATATTCTAATGGTCTATATACTTCTCTTCGCATGATAGCTGACATAATCTATCTTATGCCAGTTCAGGTCATTGCTATAGAGGCAAATAATAGTGTCCTTACCTAATCGAGTATGCAAATGCACGTGGTCTTGACTTTCAAACTCAGATCATCTGTTTACTTATTAGTATGGATTATTCTAGTTATTCTTTAAAGAACTCTACTCATATCTTGTAGGGGTTTTGTAAATGGGGTTGCAAGTAAAGTGAGTTTAATCTGGTAGGAAACTTCACCTTCTGGGAAGTCCTAGTGCTTCACCTCTTGAGCATCACCTGGATATAATGAGTGCAATCTATTCTATTCATTCTCATGAGAGACGGGCTACTCATAATAATTTGGACTCTTGTGGAAAAAATATCAAACTATATCAATTATGAATATGATTTATATTTGAGTAGCAAGATATTGTAAAATATATGAAAAAACATAGGTAGAATGTTTGAGTCAACAATATTAAGTTTCAATTTATGTAAGATAATGTGCAAATAAGAAATAATAAAAGATTTTAGACAAAATATTTGATATTTTGTAATGTTGTGGTTCATTTCAAAATAAGTAATTTGTATTCGAGTAATGCAATATTTTATTGGCAGTTATATTTTTCTTTACAAGTAACGAATAAAATTATATTAATTAAGATATTGGAATAAATTATAAAATACATTTCTAAATAGAAAAGATGTCATTGAAGGTTAGACAATGAAAATATTAGAAGGTTTTCCATAAAATTTATTCTACATGAAAAAAAAATGAAAAAAAAAATTTCAAACCAAAAAATCTTAAAAAATTGTGAAACCGAAAAAATGCATACGCCTTTGATGATGCTATAATAAATTGAGAAAATTGGTTAGAAGATAGGGACTCTACTTGATGATTTTAAACTATGATTACTTTTAAGAGACTATTTTGGTAAGCAATCCACAACAACGTTCTATTGACGAGTAGTATGAACAAAGGAAAGCAAGCCAATGCCTTAAGGAAGACAAAAAATTATATTCAAAGAAGAATGCTAAATGTAATGAAGAGCTATTGAAACACACTTTATTGAAAAAAATAACGAATTCATTTGAATCCATATTAGAAATAACATATTTTCAAACACGAAGTAGAATGATTCTTTAAAGCCAAATAGATAGCACAAATCTCCATTTGATTACTAGTATGTGTGGAGAAGGAAAAAATGCACCGACCTCAAGATCAATTAATGTCTAAAGGGATGGACCTTTTCTTGTGCCACCACACTTAACTAATACCACACTACTGAGCTAGGGAATGGATACACTAAGTGTGAAAAATAAGTTTTAATGAACTAAGATACCAAATGCGAGTAGATTAATTGGTTAAGTCAATTAAAGTATTAATGTATCCAAAATTTATAAAACTTGAAGAGATCAAAATATTAAAATATTTAAACTATAGAAAGAAATAAAGTAAATTACTAAGACCAAACCCTATACTCAATAAGCTTACTACCTAGTACACACGTGCAGGTCAAGGAAGAAAACACAAATATGGGATGCCAACAAGAAATACATACATTTTGTATGGAAAAAGTACAAAGATACACCAGAAAATGAGGAAGGTAATAAGGTAATAGAGTAGGAAAGTATTAAACAAACTAAAGAAGAATATAAAAACAAAGTACAATGAAAAGAATGACTAAAATATGAAATATAATGGAGAGAAAAGAGACCACACTAAACTCGATGATTGATGAGGTTGATCAATCACACACATTTCTCCATGAACCTACACACACAAAAACATAAAATAATGTTGATTAGATGTTTGGAAAACCATCTTAGTCAAATTCTTGTTTTGATCTTTCTACCTCCATAGCACCCAAGTAGACATAATAAAGACAAGGATAGATAATCAATTTAAATAAATAAATAACAATAATACAAATAAGAATAGAAGAAGAGACACAATATATCATAAAAGGCATAAGAAAATGAGTGTAGACAACTCTCATTAACTTAAGCAAAGTAGAACTCCATGAGGTATAGGAAAAAATGATTGATATCAAGTGTGAGATGGAATCAGAGCAACCAAGTATCTAAAAATCCTTGAAGAGAGCTAGAGATAAATGATGAAAATCTATAGAATATGTGAAGAAGTATCTAGAGTGTATAGAGAGAGAGAATATAGAAGACCAAATGAATTTTTAAATGGGCATATAATGGTTGGTATTCAAATTTGTGCCTTGGCGAGTAAAGGAATCATCTATTACCATGAAAGTTGGCAGTGTGTAATGCCTCAATGATACTTTAAACATTTTTAGATTCCTAGGATAAGTGCATACTACATAGACTTCTCTACGATGTGCATGCATCTTAGGCCATCTAAGTTTCATTGTTAGGATTCAAAGAAAAAATTGACAAGGAAAAATACGTAAGCACAGACTGAGGATATATTATTTTGTGTCTTATGCTAAAGTAGGAGTATTGCTAAATGAAAAATTATTCTTTAGTGAATAATTGTGACATTACATTTTCCCCCACATTAGTGACTGTATCATATCGAGAGAAATGTGAGATGAAGTAAGAAAACTTACCTAACTTACCTATGAGAATTATGTAACATTGGGGTGCTCCTAGCTAGACAGTATTGAACTATCATTGTGTTGTATCCAACATGAAAGCTACAGAAAAGTATGCTTGATGATGAGAACAAACAATGAACATTAGACCATTGAAGGTACATTGATATGGGTGGCACTTTGTGTTATGCTAGATAGCCATATGATAGGGTAATTTTGATAGTGCTTTGTCATGCATAAAAAACATAGATATACATGTAATAGGGAAGATTTATTGTTGGAAATAATGAGAAGTGTGTACTAAGAGGGGAGGGTGAATCAGTACCTCTAAAACTTTTAGCTCTTTTTAACCTTTATCCATTGTGTAATCAATTGAATAACCAACCATCTGTTCTATTTTATCTTTGTGTAAGATATATCAATTCATCAACTTAAACAAACATGTCAAAATTCATAGAAACATTCATGAAAGTAATTGACTCATAACACAAGATAGGGTAACACAGAAAACCTCTATTAGAAGGTAAAAACTCTGGTGGGGATGGCACCCACAAAAAAATCACTATCTGCATATGGGAAGAGGTCGGTTAAGGCTTATAATTCAACCACTTATGATGATCTACCCTGCTAGGAGTTTATGTGTAGATTTATTAAGGTCTACTCTATTAAGACATTTAGTAACACTATTTAGTGTGCACTTAGTTAAGAGATTTACAACAGGATTGTTGAATCCACCTTCCTAGAAAGGATTTCTTCTATTTTCTACACTTGTTAGAATGCAGGCAAAAATACTAATTGACTTGATTGTATGCAATCTAAAAATTTCTTATTACAAATCCATAACAATTCACATGTATAAATGTATCAGCTATTCTAATTGAATAATACCCATATTGCTCGGTAGCCTTTGTTCTTGGTTCTTGATAACCTATTTCATCTTTTTTTGTTCTACTTCTTGAAACTCTCAGTCTGATCCATAGATGTGTTCGATGGCTACATACATCCTCTCATCCATCATAATGAATGATTACAACATCCATTTATAAGATAATTTGACCTAATGTAGTTTCACGTATTACAAAACTAACTCTATGATCAAAGGTTTAAAACTTGACCTTGATCTCCTAGTCAGCATGTTTTTAATCAGTTAGACCAATTAAAACAATTACAATATTGTTGCTTGTCACTTAAGTAATGGTTTTAAAGAAAATCAAGACTCTATAAATAGTATATAGTTGATTTATCTGACATGGAAGTCAGGTCCACTTTTTCTGGGATGTAGCTGAATTTCAGTGTCTAATGGTCAGTTTTCTCTAAAGTCAGTTTGACTGTCTTTTAGTGTTCTTGGTTGAACTGTCTGTTAGGTTTCTCTTTGTCTGTTCTCTTAGTTTTCACTGTATCTTCTCGTCGGGTTCCACTATCAGTTTTCTCTTGTTGGGTTCCACTTTATCATCTTCGATTTGCACTTTTGGTTAACACTGTAAAACTCTTTCATCGATTTTCTCCTTTCTTAGCATTTTTGTGTTTGAATTGAAAGCCTAAATTTTTTGTGTAGTGTAACTGATGGTTTAAATAAATTGTTTTTCTCATTGCATACTAATGGAAAAACTTTATGTTTATCAGTCTCCCCCTTTGACATTAGTATCAAATACTGATATGTGCAGAATACTATCAAAAAAAATTTAGTATGAGCACCTTATATATACCTTAGTCATTTCATGACTGCCCCTATGCATATGTCAGTATAGTATACTGTGTATATATAATTATCTTTATACTATCTCCTCCTCTTCCTTTTTCTTTCTCTCTTTTTACTATATGCTCTCTCTCTCTCTGTACATATTATTTCATTTTCCCCTTTTATTGATCTTTGTACATATCAATTTACTTTTCCCCCTTTTTCGATAGTAAGGCAAAAGTTGAATATCTACAGCTTATCAAAAATATGAGAGTGTGAGGACTTCATTTCCTCCATCATATTCTCCCATTTCTCCTTTAGATGTTCAAGATACATATGCTCCAATGTTATATGTGCATGCATGTCATAGATGTTGTCTACTACAGACATCTTAGGGGTGGAAATAAGTTGCCTAGCTAAACTTAGGCGAGTCTACAGAAGTGTGAGGATCGGTAACAGTATGGACTGAATCTCGGTAACCTCCTCTCTAAACTATGATTCTGCTTCCAAAAGTTCCCGTCTTAACCATTTTATCTCAATGGTCTTCTCATAATGCAATTTGATTGCAATTCCATTAGTGGTTAGACTTTGTGCACTTGCAGTTAGATCAGATTCAATCTTTGCTATCTTGTCATTGTTATCCTTTGCAAACTTTTCTAAAGTGCATAACTTTTGTATTAAGGAAACAACTTTAGTTATGATGGGATCTAATTGATCTGATAACTCTGAAAGCTTTACCTTATTCTCTGTCACTTCTCGGCTGATCTTTTCTGTCATTTTGTATTGAAACTTTTGTTCTGCTCGCTCCTCAATTACCTTTTCTGCATCAACATTCTGTGTTGTTATTGCTTCAGTGAGGACGGAAAGTTGATCTAGAATGTGGACATTGTGATCAACATCAATGTTGGGAACAATCTGACTCAAGATTTCCCTTGTGTTCTCCAGTACCATTGAATCTCGGTGCTGCTTCTTAAGATTTTCTTTCAAATCTTTCCTTTGGTAGATTTCTCCATATTCTTGGAGAGATTCAAAGTCTAATGTAGTTGGGTCACATTTTGGTATTTCTATGATTTCATCTAGTGTGACTTCCAAATTGTTCTTCTTTGATTTCTTCTTCTTCTTATATGTTCCACCTGTATGCAGAACCATAGCTAGCTTCTCTACTCCGTTTGATGTACTACTTGATGGATTTTGAGGTGGTGTACTCTTCTCTTGTTGCTCGGTGTTTGCCTGTCAGTTGTTTGAGGATGTCTCCTTATCAACCTTTGGTAAATTTGCAACTTCTCCTTTTGTTTCCTTTGGCGTGATATCAACTATCTTTTCTTGCTCATCTTTTTCTTTTTGCACTTCATCAGTATCTTTCATATGTGCATCTTTCTTGGTGGTGTCTCCATCCTTTTGTTCTTCACCAATGACATTTTGTTCATCAGTTGTTTCCTTCTTTTCTTCAGATGTATCCTTTTGCTCATCATTACTCTTGTCCTCAGGTATGCTTGCATTGGGCTCGAGGGTATTCTCCTTATGTGAGATAATATTGATTTATTGAATCAATAGTGGCATATGGCCTGGTATATGAACTTTTGCAACATCAATTGTAGTGTCCTATTTATCAGTTTGGTCCTTGATGACAGTGACATATTAAGATTTCTAAATTTCATTTGCAGGATCATCGGTGATGTCAATAATGGCATTGTCCACAGTGTTGTCCACAATATTGTTCGGCCATGTTTCATCTGCAACATCCATATTCTTGTTGCATGTTGTGTCCAATTCCTCTTTGTCCAATTCTAGATCAGTGATATTGACTGGTTCAGTGCTCTGTGTAGCTTGATCATTCTTGGTCTATTGAGTTTTTGTAGGAGAAATGTTTTTCTTGGGACTTGTATCCTTTTTAAGAATATCAAGTATCTTTGTACATTCTAGTTCACTCTTTCTATCTAGGTCCATTAAGTGTCCTTGAAGTACTTGGTAGGCTATCAACTTCGGTGAGAACTGTTTGGAGTGAATTATCATCATTTCTTTGATCTCCTCCATTTTTTATTCGGGAGGCATGAGAGACACTAGGGATATTTTCCTGATTTCTTTCTTAGAGTGCAAGGCAAATGTCCATCTTGTCAATAATCTGCCTTGAAGTTCTTTTGGAAAAATATCGGCCCTTAGGATTGGGAGATATTTGAATATTCACATCAATTTAATGATTGGCTCCTCAATCTTATTTTGATCCAACGGACCCAATGTCAACCATTTATTAATCTTCCTGTCATTGATTGTACCTGATTTGATAAATGAGGCACATACTTCATCAACTATTTTAGGTATCTTATTCTTTTCCTTTTGAACAGATTCATCTTGTTCGGTGTCCTCAATGTCCTCCTTAATTCTGATGAACTTTCTTCTTTTAGTTGGGCCTCTTTTCAGTGTTTCACTTTTCCTCTTATATGTCCTTACTTGACCTTTCTTCAATGGTGAAGGACTTGTGTCCTTTGTAGTTTGACTCCTTGTCCTTATAGCAGCTATATTCCTAGGTGTCTTAGCTTGAATATAGGTGTCTTAGCTTGTGGAGGTAATGGTGTATCTGACTCTATAGACTCAGAGTCACTCTCCTTCTGAGCTTCATCAACGGGTGACTATCCCTTGGTTTCTTATGTGGTGCAGGAGCACCACCTCCACTTTCGAGTCTCATATGATTTAAGTTTTGTCATCTTACAAGTTCGTGGGATCATTTCAAGAAAGGATAAATTTGTTAAATTACAATGTAATGTATTCGATATAGAGATATTATAATATTTGTAAAGCTGAATAGGAATATCAATGATCATGGAAGACAAACGGTTTGTAACCATCTAGGTGGTCTTTAAAAAGACATCTTTATGTAATCAAACTATGAGAAGGACTCGACAGGAAATAGGTATTGGAGATAGTAAATAAGATAAGGGAGAATCCAAATGGCTCTTTAGCGGTAGCTAGAGAGCCATTCATTTTTTAATCACAGACATTACATTAATGGAGGTCATTGTTAAAGTAGTCATTTTGAATCATGTTCTGTAATGTCTCAGTTCATTAGATTATCCATATCTAATCTGTAAAAGTCCCATTTCTTTATACTCCATTTTGATTTCCCCATTACCGGGTTTGGTCTGAGAAGTATTTGTTTAAATGTTAGAAATGGTCTCATGTCGATTGATATTGTTGTTTATGCATAGCAGCATTAATCGCAAACTGTTTCAAGTTGCATCTTTGTTCAAAACATTAACACCCTCCTGCAATCGGTTTCATATTTATCTATGGACTATTTCTATATGTTTCTTATTACGGGTTTTTATTGAAATAATATAACTGTGGGAGGTATCAGTTTTAACAGTTGATGCTGACCGGATTTTGAAACCTTCATTATCGATTCATTGTTATGGTTTTCTTTTCTGTTCATGAAAGAATGTAATAGTAAACATGCATCGGGTTTTTTAATAGCTCCAGTCTAGTTTTTACCATTTGTAATTGTGACAGTCCCGATTTGAAATGAGGGTGGGAGACTTGGCATATTGTATGGTTGTTTGGTCTGTAACGGTTTTCTCAGAACCGTTACGCATCTCATAGTGGATGTGAACAATGATATCAGGGGGTTACTGAGATTAGTTATGCCGCGTGGATGCCATGTAGTTAGAGTTGTGTTCAAGGGTAGCCGATGGTTATGAAGAGTCTATCTACATCGACCATGAAGATCAGTGAAGGGCTTCCTTCCCAAAGCACACGAGAAGATATTGAAGGTTATCTTAAAGCAGCGGGTGGAGATTGATATCTTTTCGACTAGGCATTAAAGAGAGGGAAAGGTGGTGGAATGCACTTCGAGACCAGAGTGAGTTTGATTGTCGATGTTGTCTGTAACAAAGAAAAGGTGGCGAGAACATGGATAGACCCGCAAGGTAGTAGATTGGATCCCAGTCCATGGAAGATACATAAGGTCTGAAGAATCAGTAAACATGAAATGACCAATGGTGAGTCTAGTTTAGCATGTTAATGGTAGGTACTATAAAGTTGTTGTTACTGTTATTATTGAAATAAATGAAGAGTTTTGAGCCTCTAACTAATGCCCATGGAGAACGAAAGTCATAATATACAGATTTGAGTAATGATATGCAGATTATCGGATTACCATTGATGCCCTCTGCATCAGAGTGGTATCAAAGCTTAGAAGATTCGAAGCATGTAGATAGAGCGTCGAAGGAGTAAATCTACACCAGGATTTTTGGGTTGTGATTGTTGCAAATTCTTGCTATGGTATTTTGTGGTTATAGATTTGCTGAGAGGGAGATGTCTTTTGACGTCACTCATACACTGGTTCCATTGTCGAAGCCTTGGAGTGCCCATTTTCCACCAAGTGTGTTCTAGAGTTGAAAGGTGTGTTGGAGGTGTCAAAAGGATTCTCGAAGAATATGAAGTTGTAATGATAGAGAAAGAAGAAGCAGCAGAGGTGTCGATGCAGTAATCCAATGAAGACAAAGGGGCACAAATTTTTGCAGATTCTCACAAGCATTTCCATGGCACATGAAAATTTTTAAAGTTCGGGAGTATGGTGCAAAGGCACCACCTCCACCTTCGAGTTTCATATGATTTAAGTTATGTCATCTTAAAAGTTCATGGAATCATTTGAAGAAAATATAAATTTGTTAAATTACAATATAATGTATTCGATATAAAAATATTATGACATTTGTAAAGCTGAATAGGAATATCAATGATCATGGAAGACAAACGGTTTGTAACCGTCCAGATGGTCTTTAAAAAGACATCTTTATGTAATCAAACTATGAGAAGGAGTCGATAGGAAATAGGTATTGGAGATAGTAAATAAGATAAGGGAGAATCCTAATGGCTCTCTGGCGGCAGCCAGAGAGCCATTCATTTTGTAATCGCAGACATTACCTTAATGGAGGTCATTGTTAAAGTAGTCGTTTTAAATCATGTTCTGTAATGTCTCAGTTCATTCTTATCCATATCTACTCCGTAAAAGACCCATTTCCTTATACTCCATTTTGATTTCCCCATTATCGGGTTTGGTCTGAGAAGTATTTGTTTAAATGTTAGAAATAGTCTCATGTCGATTCATATTGTTATTTATGCATACCAGCATTAATCCCAAACTGTTTCGAGTCGCATCTTTGTTCAAAACTTTAACACCCTCCTGCAATCAGTTTCATATTTATCTATGGACTGTTTCTATATGTTTCTTATTATGGGTTTTTATTGAAAGAATATAACTGTCGGAGGTATCAGTTTTAATAGTTGATGCCGACTGGTTTTTGAAACCTTCATTGTCGATTCATTGTTATGGTTTAGTTTTCTGTTCATGAAAGAATGCAATAGTAAACATGAATCGGGTTTTTGAATAGCTTCAGTACAGTTTTTACCATTTTTAATTGTTATAGTCCCGATTTGAAATGAGGGTGGCCGACTTGGCATATTGTATGGTTGTTTGGTCTGTAACGGTTTTCTCAGAACCGTTACGCATCTCATAGTGGATTCGAACAATGATATCGGGGGGTTAATGAGATTAGTTACGCCGCATGGATGCCATGTAGTGATATTTGTTTTCAAGGGTAGCCGATGGTTATGAAGAGTCGGCCTACGTGGACCATGAAGATTAGCGAAGGGCTTCCTTCCCAAAGCACACGACAAGATATTGAAGGTTGTCTTAAAGCAGCGGGTGGAGATCGATATCTTTTGGACTCGGCATTGAAGAGAGGGAAAGGTGGTGGAATGCACTTCGAGACTCGAGCGAGTTTGATTGCCGACGTCACCTGTAACAAAGAAAAGGTGGCGAGAACATGGATAGACCCGCGAGGTAGTAGATTGGATCCCAGTCCATGGAAGATACATAAGGTCTGAAGAATCAATAAATATGAAACGACCAATGGTGAGTCTAGTTTAGCATGTTAATGGGAGGTATTATAAATTTGTTATTACTATTATTGTTGAAATCAAGGAAGAGTTTGAAGCCTCTAACCAATGCCCATGGAGAACGAAAGTCATAATATACAGATTTGAAGAATGATATGCAGATTATTGGATTACTATTGATGCCCTCTACATCTTTCTGTCTTTTTGGTTTCGTCTTCTGTAACCGATAGTCTCTTCTTTAAGTTCTTGACCATCTTATCCTTCTTCATGTCAATCTTCTCCACAACCAAGCCAGTTTTGATTCTTTCTTTGACTTCTTCATGTGTGTCAAACTTGGGTTGTGATTTATCAGTTGGCTTATTTATTAATCCATCAATTGCATTGGATGCTTGATCTATGTTCACCTCATAGTCAAGTGGAGATATCCATGTTGTCCTTGGTATAGTTGGTTTTATGTATGTGAAGTCAGTGCCTACCATGAAACATATATCAGTCCTGAACTTTTCAATTAACTCCTTAGGGATCCTTACTCTTTTTTGCATTCTCTCCTTGAATCCAGCAAAGTATTCATTCATTACCGACTCAAAATTATCTCCTAGTGATTTTATAAAGTCACTAATTTGTAAGGTCACCGATTTAGTTGTGTCTCATTGCAGATTTCCTATTGATGGGAAAAATTCTTGGAACTAGAAGAATATGCACATGATAAGTGAACCAAACTTACATAGGTTTGATTTTGCATTTCTGATTGTCTTCAAGTTCTCTTCTAACTACTTGAGTAGAATTTTTGACAGATCCAACTGAGTTCCCTTCTTGAAAATCTTGTAAGCTATATCCACTGCTCCAGATGCTATGTTGTTCATCCTACTTACCTGAAAGAACTTGTATCCTAAGGCACATGCTCCAAATTTCATTTCATCATCAGTAATGGTGGATATGATGCGTGGATACATTTTTCTCATGTACTCTTCTCTATGTAAGCTTTAGGTGGGTGTTTCAATGCCTTTACCTTATTAGTTATTGGATAACCGATGACAGCATGTATAACATCTCTGCTGGAAATACAATATAGGAAAGCAAGATACTGAGAGGGGGGGTGAATCAGATCTTAAAACTTTTATCCTTTAAAACAAAACTTATTCACAACCATCCATAAATGAAATTGAACTATCAAATAGTAGCATCCATGACAGTAAATAAATAACTCAAGACACAAAATTTTGGTAACCCAGAAACCCAAGAAGGTAAAACTGGGGTGGGGATGAAACCCAAAAAAGTCTTCACTACTACAACAATAAAGTGTACCTGTTAGGGCTAGAAAGTTTGATCACAATATTTAATCTACGTACTTAAAGGTCTGCCCAGTTAAGAGCTATAGATCATTACAATCTACCTTGTAAAATGATTTAAAACATACAACAAAGTAAGCACTCGAGTAAGATATTTAGAAAGGTTTGTTAGAACCACTCTGCTAAGAGATTTCACCTGATACACTAGTTAGAATGTCTCAAAAACTAATCCTTCATTATGCACTCTGATGCTGATAACAGATCTTCTCTTTCCAATATCTTCTTTGATCTAATAATTTGATGTTTTTACTTTGTTGTTCACTTCTCTTTCACTCTGCTAGATCTATGCTTCTTCTATCAAAATAATCCTTTGTACATCTCTCTATACACATACATTTCTATCACATCTACAACACTACTCTTTCACATTTTAGGGTTTAAGAAGCAATCTTAATATACTTTATGAATCTGGCATCTAGATCTAGATCAACGATCAAGATCAAATGCTTATGCCACTTAGGCATTCCAATTTTTTGATTGGCTCCATGCCACACATTGGGATAAAATAATTAATGCATAATTAACTCCATTGAAATCATTTAATGCATGAACAAGTCAGCCAAAAATGGTTTACCTTCAAGTTTGTGCCATTCCAAACATATATGTCAAAACTGTCTTGCTTGGCACATTGAGACTCCTGGCGCTTGGCATGAAGATGATCAAGTTTTTCTTGATTTTTGAGTCACTCAGCAACCATTATCTGCTTAGCAACGACTATATCAGATAGCTCGGCCTATACTGGATAGCTCAGCCGCAGTGATGACCAGCTAAACTGGCTAGATAAATGACTGAGTGTGGGACACTAATGATCAACAAAACTTAGAGATCAACAATCTCCCCCTATGATATTAGTGGAAAAAACACACTTATCATTTCTTTATGTCCACATAATTTTGCATAAGTACAACGTACTCCCCCTAAGATTATACTTCATACTCACATAATATACATGCCTTACAAAATATTATGCCTGATTCTGCACATCTTTATCTATTTCCTTATCTGATTCCCCCTTGTTTTTTTCACTGATAGTTGCAGGGGTTAAGTCATACTTATCCAAAAACTACTTATGAAGCTGTAATGTTAGTGCAAACGTTGTTTCCCAACTATCCTTCACAAACTTCATGAATTGTAACTTAATTTGTAGCTGGGCAACTAGACTTACCAAACTATATTGTATCCCTGTATTTGTCAACTATCTTCTCAGATAGTCTGAACCTGCTCTGCATTTTGACCTTGAATATCTTTATATCCATATCTATTTTATCTCTTGCACAGCTTTCTACTGTGGCTTTAAGAGATATCTGAGTCATTGTAGGTTTTCCTTTGTCTAGATAAAGGTATGCAACCTTTCTGACTATGTGGTGATACAAATAGATGATCAGTGATCCAAACCTAAATGTTTTGCTTCTGTCATGTTTGATAATTCTGATATTTTCAATCAACTAATCGCACAAGATCTCACATAGATTGTATTGGGTGTTGTCCTTTACTATTCTTATAGCTGCAAGAACTATTGCTGTAGAGACAATATTCAACCTGCTTGTTTGTTGAAACTTGTATCCAAGTATCATTGTCATGAGTTTAATGTCATCCTCCTTGATAGGGTCGACTGTTATTCCGCGCCTATCACTCCTGGACAAACAAACTTGCTCAATTTGTTTCTTTACATCCTTACCAGTGGGAAATATTGGTCCAGTCATTGGAAGTCTGGTTAACTAATGGATTAGCTCTATGGTGATACGGACAGGAACATCACCAATCCAAAAGAGATCATCATGAATTCTGCTTAATAGAATATTTACCCATTCTGGTTCTTCAAACTCATGTGCATTCAAATACTCAATAATAGGGTTATCTTGTAGGTGCACGAACTTATCTTTGAATGTGAAATCCTTATTTAGCATTGATGCCATGTGAGAAGCTATATTATCATCTCCTAATGATTCCTTTTTACATTAAATGTACGCGCGGATATCTTCCATGTGAACAATGCCAAGCGGGGTTTTGGAGAAAGCCCCTTCCACATCATCTAGTATGGATTTAAATGGATGCTTCTTAAATATGAACCTCTTCCTCTCTGCTACATCAAACACAACTGGGGTCACCATACTTACTTGGAGTTTGCTTATGTAGGGTTTCCACAAAATTCTGAAACGGCGCGATGGCTAGGGTTCCGCTTCAAATTGATTATCCATTCGTTCCAACTGCCAAACTATTTATGCCTTCATGCTTTGATGTCTTAGTGCTGTAATGCTCTTCAATTTTTGTGCTTTCGAATGTAATTGTGAAAATGATTGACTACAAACTTCTTTTTATATGATCTACCGCATTTAATGCTTGCAACCATACATAGAGAATTTCAAACTTTGATCCCAATGCAATTTAGATAATGCGTGAATGCATATAGCTATAATCTGAGCTTTTAACCATGAATCCAAAGGCGCATACTCTGAAGTGAGTACACCAACTATGCAGGGGTCCTGAGATAGAATAGCTCCCCCTAAGACCAAGAAGGTCTATTCAGGAAAAAGTAGAAGGTGCATCCACTGTGGATGCATCAACTACTTTGTCAACATCTTTGTCCTTCTTAACTTCAACCCATATTTTGCTTGAATCTTCATTTGCTGAGACAAAATTGACTTCTCCTTTCTCTTCAAATAGAGACTTTTTAGGATCCTTTTGTTTATGAGTTTTGGATCTGCAAAACCTTGTTATATGTCCAGCCTTTCCACATGTGTGACAAATGATAGGAGGTTTGATGTTCTTGCTCATCATGGTGCATTGCTTTTCTGTGTGTACATTGTAGTTGCATATCTGACATGTAGTGTTCTACAAATTTCTTGAGACTTGATTTCTTTGATTGTTTTGATTCATACTTCTGTGATTCTTCTAATGTTGATTCTTATGACTTGTTTTGCAATGTATAGCCCTGTGACCAAACTTTTTATAGGAGTAACAATAACCTTTAAAAGGTCTCACCTCTTTGCAATCTCTTGCCAAATGCCCATGTTTATTGCATGCATAACAAGTTCTGTTAACTTTCTTGATTTCTCTTTTAGGTGGTTCCGATATAACCTTTGTAGTATCTTCAACTTTCTTATCTTTTGAAGATGCTTCTAGTGTTTTTTCTCTCTCTTGTGATGATTTGATTACATCTTGTGCTATACTGAATCCAAGACCAGTAGTGTTCACTTTTTTCCTTTACGCATTAAGCTGGGATTGAATTGAATCAGAACTTGTGTGGAGTTTATAAATCTTATCCTTTGCTTATGTTAATTCAGATTCCAACTTCTTCTTCATGTTTTCCAATTCCAAGACTTTCATGTTTGCCTGCAGAAGTTCATCTTCCAATTGTTTTCTTTCTTTGATCTTGTCTTCAATGGTGTTCTTGCTATTTGTAAGTTGTTCCTCTAGATCTTCAAGTTTATCCTTTAGAGATTTGTTCTCTTCATTAAGATTTTTGACCATTTTTCCTAGATCACTTGTAGAACAATCTTTCAGATCTTTTCTTAACCTTTTTAATAAGTATTTGAGAGCCATCATTTTTCAATCTTAGTTCTTCATTTTCCTTCTCACATCTGTCAAGATCTTCAAGAGCTGCTTCAAGATTCTTTTTCAAATGTTTTTCTTTAGCTGAGTCCATGATCTCCTCAAGTGGTTAAACTTTCTTTCAAAGGACCAAAGCTCTGATACCAATTGTTAGAAAGACTAAGAGGGGGGGGGGGGGGGGGGGGAATC
>MU225442.1:1491076-1502447 GCA_018584345.1 Thuja plicata
GAGGAAAACTCTGGTGGGGATTAGTACCCACAAAATATTGTACTAGGTATAATGAACCTGTTAAAGTTCCTTTGCCCTGTTAGAAGCAGTCTTTACAAATTAAGTACAATGACCTGGTTAAAGGTCTCACCCTGTTAGGAGTCTTTTATAATAACTCTGTTAGGGGTGTATGGCTCACTTCCTAGGCTCATTTCCCAATAAGACAAAGGCTACAACCCTCTAAATGTTGATATGCACTATATCAAAGATGAACTGCTGTGATGACACTGTTGTCTAATTAGTTCCGTGTTTGTGTGAATGCTCTTACTCTCTTAAAGAGCTATATCATCTACTGACTTCATTATTCTTCTCATCTGTAATCTCTTCTTACATAATAATCGACACTTGTAACATCTCTTTACATTACATACTTATATCTTCAAAATCAAATAGGCGCGACCCAAAACAAATCACTAGTCGGCCCTAAAACAAAAATATACAACACTTTCAAACAAGTCAGCCTAAGCGTGTTTACTATAACATTAATTAAATTAATACAAACTTATAACTAAAGGTGCTTAGCCATTACATTATAAAATCATACACGCTAATCAAAACTGTAGTCAACTTCCATGCTCTATTTCCTGGACTGCAGGTTTACTAATCTGCCTGTAACATCTCCGTACTGATGTTTCATACTCTATGCATTTGGATCTAGCATGTATATACACCATAGAGTATATACCTAATCCCACATGCTCTAGCATGATCTCTAACGTGTGCACTGATGTGCTAATCTCTGTATCTCTTTGTCTGTCCTATTTTCTATACTTAGTCATTTTATCTTCTAAGTTATCTTTGACAGAAACTTAGTATGACTTTGTTGCCATGATTTACAACACAAAATAAGTCATGCTTCCTCAAGAAGTCAACTTTCCAATAGGTACCCTTGTTTTCCAATCTCTCCTAGTATGACCAATTTTCAAGCAGTTATAGCAAACTAGGCTTCCATTCATCCAACTCTTAGATTTACCTCTGAAATGTGTCTTTATGAAATTTTCTAGAACATGTCCATGCTCACCGTAGTAATGAAAGATATGCCATGTGTTGTAATCCCAATTGTAAGTTTTACCCTTCCTTGGTGCTTTTGATTGTGTCTTTGATGTCCATTGATGTTTAGCATTAGATCTACAATCTTGTGCTCTATGTCCAAATTTCTTATAGTTGTAACAATACCCATTGAATCTAGGTGTGGGAGATGCATTATTTTCCTTTGTCCAACATTCATGTGCTTGATGTCTAAACTTCCTACAGTTAAAGCAATAACCATGGAACTTAGGTTTAGGATTGGACTTATCATTCTTGCTTCCACAAATGTTTGATGCGTGTCCTGATTTACCATAGTGATGGCATAAAGGCTTGTTGTTCTTTCACTTTGCATTCCTCTTTTCACCAATCTTGGATGATTCTCCTTTCTCAATAGATGTCTATTGTTCAGTGTTACATAATCCAAAATTGTCTTTAGATCTCCTTGATGCTTCCATTAGATTCTCAAAATGAGTCAAAGCTTCATTGGGTCTATTCAATCTTTCATTTAGTTTTTTCTTAAATCTCAATTCATTTTTCAATTAACTGTTCTGAGATCTCAAATTCACAAGTTCCATGTCTTTCCTACTGATCTCCTAATTTGTAAGTAGCAGTTGATTAACCATGTCAACCTGATTGTTTGCCATCATTTGTACTTCATGTGTCCTTTCATCAAGTTTGTTAGACATCATTCTTTTGTCTTCTTTAGCCATAGATTTTTCATCTTCAGCTTTCTTCTTTTGTTCCACTACTTCACATAGTCTTATTGTTTACATTTCTTGTTCTCTTTTCAGGTTTCTAACTTCTTCACACAATGTATTGTTCTTTTCCAATAGATCTGCAACTACTACATCACTCTTAGTAGAGTTTCCATTCTAAAATAGATTTACAGTGTCTTCTTCCTGATAATGAGTATCATTCATTTTTTTGGCCAAATCTTTCCTTGCTTGCAAGGACTTCTTTAGTTCTTGTCTTACAGTTTCAATATGATGTAATACTAGCTAAATTTCAATCTTTTGATTTGCAATGACTTTACCCAATTTGTAAATCTCCATCTCAATATATGTACTCTCAAGCTGATTAAAACCTTTTATAGGAGTACTTTTCTCTGATACCAATTGTTGGAAATACAATATGGGAAAGCAAGATACTTAGAGGAGGGGTGAATCAGATCTTAAAACTTTTATCCTTTAAAACAAAACTGATTCACAACTATGCATAAATGAAATTGAACTATCAACTAGTAGCATCCATGACAATAAATAAATAACTCAAGACACAAAATTTTGGTAACCCAGAAACCCAATAAGGTAAAATTGGGGTGGGGATGACACCCACAAAATCTTCACTACTTCAGCAATAAGGTGTGCCTGTTAGGGCTACAAAGTTTGATTACAATATGTAATCTACCTGGTTAAAGGTCTACTTGGTTAAGAGCTACAAATTATTACAATCTACCTTATAAAAAGATTTAAAACTTACAACAAAGTAAGCACTCAGCTAAGAGATTTGGAAAGGTCTGTTAGAACCTCTATTAAGATATTTCACCTGATACACTTGTTATAATGTCTCAAGAACTGATCCTTCATTATGCACTCTGATGCTGATAACAGATCGTCTCTTTCCAATACCTTCTCTAATCTAATAATCTGATATGTCTTTACTCTGTTGTTCACTGCTCTTTCACTCTGCTAGATCTATGCTTGTTCTATCAAAATAACCCTTTGTACATCTCTTTGTACACATACACTTCTATCACATCTACAACACTACTCTTTCATATTTTAGGGTTTAAGAAGCAATCTTAATATACTTTATGAATCTGGCATCTAGATCTAGATCAACGATCAAGATCAAATGCTTATGCTGCTTAGGTATTCCAATTTTCTGATTGGCTTCATGCCACGCATTGGGATCAAATAATTAAAGTGTAATTAACTCCATTGAAATCATTAAATGCATGAACAAGTCATCCCAAAATGGTTAACCTTCAAGTTTGTGCCATTCCAAACATATATGTCAAAACTATCTTGCTCGACACATTGAGACTCCTGGCGCTCGACATGAACATGATCAACTTTTTATTGATTGCTAAGTCACTTGGAAACCTTTATCTTCTCGGCAATGAGTATGCCGGATAGCTCGGCCTATATTGGATAGCTTGGCCATAGTAATGATCGGCTAAATTGCCTAGATAAATGACTAAATGTGGGACACTAATGATCAACAAAACTTAGAGATCAACAATATTGTGTTATTGGTTTAGGTTCATTGAGACCTAGCATCCGGTCATGGATCCTACTTTGTACTAACCGAATCTAGTCATTCTTAAATTCTATCGGGAACCATAGGGCATTTTTGAGCCCTTTTAGTTTGATGTGTTTGTGATCTTCTTTTATAGTGCCATCATCTTTACATAGCTTCTTTAAACCATGCTCAACTTCCAGATCACCAATCTCTGCAATCTATTTATGCTCGCATGTCTTCAACAAGAAAAACCCTAGGTAGTATTCTTGATAATTCTCCATCATTTTTGAGTTGTGAGGCAACCTGTGTACATATCTTATAATGTTGTCCCTCACATGTACTATTCTTGATAAGTTTGACCTTGTTCTTCTTAATATTCTTTAGCTTAGTGGTTCTTGATGTCGTCACCATTGTTTATGAGATTAGGGCTTTCTGCAAATGATAAATAGAGTTATGGATTATGCTTGGTACTTAATTTAACCTCTGTAGTTATAATTGATCTTCATGGAGTACTTTGAATTGGGTTGGAGTCACTCTACATTGTTGTTGCTTCTTACTCTAGTTTTTCTCTAGTTGCTTCGCTCAAATCGCTGGTGAGAAATGAAACCCTTCAGTCATCTATATATAGACTTTTCCCTAGGTTGTGTCATTAATGCTTAACCACTCCTCCATGTGTGAAGATGGAGTCTTTGGTTGAAACACTAACATCTCATTCAGTGACAACGTGATCCTTTGAGAAATCTTTTTAAGTTTCTTTTTACTGACGTGTTTTAGTGTTTGGCGAAGATAAATTTTTCAACTCACATGATTACCAATAGATCTCAGTTTACACTAGCAATTTTATCTTGTACATGTTAACTGACAATTCTCAAGAAGTGTAGATACCTCATCTTTTAATTTATACCAATGCATTTCGGTATTTATTGACTTAAAAAATAGTTTTCACAGAATTTAACAAGTAATACCATAGTGCATCTATAATCATGCTAATTTGGAATTTCAACTATGGATAATGGAATTGATGCAATATATAACTTGGTACAATGCATTATTATACTTACTTGTTCGGCTTTGGTGGGGGTGGTGATGTTACCAGATCCATTGGATAAGGTTTCACCATTTGCATTGCTCGGTCCATCTTCATTAATATTTGTAGCTTTCCTCTGAAAAAAATTTCTCATCTTTCTAATGTCTTCAATGGTGTTTCCATTAGAAAAGGTGTTGGTCTCTTTCATTCAGTCTCTGCAGTCTTTCATGAGATGACCAACTTTATGACACTGTAAACATGTCATTCTGGGGTTTGTCTAGGCTCTAGGATTTCTTGTACATTGTCTCATAGAGTTTGCAGCAATGTGACCAAATCTTCCACATGCTATACAATTTTCCCAATTGTTGTAATCCCATACATACTAGTTACCAACTCTATTCAGTTGATAGGAAGATTCTTGACCTTTAGGCTTCCATTATTTCTTTTTCTTCTTCTAGCATTCAAGAGTTGTGTGCCCATGCATTTTGAAAGTAGGAGAGTATTTTTCCATGTAGTTTTCCTTCTTTGGTTGTTTCATCTCAGATTTACATTCATATGCTTTATGTCCTTTCTTGTTACATTTATAGAAAATTCCTCTAAATGAGGATGTAGATTTAAGAATACCTTTTATTTTTCTCCTGCAATCATTTGATGTGTGGCCTTTCTTTCCACAGTGATTGCATGTCAGCTTTCTTAGTATTGAATTTGCAGAGACATTCTTTGGATCATCTTGATTAGGTTATTCTCCATTCTTGTTATAGCCTAGTCCGGTGTTGTTGTTGGCTCTCCTTTGTCCATCAAGAAAATCATCCATTCTTTTATTGCTTTCTTCATCTCTGTTGATTATCTCATTATGCTGCTGGTGACTTCTGATTTCTTGTTTCAACTTTTCATTTTCTTCCCTTAGCTCACCGATAGCTTATATTATTTCAGTGAGTTCAAAATTCATTCTGTTTTCCTCTTGACTCGTAAGAATAATCTGATTTGTAATCTCATGGTGATGTTCTGTAAGTCTGTATTTCTTACTCTTTTTCTTGTAGCTTTTCAGTAATCTTCCTTCTATCATAAATGGCTATTGTTGTCTCTTGCTCAGCCTGTCTAGCATTGTTCATGACATCAATTATTCTTACCATCTATGTCTCTTGACTGATTTGCAGAGATTTCACTTGTCCAGCTAGATGTTGATTGTTTTCATTTAAGCTTGTGATGCTTTCCTCTGATGTATCTGATGCTTTTCTTCTAGTTGGTCCTAAAGAATCAAATAGATCTAGTATCTCTTCTACTTGGTAATATGTTTTATTGCAGCGAGATGCTATAATCTTTCTTTCATCTAAGAGTTATCTCATCTTGATTCTAGCTTCTTTATACTTCTCATAGAAGATCTAAATTTCTAGCTTATGATTCTCAATACTTTTGTCAAGTTTGTACCTATCCATTGTATGATCATTTCTCTTAAGTCTTTAATCTTTCTAAATAAGTGTTCTAGCTTTGATAACTATTATTGGAAATAATGGGAAGTGTGTACTTAGAGGGGAGGGGTGAATCTATACCTCTAAAACTTTTATCTCTTCTTAACCCTTATCCATTGTGTAATCAATTGCAGAACCAAACATATGTTATATTGTACATTTGTGTAAGATATATAAATTCATCAACTTAAACAAACATGTAAACATTCACAGAAACATTCATGAAAGTAATTGACTCATAACACGAGATATGGTAATGCAAAAAACCCTTGTTAGAAGGTAAAAAATATGTTGGGGATGGCACCCACAAAAACTTCACTATCCGTAAATTGGAATGGGCTAGTTAAGGCTTACAATTTGATCAGTTCTGATGATCTACCCAATTAGGAGTATCTTTCGAGACTTGTTAAGGTCTACTTTCTTAAGAGCTTTAGCAACATTGTTTACTGTGCACTCAGTTAAGAGATTTATAATAGGATTGTTAAATCCACCTTCCTTGAAAGGATTTCTTCTATTTCCTAAACTTGTTAGAATGTGGACAAAAATACTCATTGACCTGAGTGTATGCAATCTAAAAATTTCTGATTACAGATCCATTATAATTCACATGTATAAATGCATCACCTTTTGTGATTGATTAATACCTTTGTTATCCGGTAGCCTTTGTTCATGGTTCTTGATAACTAGTTTCATCGTTTGTTGTTATACTTCTTGAAACTCTCAGCCTGATCCATAGATGAGCTTATTGGATACATTCATCCTCTCATCCATCATAATGAATGATTACAACATATATTTATAAGAAAAATTGACCTAATGTAGTTTCACGTATTACAAAACTAACTCTATGATCAAAGGTTTATGATGTGACCTTGATCTCCTAGTCTATATGTTTTTAATCAGTTAGAATGATTGAAATAATTATAGTATTGTTTCTTGTCCCTTACGTAATGCCTTTAAAACAAAACAAGACTCTATAAATAGAATACAGTTGTTTTATCTAACATGGAAGTCAGATCCACTTTTTTTAGGATGTAACTCACTTTCGGTGTTTGATGTTCAATTTGCTCTAAAGTCATTTTGACTGTCTTTCGGTGTTCCTAGTTGAATAGTCTATCGGGTTGCTCTTTTACTATTCTCTCAGTTTTCATTATCTATTCTTGTCAGGTTCCACTGTCTATTTTCTCCTATCGGGTTCCACGCAATCATCTTTAGTTTTCACTTTTGGTTAACACTGCAAAACTTTGTCATCGGTTTTCTCCTTGCTTAGCATTTTTTGTTTGAACTAAAAACCTGACTTGTTGGTGTAGTGTAACCGATGGTTTAAATAACTTGTTTTTCTCATTGCATACTGATGTGGATAGAAGTCTTGTTGCTACTATAGAACCAGCTTGGCTCTGCTCTGAGATCTTTCTCCTAGATCTCTTAGGGTGTTCACAACCCTAAACTAAGGTAAGTCACTCTTAACTTCACCTCCTCTTCAAGACTCAGTCCCCATCAAAGGGATTTTCATCTTCTTCTTGTTGAACCTACACAAATAGATTCATTCTTCTCACTCAATCAATATTCTCAGAACATTGCTTTCATTCTCTTCTCTAGCCGGACTATTACCAAGCTTCCCTAGGGTAAGATCTCCAAACTCTTTGTTGTTGCTTCTCCTATAAAAAATAAAAAAGGAATCTATGTACAAAGGATCCTCTTGAGTTCCATCCCAACACATGACTCTCACCATAGATTCAGGATTCTTGAGGGGCCATTACTACTTACAACCCAGAATGGGTGAAGAACTAAAAACTCACAAAATAGAAAATAAAGTAACTAATCTAATTGCATGAAAAATGAATAAAGAAGTTTGATATCCACTAAACACACTATCTGCAACTTCTCATTACTGGAAACAAAACAAAATAGTACAATAATCTGCAACTCTGTGATTTCTTGGAGCTTCTCTTTTCTTTAATCTCTACTCTCTAGATCTCTCAAATGAAGGCTTGAGATGTTATTAATAACCATCCTCTCCTTGGAATGACCCTAACTACCCACATATTTGCAAGAATCTCTTTAGGAACCGTTACAACTGACCATACTATCCATAAAAGACAAGATCCGCTTTTCACAGGCCGTTACGACTGACTTTATCGAGCAACAGTAACGTAAAACTGACCACCAGTCTAAATTAACCAACAGTGTTAACTGACATAGTGTTAACCGACAGTGTTAACTAACAGTGATAACTAACACAGTGTTAACTGACTATGTTAACCAACAGTGTTAACCTGCAATGTTAACTGACAATCAAGAAACTAACTAAGAAACCTAGCTAGACATGGATTAACCTAGTAATACACATCTTAGGAAAAACAAATGACCTTCTAAGGTCCACACAAACTCTCTTGACTTGGCTAGAGTCAATACATGCCAAAAATAAAGAGCTAAGGGTTTGAGCTAGGTGTGCTCCTACACCATACTCCCCCAAACAAAAGAAAGGTTAATCCATCCTTGGATTGAGCATGTTTGGATCAATGCCCAACCTCTTAAAGTTTGCTTCTCTGATCCAAGTAGCATCAGCATCTTCTTTTTTACGCCATTTGACAAGGTGCTCCATATACTCTTTGTTCCTAGTCTTCTTGTAGACCCTTGAGTCTAGTATCTTTTTAGTTGTCATAGATGGAGTAGGGGTTAATTTTAGATCTTTTACCTCTTGTATTACCTATTGAAGGTTCTGATCAACATCTTGAATTGGTCCTTTGTATGCTATTAAATCTATAATGTTGAAAACCAGTGACAACCCAATATCTTTACGAAGCTCCACCTTGTATGCATTGTTTCCATACTTTGCCAGTATCTTACATGGACCTAGCCTCTTCATCTATAGCTTGTGAGGAACACCTTTCTGCAGCCTATGTTTGTTCAAGTGTAGCATCACAAAGTCTCCAATCTGAAACTGAACATCCCTCTTTGTTGCATCCACCTTTTGCTTTACCTTTTCAAAATTTTCAATTAAGTTCTTTCTCACACTTTCATGGACTTCTCTCATTGAATGGGAAAAGTCCTCAGCATATCCACTACCATGCATTCCTTCCTTCAATTTTCTAAGCTCAAAAATTCATCCTGGTTGAAAGCCATAAACTATTTCAAAAGAACTCTTACCAGTTGATCTGTTCATTGTATCATTGTATGCATATTCAGATTTTCCAATGAGTTGTTCCCATTCTTGACCATACTCCTTTGTGAGGCATCTCAGCAAGTTACCAAGACTTCTATTGACTACCTCTATTTGGCCATCTGTATGTGGATGATATGCAGATCCAAATGACAGTTAGTACCCAGCCTTTGTCATAAGGTCTTCCAAAAATGGCTCATGAATTTGTTGTCCCTGTCTAAAAAAATACTGAGTGGGAGTCCATGTATCCTCACCACTCCACTGCAAAATAGCTGAGCAATGTTACAAGAATTATGAATATTCTTGCAAGGTATAACATGTGCCATCTTGCTAAATCTGTCCACTATAACAAAAATACTATCATATCCCTACCTTGTTCTTGGAAAACCAACTACAAAATCCATGCTTATGCATTCCCATAGTCTAGTTGGGATTGGAAGTGGTTGATAAAGACCTGCATTTGAAGATGTGCCCTTTTTTTTTTGACATACTACACTACTCTCAACATACTGTCTAACATCTCTATTCATTCTAGGCCAAAAATAGAACCTAGTGACTAGTTCTTGAGTCTTACCAACACCAAAATGACCACTGAGTGCTCCATTATGTTTTTCTTGGATCAAATTCTCTCTCATAGACCCTTTAGGAACAAAAATCTGACCTCCTTTAAATAATAAATCATTTTGCAAAGTATATTCTGAAAACTCACCATGAAAGTTGTTTTTAAACTCCTTGCATACCTTGTAGATTTGGGCAAAATCTTCATCTTCAATATATAGGTCTTTGAAGCTATCAATGCTGATGCTTTTTAGCTAAACTTCTTGGACTGTGAGTAGACTTTTACTCAATGCATCAAAAAACTTATTTTGTACTCCCTTTTTATGCTTGATAATGAAAGTGTAAGCTTGTAGATACTCCACCCACTTCATGTGTTTGCTGCTAAGTTTGTCTTGAGAGTTAAGGAAGTTGAGAGCTTGGTTATGATTATACACTATGAACTCCTTTTGCAGCAAGTAGTGCCTCCACTTCTTAAGTTCTTGGACTAGAGAATACAACTCTAAGTTATAAGAAGAGTACTTCTTTGCATCATTTAGCTTCTCACTATGGAAAGCTACTGGTCTTCCTTCTTGGCTTATGACAGCCCCAATGGCCACATTACTTGCATCACATTCTACTGTAAAAAGCTTATCAAAGCTTGGAAGAATGAGAGTAGGCAACTCTTCTATCTTCTCCTTGAGTGTTTCAAACCCTTTTTCAACTTGTGGTGTCCATTGAAAATTTGTCTTCATCCCACCTTTAATGGTGTCTAACATAGGTGCACAAATTCCACTGAAATGTCTAATGAACTTTCTGTAATACTGAGCTAAACCATGGAAACTTCTAACCTGAGTGGTAGCCTTGGGAGCAGGCCAACTTAGAATGGCATCCACCTTTTATTGGTCCATTTTTAGGTTACCTTGTGACAACACAAAAATGAGATACACCATCTCCTTCTTCATGAAGTCACACTTCTCCAAGTTTATCATTAGCTTTTCATCATGCAATTTCTTGAAAACAAATTTTAAATGCCTAATATGCTCCTCCTTAGTTTTTTTGAAAACTAAAATGTCATCTAGATAGACAACAACAAATTTACCAATGCATTCTACCAATATGTCATTCATCAAACATAAAAGTTGAAGGTTGTCTTCCATTCATCTCCTTCATTAATTCTGATTTGGCGGTAACCAAAATTTAGATCAATCTTGCTGAAGTACTTTTCCTCCCCTAAACAATCCATTAGGTCTTCAATTCTGGGTATTAGAAACCTATACCTAATGGTGATTTTATTTATGGCTCTAGAATCTGTACAAAGTCTCCAAGCTCCTCCTTTCTTAGGTGCTAAAATAGTAGGAACTGCGCATGGGCTTATGCTCTTTCTAATTAGGCCTTGGTCTAATAACCCTCTGATTTTCTTGGCTACTTCCTCATTCTGTTGAGGGGTCATCTTATTGGAAGCTTTGTTGGGTAAGGTATCTCTTGGTATGAAGTCAATCTTGTGGCTAACAAGTCTCTTAGGAGGTAGGGGAGTGGGATGGCCATCATTCACAATATCCTTATACTCTTCAAGTATTTCTTTTACCTCATTTGGTATTTCTAATTTCTTGACAGCAACTTCATCTTTTGGCTTTAATAATAAAGCAAAACCAACTCCTTCTCCTTCTTCTAGAGTCTTCAAGAACTCCTTCTCACCAACTATGAGCATACTTGGACTTGATATTTTCACCTCTCCCTCTTCTATTAGTGACTGAATTTTGAAAGTCACTCCATCTTTCTTGAATGAGTATGCATTCTTGGTTCCATCGTGCATGGCTTGGCTATCAAATTTCCATGGCCTTCCAAGTAGAAGGTGGCATGCAT
>MU225442.1:1502587-1553675 GCA_018584345.1 Thuja plicata
TGCTGGCTGCTTCTTCACTAATGATATTATCAGTTGAGCCTAAATCAATAATGACTCTACACACCTTTCCTGTAATCTTGCACTTCACTCTAAAGAGTGCTCTCCTTTGGCTTGGTTCTTCTTTGCTTAGCTCTCTGATTAAGGTCCTCCTTATCATGAGGTTCTCACCTTCTTCTTATTCTAATGGTACCTCAGATGGCTTGCTATTGCAACTTGATTCTTCTTGGACATATTTAACTCTTTTCCCACCTCCTTGAGAAGTAGAACCTTATTTAGGACACCGATATGCAGGATGTCCAAATTGCTAACAGTTGTAACACTTCATTGAAGAGAAGTAAGATCCCCTTCCTTGGTTATTAGTTCTTCCTCTTGAACTACCATTTGAACCTCTTCCCCAGTTATAACCACCTCTTGTGTTACTGGATTCTCCTTGATTCTTAGTGAGTTTGGACTCATTCTGATTTCTTCCTCCATATCCTCCTCTATGGCCTCTATTGTCTCTTCCTCTTCCTCTGCTATTTGAATCTTGCTTCTTCTTGAATTTTTCCTCCACTTTGAGGGCTAGTTGGTAACATTGGTGTATAGTCTTGGGGTTTAAGAGACTAATTTTCTCTTGGATACTCCACTTGAGACCATTAAAGTACCTATCCACTTTCAGGCTTTCTTCTTTTAACACATGCGACCTTAAGCATACTTTGTGAAATTCTTCAGTGTAGATACTGGCTTCTAAATCTTTTTGTCTCAGATTCTATCTCTTTTTGTGCAACTGCACTTCATAATCATCAGGAAGGTAAGTTTCCTTCATCTTTACCACCATACCTTTCCAACTAGTTATGGGGTTCTTTCATTCTTTTTCCCTCTCATCTTGGAAAAACTTCCACCAAGTGAGAGTAGTTCCTCTCAACCTTGTCTTGGCTATTCTTACTTTCTGAGCTTCGGTCACATTATCACAGTCAAAGTGATTTTCAAGACCTTCTATCCATTCCATGATTAATTTTGGTTCCATCTTGCCACTAAATAGAGGCACACCTTATAAGGACTTACCACTCATTGCCTTTAATTATTTCAAGAATGGCTCTTCTTTAAAAAATGGCTCTGGATCTAGAATAATGTCTTCCTCTGCCACTTCTTTACTCTTTCCATCAGCTTCTTTCATCCGTTCACTAATTTCTATAGTCCTAAGTTGTACTTATTCCAACTTAGTCACCATTTCGGCTAACTGTTACTTCAGGAGTCTATTCTCCTCCTTTTTCTCTTCCATATCTTTTGCGAGTTCTGCATTGGTCACCATCTTGGATGAATTGACATACATTTCTGCAGATAACATCCAAACAACACACGCCCAAATATTTTAGGGCTCTGATACCAATATGATGTAGACAGAAGTCTTGTTGCTACTACAGAACCAGCTTGGCTCTGCTTTGAGATCTTTCTCCTAGATCTCTTAGGGTGTTCACAACCCTAAACTGAGGTAAGTCACTCTCAACTTCACCTCCCCTTGCAAGACTCTATCCCCATCAAAATTATTTTCATCTTCTTCTTGTTGAACCTACACAAATAGATTCATTCTTCTTACTCAGTCAATGTTCTCGGAACATTACTTTCATTCTCTCCCCTAGTGGGACTATTACCAAGCTCACCTAGGGTAAGATTTCCAGACTCTTTGTTGTTGCTTCTCCTACAGAAAACAAAAAGGAAACTATGTGCAAGGGCTCCTCTCAAGTTCCATCCCAGCACATGACTCTCACCGTGGATTCAAGAATCTCGAGGGGCCATTACTACTTACAACCCAGAATGGTTGAAGAAATAAAAACTTACAAAACAGAAAATAAAGTAACTAATCTACTTGCATGCAAAATGAACAAAGAAGTTTGATATCCACTAGACACACTATCTCCAACTTCTCATTACTGGAAACAAAACAAAATAGTACAATAATCTGTAACTTTGTGATTTCCTATAGCTTCTCTTTTCTTCAATCTCTACTCTCTAGCTCTCTCAAATGAAGGCTTGGGATGTTATTAATAACCATCCTCTCATTGAAATGACCCTAACTGCCCACATATTTGCAAGCATCTCTTTAGGAACTGCTACAACTGACCATACTATCCATAAAAGACAAGATTCACTTTTCACAGGCCGTTACGATTGACTTTACCGAGAAATAGTAACGTAAAATTGACCACCAGTCTAAATTAACCGGTAGTATTAACCAACAATGTTAACTGACATAGTGCTAACTGACAGTGTTAACCGATAGTGTTAACTGACACAGTGTTAACCAACAGTGTTAACCAAAAATTAGGAAACCAACTAAGAAACCTAGCTAGACATGGATTGACCTAGTCATATCCATCTTAGGGAAAAAAATGACCTTCTAAGGTCCACACAAACTCTCCTGACTTGGCTAGAGTCAGAACATGCCAGAAATAAAGAGCTAAAGGATTGAGCTAGGTGTGCTCCTGCACCATACAAGCCATTCATACAAACCTTCTATAGTTTTGAAGGCTATCTTACATTCATCTCCTTCATTAATTCTAATTTTGTGGTAACCACTCTTGAGATCAATCTTGCTGATGTACTTTGCCTCACCTAAACAATCCATTAGGTCTTCAATTTTGGGTATTGGAAACCTATACCTAATGGTGATTCTATTTATGGCTCTAGAATCATTACAACATCTCCAAGATCCTCCTTTCTTAGGTGCTAAAATAGTAGGGACTGCACATGGGATTATTCTCTTTCTAATTAGGCCTTGGTCTAATAACCCTCTGATTTGCTTGGCTATTTCCTCAATCTATGGAGGGGTCATCTTATAGGTATATTTTTTGGGTAAGGTAGCTCCTGGTATGAAGTCAATCTTGTAGCTAACAAGTCTCTTATGAGGTAGGGGAGTGGGCTAGCCATCATTCACAATATCATTATACTCTTCAAGTATTTCTCTTACCTCATTCGGTATTTCTGATTTCTTAACAACAACTTCATCTTTTGGCTTCAATACTAAAGAAAAACCAACTCATTCTCCTTCTTATAGAGTCTTAAAGAACTCCTTCTCATCAACCATGAGCACACTTGGACTTGATGTTTTCACCTCTCCTTCTTCTATTAGTGACTGAATTTTGAAAGTCACTCCATGTTTCTTGAATGGGCATGCATTCTTGGTTCCATCGTGCATGGCTTGGCTATCAAATTTCCATGGCCTTCCAAGTAGAAGGTGGCATGCATTCATGGGAGGAATGTCACATATAAATTTGTCTTTATACTTTCCAATGGTGAATTCTACCCATGCTTGTTCTCCTACAAACACATGTTGTCCTTTGTTGAGCCATGTAACCTTGTATGGATTGTCATGTGGAATCCTTTTCAAATTTAACTTGGTGGCTACCTCTTCACTAATGATATTATTAGTTGAGCCTAAATCAATAATGACTCTACACACCTTTCCTATAATATTGTACTTCACTCTAAAGAGTGCTCTCCTTTGGCTTGGTTCTTCTTTGCTTGGCTCTCTGATTAAGGTCCTCCTTACCATGAGGTTCTCACCTTCTTCTGATTCTAATGGTACCTCAGATGGCTTGCTGCTGCAACTTGATTCTTCTTGGACATAGTTAACTCTTTTCCCACCTGCTTGAGAAGTAGAACCTTTTTTAGGATACCGATATGCAGGATGTCCAAATTGCTGATAGTTGTAACACTTCATTGAAGAGAAGTAAGATCCCCTTCCTTGGTTATTAGTTCTTCCTCTTGAACTACCATTTGAACCTCTTCCATAGTTATAACCACCTCTTGTGTTAATGAATTCTCCTTGATTCTCAATGAATTTGGACTCACTCTAATTTCTTCCTCCATATCCTGCTCTATGACCTCTGATGTCTCTTCCTCTTCCTCTGCTATAAGATTCTTGCTTCTTCTTGAATTTTTTCTCCACTTTGAGGGATAGCTGGTAACATTGGTGTACAATCTTTGGGTTTAAGAGACTAATTTCCTCTTGGATACTCCACTTGTGATGATTCAAGTACCTAGCCACTTTCAAGCTTTCTTTTTTCCATCACATGCGACCTTAAGCATAGTTTGTGAAATTCTTTAGTGTAGGAAATGACTTCTAAATCTTTTTGTCTTAGATTCTGTCTCTTTTTGTGTAACTACACTTCATAATCATCAGGAAGGTAAGTTTCCTTCATCTTGGCCACCATACCTTTCCAACTGGTTATGGGGTTCCTTCCTTCTTTTGCACTCTCATCATGGACAAACTTCCACCAAGTGAGAGAAGTTCCTCTCAACCTTGTCTTGGCTATTCTTACTTTCTGAGCTTCGGTCACATTATCATAGTCAAAGTGATTTTCAAGACCTTCTATCCATTCCATGATTAATTCTAGTTCCATCTTGCCACTAAATAGAGGCACACATTCTAAGGACTTACCACTCATTGCCTTCAATGCTTTCAATAATGGATCTTCTTGAAGCACAAGGTTTGGATCTAGAACAATGTCTTCCTCAGCCACTACTTTACCCTTTCCATTAGCTTCTCTCATCCGTTCACTGATTTTTGCAGTCCTAAGTTACACTTCTTCCAACTTAGTCACCATTTCAGCTAGTTGTTCCTTAAGAATTCTATTCTCCTCCTTTTGCTCTTCCACATCTTTTTCGAGTTCTGCATTGGTCACAATCTTGGATGAGTTAATAGATGTTTTTGTAGATAACATCCAAACAACACACACCCAAATCTTTTAGGGCTCTGATACCAATCTGATGTGGACAGAAGTCTTGTTGCTTCTATAGAACCATCTTGGATCTGCTCTGAGATCTTTCTCCTAGATCTCTTAGGGTGTTCACAACCCTAAACTGACGTAAGTCACTCTCAACTTCACCTCCTCTTCAAGACTCAATCTCCATCGAAGGGCTTTTCATATTTTTCTTGTTGAACCTACATAAATAGATTCATTCTGCTCACTCAATCAATGTTCTAAGAACATTACTTTCATTCTCTTCCCTATTCAGACTATTACCAAGCTCGCCTAGGGTAAGATCTCCAGACTCTTTGTTGTTTCTTCTCCTACACAAAACAAAAAGGAAACTATGTACAAGTGCTCCTCTTGAGTTCCATCCCAACACATGACTCTCGCCATGGATTCAGGAATCTCGAGGGGCCATTACTACTTACAACCAAGAATGGGTGAAGAACTAAAAACTCACAAAATAGAAAATAAAGTAACTAATCTACTTGCATGAAAAATGAACAAAGAAGTTTTCTATCCACTAAACACACTATCTGCAACTTCTCATTATTGAAAACAAAACAAAAAAATACAATTATCTGCAACTCTGTGATTTCCTATAGCTTCTCTTTTCTTCAATCTCTACTCTCTAGATCTCTCAAATGAAGGCTTTAGATGTTATTAATAACCATCCTCTCCTTGGAAGGACCCTAACTACCCACATATTCACAAGCATCTCTTTAGAAACTGTTACAACTTACCATACTATCCATAAAAGACAAGATTCACTTTTCACAGTCCGTTACGACTCACTTTATCGAGTAACAGTAACGTAAAACTGACCACCAGTCTAAATTAACTAATAGTGTTAACTGACACAGTGTTAACCAATAGTGTTAACGAAGATAGTGTTAACCGACAGTTTTAACTGGCACAGTGTTAACCGACAATGTTAACCGACAGTGTTAACCGACAATGTTAATCGACAATCTAGAAACCAACTAAGAAACCTAGCTAGACATGGATTGACCTAGTCATATCCATCTTAGGGAAAACAAATGACCTTCTAAGGTCTACACAAACTCTCCTGACTTGGCTAGAGTCAGTACATGTCAAAAATAAAGAGCTAAGGGTTTGAGCTAGGTGTGCTCCTGCACCACATACTAATGGAAAAGTTCTATTTTTATCATTTATATGGTTTTCCAACATGCATAGAGAAATTTAGATAGGCATGTTATAGGGTGGATTAGAAATGAACAAGCATGCATAGAAAGAGATAGATAGGTGTATGACCCAATGAACTAGATCATGCCATTATGCTCAGCATAAACTAGATAATAATATAGTATTATGAGATTGAGATGAGACAATATATTGGCCCCTACAACAAGGAGATGAGATAGTGGATTGGTCCCCACAAAGGTAGACACCAAGATTAATTTTTTTTGCAAAAAATACCAATGATGTAGATACAATATGATCAATACATACAAACATAGAGTTAGAAACACATATAACAATCTCCCTTAGAATGGACCATGCTAACTAGAGGGGAGCATGAGACATTGTGAGGAGATAAAATACATTGTGACATATAAACATATGTAATGTTACCATGGAATTTCACGTATTCATTGGTGATAAATGATCTTTGTGGAGCAATGTCAGATAACTGATACAGTGGTGAATAATTTATCATAAAACAATTTTTTAATAACTTAATCAACTCGGTAGAAACTTAATTCAATCAGCTAAAAATAATTTATATAAACATGAAATCATAAAGGAACACTGAACATAATGAAAACTAGATTTACGTGGAAGACCCAAGATGGGAAAAACCGTGAAGAATATAATTCTCGTGAATAAAAACACTTGTTAAGTGACACTAGTTAAGGTGATTCTTATAGAGGATCACTTTTTTTATGCTCACTGTAGGTACAAGGTTCATTATCGATCGAGCTAACTTCCCTAAATACATAAACCTATAATCACAACTAAAACCTGGCTAACTACTAAAGTAATAAATAATGAGAAACAATTTTACTACTAAAATACATCAACCAAAACACAGAAGAATAATCTACTCTCAAGGGTTGCATACATTCACACAATAATATCTTAGTAACTTCACTTCAAGTTTTCATTTCTTGCATACATACCTTCCAATTGAACTCAATTAAACTTCCATTTATACAATTCCATTCATCCATGTCAACCAAGCATGATACCAATTTACAAGTCGGCCACATATAATTTGAAATGGGTCACACCAAGACACTCCCATGGTGGAAGGAATGAAACATAAATCACACTAAAATCTTCCCGCTCAATGCAACACACTAACCACTTATCACATCAATTAATCCCATAGAATAATCTCTATACGTTACAATGCAAATTATGTAGCTGAACTAAAATCATTGATAACTAGATAGGACCATATATAAAATAAAGTGTCTCAATATATTACAACACTGATTGGACTAGGATAAACATAGTTGAAGATTGAACATTATAGCACATCATCTAGATCACCCCAATTATGGATCACCAAATCTAAATATAACTACTATAAAATATGTTGACAACAATGATAACAACGATAATCATAATCACATTCCACCTATCTTCCCCTTTGTCATTGATGAAAAACTTCATCAATTAAAAAAGATAGTAAAGAAATATCAGCCTTTTAAGTCTTATTTTATTCTCCCCCTTTGACAATAATGACAAAGGACAAAAATCCTCTTGAAAAATTCAATTCCCTTCTCCTAAGAGGAAGCCACTAAGCACTAGTCCAAAAAAGAATATAGGTATATAATACCCTAGATCAATACATGCCCTACTGCATATTAGTTCTAACTAGGAATGGGTATAAACCCCAACTTCTATCTGAGATATTCAAAAGTTTCCTGGCATAAACATTTTGTGAAAATATCTACAATCTTCTCTTTTGTAGGTGCATATTTAAGTCTTACTTCATTGTCCAAAATCTTCTCCCTCAAGAAGTGATATCTAATGGATATATGTTTTTTTTTTCTATAATGTTATACCTAATTATCATAAATATTTATGGAATTGGTATTATCATACATAATTGAGATAGATTCATCAAATGTTACGCTAATATCCTTCAATGTCTTTTTCATCCAAAATACCTGAGTGAAACATGAAGATGTTGCAATATATTCAGCTTTAGTAGTAGATAATGATACTAAATCTTGTTCCTTACTTGACTTAGAAACCCATCAAGAGCGCAAAAAGTATTATCCACCACTTTTACTTCTCTATTTATCAACACAACCCACCCAATCCACCTCAGTATAGGATATTAAAGTGAAATATGAATCCTTAGAATACTATAATAAAAAATCTTTTTTCCCTTTCAAATATCTACAATTCCTCTTTACTACAATAACATATTATTCCCTTAGTTCTTTGTGAAATATGACTTCTAGATAATCAACATACATGATATATGATCTAGTAGTAGTCAAATACAATAAACCTTTAGTCATTGATCTAAACTTACTTACGTCATATTTGTGTGAATCATATTCTTTAGTTAACTTTCATCTAGTAGCAATAGGTGTACAGACTAGTTTAGAATTTTCCAACCCAAACTTCTTCAATAATTATCTAATATACTTGGAGAGAGAAATTAAAGTTCCTTTGTTGTTTTGATTTACTTGTAATCCAAGAAATAAATTTAACTCACCAATCATAGACATTTCAAATTATTATTGCATTTCCTTTGGATATCTTCTGCATATATCAACATATCTTCCAAAGGTTATGTAATTAACATGCACTATAACAATCAACATCTGATCTAGAAATAAAATCTATTTTAAATTTTTCAATTAGCATATCCCTCTTAAAAAAAATTTCCTATAAGATACTTTTCCAATCTGTCATACCATGTTCTAGGTACCTTCTTCAATCAATACATTTCTTTCTTCAACCTACAAATTATATTTTGTTCACTTTGTAAGTTGAATCCTTCTGGTTGTTCAAAGTAGACATCTTCCTTCAGTTATCCTTTCGATAAATTTGACTTTACATCTATTTGATAAACTTTGAAATATTTAAAACAAGTAAATGCTTAGTGTATTTTGATTGCATCCATGTGGGAAACAAGGTCATATGTTTATTCAAAATAAATACCTTTTATTTGAGTGTAACCCTTGTAAACAAATGATGTCTTGTTCCTTGCGACTTTTCCATTTTCATCCATCTTCTTTCTAAACACCCACTTTGTTCCAATAAAATTTTTATTTCTTCATCTTAGAACAATTTCCTAATTGTGATTATTTTCAATATGATCTAGCTCTTCTTCCATTTCTTTTCTACCCAACTTTGGTTTTTGTATGCTTCTTCTATAGTCTTAGGCTCAATTTCTGATAGTAAACACAATGAAAGTTTTCGTTCAACTACCTTACTTCTCGTAATAATGTATTTATCCTTATCTCTAATAATCTTATTTTATGGATGATTTTTTTGTATATACCTTGGAATCTTACTAAATTAAATGTGAAATATTTCTTTATTTATTCTTATTCTTTCTTGTATTCTTTACCTTTTTCCTCTGAGTCAGAATTATATTTAATATACTTGTGAGAAGTTCTTTGGATATCTTAATCAACTTTCATAATCAAAATTTCAACTATCTTGTTCAATATTTTGTTGTAACACTCATACACTTTGAACTCTTTGTAGATTAACTCATAAATATTCCTTCATCAACTCTACTATAAAAATTTCTAAGATTATCTTGATCTCTCTGAGTGTAGCACTTCCATTTTTTTATGAAATAGTCCACTTTTAAAGATCTTCCATGTCACAAATCATATGATGTATTTCTATATTTCCTTTTGAACTGTACCAAATAAAGAGTATATAATTTATTTTGTATAGCTTATATCCATTAGAATTTCAATAAACCTACTTCTTTGATCATCTATTTGGCTTCTTCCTGAATTGTACAGTTGATTCTTTCCACCACACCATTATACTTTTGTGTGCTTTGAGTAGATAAATAACTTTTAATTGTATATTTCCAATATAATTTTTTTATTTAATTAGAACTAAACTCTCCTCCTCTATCATATCTCAAAAATTATATTTTTCTATCTACTTTATTTTCAACTCTTTCTCTTGAATATCTCAAAAAAAATTCTAATTCTTATGATTTTTCTCTTAATAATAGAACCTAAGTCAATATAGAATTATCATCAATTATAAGTATAAAATATCTATCATCTTGTAAGATTATTGTTATGGTTGGACCAAACATATTAGTCTTTCCAAGATCCAACAATCAAATAGATGAATGATTTAATTTTTTTGTTTTCCTTCTGGACATCCTTTGCAGATAATACGATCTAGTTTAGTTAGTCCAGGCAAATCTCTATCAACACTATTTGAACTTATCCTTACTAAAGTATTGAAGCTAATGTGACACATACTCTGATGCCATACCCAACTATCATCAAAGTGTAGTATTAAGCATCTCTTCACACTTTCCAGTTGATACAAGTTTCAACCTATCCTTATTCCAGCAACAATAAGAGTTTCAAACTTCTTCAAGATTTCACTCCATCCTCCTAAAATATAACATCATAAACATTATCGTGCCTTATCAAAAAATTGTGATGAAAACCCTTCACATAGTAAAGAATATCAATGTTATGTATTCCATCAAAATTAATAGAACCAATTCTAACAATCTATTTTTTTTATTATTACTAAATCTAATAGGACAACTATGATAATCTTCAAGATTTACAAGAATAATTTTATCACTATCCATATGATTTTAACATTCACTATATATCAACAATTCATCCTTGTCCCTTTTAACACACAATATATTCTCAAAGAAACTATTAGATCCAGAATCAAAGTTAGAAATATACAATCTAGGTTCTTTTTTTCTCAACCAAAATATGTAATATTGTTGATATGATTTATCATCTATTATATACTCCCATTTTTATTAACATTGTAGGATTTCTTATTGAATCTTTTGAACTTCTTTTTGTTCTTTTCTTCGGACACCTAGTTTCTATATGATCAATCCTTCGGTATCTAAAACTTTAAGAAGTAACATACCTTTGTATTTATCGATACCTTTCTTCAACTTCCTTGTAAAATTTGCTTCTAGCTCATCATAAGTTTTATTGTAAAAAGGTGGTCTTATATTTCACCATCTCCTTTCCAAAATTTCTCATCTTAAAAGTAGACAAGGTGCCAAATAAATCTTGTCTGGTAAAACTATTTATACCATAGACTTTCTTAATTGTATAGATCTTGTTGGTGTAACTATCTGGAGTGGTCATATGAATGATCACATGATATATTCCTCTGTGAGAGTGTCTCCCCTATTGTTCATGTCATTCAAAGCTTTATCAACTATCAAAAAATATTCTTGTGATGTCTTCACCTTCTTTGATTCTCATATTTTCATATCTACGCTTAGCAGTCAACTTATTTGACACCTTAACTCTATCATTTCCATCATATATCTCTTTCATTTTTTCCAAGATTTAATAAGAAGTATTCATTGAAATGAATTTTTTCAACCCAATTTTTTATAAAGCATCAAAGATAGCATACCTCACTCTTTTTCTCTCATCATGATCTAAAATCTTATTTGTAGTAGTTGGATATTTCATCGGTGAAACATATTTTATCTTTCATAGCTTTCAAGGTAGTATATCTTAGGGAGTTTAGGTAGCCTCATGATTTTACTTTCTATAAACTATAGTCGGATCCATAAAACATAGGAATAAATAATTTGTGTTCCATTAGATAAATATAATAGATATAAACTTGAAGATACAAAGGAATACTAAATACAATTTACACTATATTTACATGGAAAACCCAACATGGGAAAAACAATGAAGAAACTAATGTCATGAATAGAAACACTAGTTAAGGTGACACCAGTTAAGGTGATATTGGTTAACATGATTTTTAGAGAGGCTCATTGTCGATATGCTCAATTTAGGTAAGGCTCACTACTGGTTGACTCATTTCTAGTTGAGCTAACTTCACTAAAGACATAAACCAACTCTCATAGTTAAAACTTGGCTAACTGCCAAAATACTAAATAATGAGAATTAATTTCACCACTGAAATACATCCACTAAAACACAAAAGAATAATCTATTATCACTGATTGCATATATTTTCTTAAAAATGATTGAATATCTTCACTTAAAGTTTTCATTTATTACATGCATACCTTCAAATTGAACATACTTCAACTTCCATATATATACCATTCTATTCATCCATGTCATCCAAGCACAATATCCAATTACAAGTCAACCACATAAAATTTGAAATAGTTCACACCAAGATATTCCCATAGTGGAAGTCCAATTAAATTTAGACAAAACAAAAATCTCCTCACTCAATACAACATGCTAAAATCTTATTCCATCTACAGAATCCACTGAATAAGATTTATAAGTTACAATCCACGTTATGTTACCAAAAAAAAATTACTCATAAGAAGATAGGACTAGTCCCAAAAGAAAGTGTTTCAATACAACATCATCATCCATAACATAAAAATTTCAGATCACCAAAGCCAAATCGAACTACAAATGAATATGTTAGCATTAATGAAAATGATTAATGACAACAACAATAAACAAAATCACATTTGAACAATCCCACAATATTTGTACTAAGACAGTGAGATCCGAAGGATTGACATCAAAATTTTGAAGAGAGATATAGATAGTCTCAACAGATATTTCATTACTTCTAACTGTGACTCGGATCTAAAGAATAACAAATGAATAAAAATAAAAAATGGAAAATTTGGGTCAGCATTGAAGGGCTAAATGACCTCGACACTTTGCATCATCTCCAAATAAAAAAATTAAAAGACATGATAGATGGAAGAAATAGATGATAGATAAAATATTGTTCAGGGAAAAAAACCTCTTATTTCAAAGTACCTATTGACTACAAAAATCCTCTAGGAGGCAATAACATTGAAATAAAAGAAATATAGAACAAATAAAAATACACTCTAACCTATAGATGTAGAAGCAAGTGCTACCCTCATGTGCTTTCCATAAATAATTCATCATCCTCCCAATCTTGATCATATGGGGATGGAGGTCAATAATACAATGGAATGGATGTGGTGGCAATGTTGAGCACCCTACTAGTAGGTAGAGCCAAGGATGAAGCAACTCAATTTTTTTATCAAATAATTCTACTAAATTAAGTGAGAGGGATTATGTAAAAACTTTCATCAACACTAGAATGTCCTCAAATTAGTCAAAAATAAAACCATCATAGCTAGTTAAAGACCCATGTGGAGTTGCAGATGAGGAAGACACATTTTTGACCTATGCAAAAGGGACATAGATGAACATAGGATAAGCCAAATATTTCTCCATCATAATGATAGAAATAGAAAGATGGTCTACTAAAGTTGACTTGCGACACCAAAACTCTAGGATGGGCCTATACTCAAAATTTCTCTTGAAGGATATAGGTGAATCCCTCTGATAAACTATAGAAGCCTTTAGGACATCAAGAGAGATATCATGGAAACCTTGAGATGGGGTTGGTTCAAGCTAGGTGGATATCACTTTTATTGATACAAATGGGTGTGGAACACATTCACTGGTGCAAGAAATAATATTACATTCAGTAGAGTGGTGATTAGTGATAGCTCCTATGATAGAGAGATGAAAAATTGAACCTACTTAGCTTGTGGCCCAATGGTCACTTTGAGTGTTGTACGAAAAGAGAAAAATGAGGTTGGAGGGCATAAAGATGGTGCAGCTGCAACATAGGTAGGATTAGATGTAAGAATAGAAGAAGAAGTAGAAATTTTAGGCTCATAAGAAACACTTCTTGCCTACACTATGACCCCATGAACTAGGGTCTTTTCCCTTCAATGATTCTTATGCTCAAACACAAGAATTTTATATCATATATGGGGATATGGATAAGATGCATACAATGGTATAGTAGCATCCTACCCCATGTGAGAGGTAATCAATGCTAGTTTTGGAAAAAATATAGTTACACTTATGAAGTAGATGGTGGTGTTAGCATAACAACTATTGGCTCAGTCATGGGTGCACTTTCTCGGTTTTCCCTATCAACAATGGGAGAAATAGAGAATGCCCTCAAAGGTTGAGGGGAAGGTACCAAGGAATATTTCATGATCTTGGGAGAGCTCTTATCCTTATAATAAATCATAGGGTAAGGTATTCTTGTTATGAGGTGGATGTGAAAAAGAGGGTGCATCTTGAATGTTGGAATCTTGGGTGTTTTTCCTTTTTCTACACTAGGTGTAAACACAGGATCAAATAATACCATAGGAGGTTGCAAGACCTAAAGTGGATGATGGTGCTTCCAGTTGTGGCTCCAAAATATACACCCCATTTCTTGGCTCTTTGGCCATGGGGACCCCCCCTTCTCATCCTTTTGTTTTTACCCCTTTCCCTTTTGATACTTTCTTGGGGTCCTTTTGAAGAAAAGATAATTCTTTTCTCCCTTTCATAGTTTTGGGCCTTTCAAATTGTGGGCTCTCTCAACCTCCAAAATCTTGAAATCTCAGATGTGAGAAAGTCAAATCCCATTGCATATCTTTTGGTGTCTTAGCCTTTGAAGCACCAAAATGTATGAGGGTCATGACTTTGACATTTTATCCTTTGAAACACTAAAGTCTGTGTGATTTCACCTAATTAAATGCAGGGATATAAAAAAGATGTCACCCATTTTTTCACTTCTTATTTTTTCCTCCACCTCCTCAAGGTGTCACGATCCTGCTCTTCAGTGAGTACTTCTTGATCGTTGTACTCATCTCCCTAGATTGTGTCTCTCACTCTCATGTTGCACCTTGCCTTCCACCTTCTCTCCCTCCTAGCAGGTTGGTCTCTTCAAATCACTATTAGGTTTAGGGTTTTTATCCTTTGATTTTTTCATTTTAGTGTTTCTTTTTCATTCTTTGCCTCCCCTATTTGTTTTCAATCTTTCTTTTGCGAATATTTTAAGGGTTTATAGCTCTATGTTGTCAAGTTTGGCCTTGTTGTATTTTTTTTTTGTTGGTTTGTTTTTTGGTTTTTTATTGTGTCATGTATGTCATGGGACTTTCAGCCTCCAAAGGCCAAAAGTCATCTCACTAGAGCTAGATTGAGAGGAGACCAAAAATTGAAAAAGTCCAAAATGACCCTTGTTTCTTTGGTTTTTCATAGATTCACTGTTTCAATGAAAGACAAAACACTGAAGGTAGGATCAACCTTCACACTTTCAAATTTTCAAATCTTCACACTCTGAAACATCCTAGATCTCTACAATTTTGAACCTCCACTCTTTTCACCTCTTCCATTTTTCATCCTTTTGCACTTTCGCACCCTGAAATCCTTTCACACCTTTGTAGTCTGATTAACACCTCCTCTTCATAGTTTTTGCCTTTCAGAGTCTGGTCCTATCTACGGTGTCTAGAAGTCCCAGTGGCCAAAAATTCCATAAGATGATTTTGGATGATTCTAAGCAGCTACTACTGACCCTTAGATTTTTATTTTTTGTTTTATGCTTTCCTTTAAATAGTTGTTTTCAATAAAGTACTGATGTTTTCATTTTTTCTTAGAGGATTGACAAAAAGAATCATTGGATCTCCCATGTAGTAACTATTCAAAGGGTACCACAAACCTTCAAAATTTAGAAAACACCAGAGTGAGGTTACTGACACCGACATCAGAAATATCGATTGGAATGAGTTCCTAATAAATTGTGTCAAACCTAATGGGAGGTCATCTGACTACACTTCCCTATTATTGTCAATTATAGTGAATGTGGCTGCACACGTACTCTAAGTTTTATCCTCAGACATGATTATGACCCTGACACAACACTATGTACTAGATGAGAGGGTATTGAAAATAGATCTGGATAAATTTTCTTGGACCTCTAACTAGATAACATCGAGGATGTGTTCCACCTTCAAAAGAGTATTGACAGATATTATGATTTATCAATCTAAAAAGGCTTAGATTGGTTTAAGAATAACACCTTGGAGGAATATGATATAGTGAGCCAAGAATACTTGATCTAATCCCTCCTAAAGAAAAATATTGAAAACATAGTTATGAGGAGAGGATACTTGAAAGATGATATTTAGGAAGTTGTCATAATGCTCAATAGATTGTATAGAATGCCCCATTCCATCAAGCTTGAACATTAGATGATCATACTAATTGATAAGATCAAGAGGCAAAGGGACAAGTTCTATTGGGCCACCATCCTGAGTGATTTATTAGCAGCAAGATCAGAGTACCCAGGATTGGTAAAATAGGGAGCCTTTGTAAAACAAAATACATGGCCCTTCATAGTGTATCCCCAACTGGAAAGGAAAGAAAATATTGATGAAGATAATCCATATTACATGATTGTTAAAAATGAATTCTTCTTTTCAATCATCCATTCAATTAAGGGTGATTATAAAAAGAGATTATCAAAAGATGCAACTCCTAAGGTAAGGACAATAGGGGCCTTCTGCATTCAGTTTAGAACCTTTACATATATCAAGTGGCTGGGTGCACCCTTTCCCCATAGAAACTTCCCAGATACCCTTCTATTTGGGTAATTATAATAGATATTTCTAGATAGCTCACAGATGCTTATGACCATATTACACACACGAAGATGCACTACTGGGACTTTTCTATTTCAATTGGCCTATACACCCTACAAGATATAAAAGTGTTCAAGTCCCTTGCATTTGAATGAGATGACTTCGCATTACAGTACCTAAAAGATAGCATTAGGAAAAGTTTTGATCCCATTGGTACCTATAGACACATCATGGGAAGGCACTACATTCATAAGCCTCACCTGGAGTTCTACTGGATGAATTGTGTGGACAATTATGAATTCAGGGTTCAACATTATTGTATAATGTCCCTAGATTTGGTACAAGCTTCCCTAGAGATCAACATTCTACCTAAGGCATAGGAAAATGAGACGGATGAGGTACTTGACCTCCTGTATAATAAAGATAAGGTATATAAAATACCTATCTTGAATATTGAGATAGATAAAGATGAGAATGATAACATTGAATTCAAGGCTAGGAATGTGGTTAAGGCCACTAAAAGTTGGATCAAAAGGCCCTTCAAAATGGATCCCATGCTAATGAAACCATAGCTAAACCAACAATTCAAAGTGGATAAGGTTCAAGGAGAAAGGGTAGCAGTACCTCAGTTCAAGAAGGCAACCCCACATAAATTAGGAACAGTGTATAGGCATGAATGCCTAGTGGTGTATGAACCCATTCCTAAGCATAAAAAAAAGGAAATAATTACTAGAAACATATCTTTACCTTTGGATAAATCACAAGTGACTCAATAAGAGCTCCCGACTACCAGTCAATCTCCTGATGTAGGGACAGCAAAACCTCCATGCACCTCAGGAGACAGAAAGAAAGTGTATAAGAAGAAGAGAGCCATTGCATCCCCATAGTAAGAAACTCTACTAGAGGAACCATAAGAGGAAGGAGAAGAGGAGGATGTACTCTTACTAAAAATGACAAGGTCAAGGACTTCTATCTCAAAGAAAAAAGTCATGGAAAAGGATGTCGCTATTTATGGAGAATAAAAGGCATAGGAAGAAAAAGGAAACCCCTAAGATTCCCTTGGTCATGATGAAATCCTTTTTTTTACTTCAAGAATATCATAGGGTTTGAGGATCAAGGGATGGATGAATTGGATCATTAAAAAAAAGTTAATGTTAAAGGTAATGTACCCCTAATCCCACAGGTTATCCTTACTCCACCATCATCTCAGTTCAGTAATCCCATAGTGAAAATACCACTCATGGGAACAGATACAAGAAAGGAAATGAAAACAAAAATAGGTAGAGGAACAAGCTTATATTGTGTAACCATAGAAAAATAGATGGAGGAACAAACTATTTTGGGTTCCTCTACTTACCAAACCTCACAAGAAACCCAAGAAGGGCCGCTCAAAGATAAACGAGGGGATAAAGATGTAGAGAAAGGCTCATATCCTACAGATACTTGGATTTATACTCCTCCACCTTCATTTACTACTCCTACACCTCTATCATCATTTCCTACTCCTACTCCTCCAGCTTAATTTCCAACTTAGGTTCCCACTACCCTATCTTTTATTCCCATATCCTATTCAGGCCCAACTTCCCCAGTACCTTTGTTCTCATGAACAATGATCTCTCTCTAGATTAAAAAAAATCCATTAAAAAGTCCTCAAACTGAAATATTGACAATTATGTTAGGAGATATGGGGAAGTCCCAAAATAAAACAGGACCCAGAGGTGAAGAGAGTACTCCTCCAATAGAGAAAACACATGAGGATAAAAATTTTGTTTTAGGACAGGAGGATGGAATCCTAGATGGAGAGGTAAGAGAAGAAGAGGAAGAAGAAGAAGGTAACCTAGGAATTAGAAAACCATTGGAAAAGGAAAGGGATGCCGAGGAGGAGATGGTACCACATGAGATAGGAGGGAAAGCATCGCTATTGTAGATTTCTCCTTACGAGCCCGTTATTGCCTTTAATAAACCAACATAGTTTACTAAAGAGATTTAGCTGAGGAAGAGAGTTTTATAGAAGAGGAAGAGGATATAGACATGTCCTTCCTAGGTTAAGCCTCCTTTCAAGTAGAGTCTAGTGTGCTCTCAAGGAAAATGTCCTATATCATTTGAAATAATAAGGGTAGTCCCTACAACTGATGCCACCTAGGCAGAAATAACCCCAGAGTATTACACTTTTGATGAGGCTGATTTAGAGGAACCTACAATAGAAGGGAGAAAACTATTTGCAGCTCTAGGGCTGAAGCATGCTCTCAGATTTATGGAAAAAGATGAAGAAGAGATAAAATTAGTAATTAAGAAGAATGAGGCATTAAGGAAATTCATTTTTAAAGTGGTGGGTCCCATTGGCCCATGTTGTCCATAAACCTCATTACAATTTGTCTTGGAAAAGAAGGCTACCTTAGAATTGTAGGACAGGATGCCACATTCTTTTGTACAAGCATGTATGGACTGGAGGGTAGATTTTGAGTCATTGGGAGAGAGAATAATTAGATCTATTTTGAAACCTTTCAGGACCATTCTCAAAGATGCTACTAAGCTAGTGAATATTATGGAAGATGAAAAAGGATTGAATATCTAATTAAGAAGATGGAAAAAAGTGGTTAAGGGCCTAAATATAGTAAAGAAACAAGGCTTCCAAATTCTGGTAAAAGTATATGAGGGGGAAAAACTAGATAACTTAGGGATATGGACTAAAATCATACCAAATACAATAAAGGTTTATGAAAAGTGTATAAACAAGGTCAACCAGAGACATAAGGAAGTTATGATGTGGGTGGATAAAATAGAGGATTTCTTTACATGATTAAATTTTAAGTTATATTAGGATAACGAGAGACAAGTTTTGTCTCCTTTGAAAGCAATTGTACTATAGTTCAAGGGGATCTAGAAAGGGTTAGCACAAAGGAGGATCTCCATCAACTCTTCATATTCAAGGAAGAGGTGCAAAAGATGTTTTGAGCACATAGAAGAGTTCAAATTCTTAGCTTCCAAATTCAATACCTCTAGAGAAAGACAAGAGTACCGCCCGAGTAATGTTCAAGAGGTAGACTATGGAGAATTGAAAAAAATAGTATAGAGGCTTCGGGATGCTTTGATGGATATGTTCATAGACTAACTGTCCATTTTGGGGACATAATCAAATTTTGTAGTAAGGAGTTTTGGCAGTTAGCCTTTTTTGAAGCCTCACAATTTTTGCCTTTCGGCCTCTAAAAGTAAAAAATTTAGGTGGTTCCAAGGAGAGATCATCCCCACTTAGTTTTTTTATCTTCTTTATTTTTGGGAGCAAAGGTTAGGGTCTAAATTTATTGTCCATTCCAATGTGAAGATGATTTTTTCATGAAGAAGAAGTCTCAGATCAGATTACTAGTGAACTAGGGTTCATTTTGGCTTAACTAGAAGATATCTATGAGTTTCCCCTACAAAGAGAAGTCCAGGTGAATACTTTAAGGAAGAACTCAAATATTAAAGTAATGACTCCAGATAGAAATGGTGGAGATCCAATTTAGTTCTCTCTTCTTGTGAGCGAGGTTTATCCTAATTTTAGGGGAAAACCAAATGTAAATGCATCAAGGATGCATGCAAATTTGCTAATATTTAGTTTAGCAATAGTTTAACTTCAATGAGATTTAGTTTCAGACTTGTTTCACCATTTTAGAGTAGTTGAAATCCTAGTTTCAGGTTTTGAAGTTTGTAAATCAAAGCACTATATATTATATAAAAACACTATAATCAAGGTATGATATTTTATGTAATAACTATATACAATTGGTTCTTCATTCATAAAGTGATATTACTTGTTTTCTATAGGAAATGAATGACTTTATGTTCACATGTTCATTTCTTTCAAACAACTATTGCATTTATTTGTGTTTTGATATGCAAGTGATTAAATTAGATTTTATTGTTGTTCATTGATCTTGCTGCTTCACGATTTGACATATTTTTAAAATCTTGAATATTGATAAAAAAAAATTCCCCAAACCATTTCATCTATTGGGTATAGATTCATGGCATGGTTTGATTCATATTTCATGGGTTTTCATATTTCTATCATTCGATTTGCAAGGAAGGTTCAACAATGGTTTATGTATGATAGGATTTGATTTCATTAAATTTGTTTAATTCTTCTTACCCAAATGGTTAATTTTTTAACACTATGAATAGAATAGATAATCATTGTAGGGAATATATGACATTCTATATCATTACTGAATAACATGCATTGATAAATTGAAAATATAAAAATAAGTACTTAAGTTGGTTTGCATCTTTAAGTTTTGAAGGAACCAACAAAGGCCTCCTCATGAACATTCACATTTATATTCAACTAAGATTAGCAAGTGGTTGTACTATAGCCACTGATAACCTTGGGAATAACTTTTTTATTCTTTCAAGAGAGAAATCATATCTCAAATTCATAGCAATTGACTTGTGTAAAAACAACGCTCAACACTTCACATGGGGCACTTTTTTTTTCCTTGAGCTTGTAATGAAGAAATAGAAGACGATGCTACATGCTCAACCTCATGAGAGGGCTAAGTAGTGGTAGTAGGATTATCAACTAAAAATTCACATTTAGTTCTCCAAACTTGTACTTTTGATAAGCAATGAATACCACATTCTACTAGGGATGCATGGTCCCTATTAGAATAGGCCAAAAATGATCAAGGGAGAAGCTCCCATTAGACACCAAGGCATGATATGTATTATGCTAGATAGTATGGATGACATTCTCATAAGGAAACATCAGGCACTTATAAAAAATTAAGTATATGACTCCCATGAATATTAACTAGGAAATACCTAGTTTTATCCAAAAGAGGTCTAACATGGGAATCACTAAAAATATATAAAATACTTCCTTGGATCCTAGCTAGATTGTCAATGTGGTGGATCCAAAAGGGATAAGAGACAACCCATTATGTATTCTACCGGTGGTATCACACTCATCATAATTTTTCTTAATTTATGCCATAAAAAAAGAGGACCTCCTTATGTTGGAAAGTTTGATATATTTTCATTGATGTCAACATGTCTATTGTGTATTTTCAATGTTAGTTATGCATTTTTGCTAGTAATACAAGATGAGAAAAAGAATGGTGAAGGATTTTTGTTGAAGATTAGAATTCATGAACCTCATGGGATGATGTAGAGGTTGTATAAATGGTTCATGTCAAATTTTAGTTGCTGACATGATTATTTGATCAAGTTATGATGTCACAAATGAAGAGTTGTTATTTTACTGTTTGCCACTGTAATAGAGTTGTAGAGAATGATTTTATGCATCTACTAAATTTAAGATCTATGGTTGCACAACTAGGAATGTTTTAAGGACATAAGAATGTGCATAAAATTCAAAGGGTTTATGATTCTGATGGTTTGCAAGTCATTTTCATGTATTTCAGTTGTGGGTTAAAATGTTCTTGAGGTTTAGGATGAAATAATGAAAGATTGGATGTGTGTGATGGATTTGATTGTTTGTTTGAGATTCATGACACCTTAAGATGATCTAGCATTATGTTCCAAATTAGTTTGCAACTTACATTTATCAAGGTGACCAAGTTCAATGGATGTGAAGATGTTTCTATTTTCTTAGCTGACATGTTAAGAAAAATGATAAAATGGTTTATAAGAGATTAGTAAAATATTTTAGGGTTATGATTGTGATCTTGAGGTTTTTGTGAAGGATCTAATAAATGATAACGGTTGGCTTCAGTGCTAAGAGTTGAATTTTTAAGGATTATGTTTTGATGCCATAATTAAGGATAAATATGGTGAATTAGGGTTTGATTTGTGTTGTCATGCATGTGTGCTAGTGTTTGGAAGATTTTAGAAGGAAGACATTTCTTCTGAAGCACATTTATAGACTTACTAAGGGTTGTATTTCTCAACTGAGTGTGATAGAGATAATTCCAACAAAGGATCTGATTGTACTGAAATGGATCTGACCAAGGCATAGGTAGATGCTCTCATACAATTCATGAATTCTAATATTAGTGTCTGAATTGTTAGTTTACGTCAATGAGACTTCCTTAGGTTTGTAGGCCAGTTTTCCTGAATGCATGTGCATCCCACATATTGTAATAAGTCTATAATTTTAACAAGGTACTATTTTTATTTTGGGGGTCAGCCCCATCATGTTTTTACCCTAGTTTGGGTTTCCATGATAAAAAGATTTGTGTTATGTGGTGCTGATATTTTCTGATTTGTGTTTATAATAGTGTCTCTCCATTTGATTTCTCCATGGCATCTCAATGGATAAGGCCTAGAACCTATATTCTTGTATTGCATGATCCTATTTGACTCGTGATAGGATGGTACCTTTGGGGTGATCCCACTTATGTCATTACATAGGTGATTTGTTTATGCTTTGTACCTAGTTATGATAACCATTGTGCTGTGCACATTTGTGTAGCTAATTTGTGATGTCTTCCTTTTGATTTGAGATTCTTATTTATTCCTTTTTGATTGATTGATTTGATTGTGTTACTCGATGACTATTCTTGTGTTATGGTTTTAGGTTGGTATCTTGAGATACACACAGTTTAGTTTAGTCTTGTGGTCATTTTGAGATTACTATTTTGGTTATGATTGGTACCTCGCTTATGAGGTTTATTATGTGATTTAATAGTTTCATTGAGGTATGGTTCAGTATTACCTAGACCTTAATTATATCACAATGTTATTCCATGAGTACCTATGTGTTTTGACCGAGTGTTTGCACTATGTGATGCATTTTATTACTATACCTTATTTCAGTTACTATAACATTGTTGCTTTATATCTTAGAATAGCTTGTTATTAATAATTTGATCTGAGAGATACTTTGTTTATTATATTTTATTACTTTCATGATGAGATACATTGATGACTATCCATTATTTTGATTTCAAGTATCTTATCGATGGTAGGTAGATAGATTATACTATTGTTTCAGTTTGTTCATAGTTGTAGGATGATTCTATTGACATGACATGATGTCTAGGTTATTTTTTACTAGGCCATGTACATGGGACTTGAGTAGGAAACAGTTAGAAAGAAAATTGGCTAATGCATACCAAAAAAAATTTATTTCAAAGAGTTTGATCTAATAAAAATTAAGCAATTAAAAATAGAAAATAAATTCTTCAAGAACATCTCATTTCTCTCTAATTTCAAGGACATGTTTAGTCTATTTGATTTCTGTTGATAGCATTTAGACTTCATAGGTGACAACTTAAAATACAATATTGAATGAAAATTTATTAAATACAAACTATCTTGAGCTATATTCATGATACAAGATAGATAAATGTAACTACAATATAGATTATATAATTAAACTTACGATGAATTAAGTTATGCAATGATCTATTTGATGCAATATTTATTAAATAATCAAATAGAATGCACAATTAATTTATGAAATGAACTATGATAAATGAGTTGTAAAATAAATTTTCCATTATGAGGATGCAAGAATGAAATAAGATTGGTAAAATAGCATGATACCTATGCTAGAATGAACGTGGATCACCTTCCCTCTAAAATGATGCCTATTTATAAAATATTGAAGGCTTTGGCATGACGTGTCTTCAAAGCATGAGGAAGATTAAATTCTTGAAGATGAATGTAAAATATTAAAAAATGGTGTTGGTGAGTTGTTTTCTTTTGTCCAATTGGTTACAAATAGGGAACATGTTTTCCAAGTGTCCTTTTAAGTTTGTTATGTGAAAATGGGATTTATTAATTCAAAATAATTAATTATCTAGTTGTAGGATGAGGTACCATTTGACATGTGATGAATTGTTTATGAGGGGTGATGATGTGGAAAAGGTGTGAATGGGGTGTAATTTTATTTCATTTAATTAATTAATTAATTAGAAGAAATAATTAATGACGTGAAATTTACAATTAAATAATTAAATTTAATATATAGTAGATGGTTTAAGATATTATTAATTTAATAGTTTGTATATAATTAATGATGATCTTGACCATTTTTAAGTGTATACATTTTTTCCCTCTTTGAATCAATGTGCAAACAACACATTGGTTCATACAAATTTTGATTGTGATCCTGACTGATGCATTGATGTGGACCTAATTTAATAAATATCCCAGTTTTTGTGATAATGTAGAATTGATTTCCTGGATGTCTTTGATTTAAAATTTGATTAGACTAATGCCTTAGATGTGAAAATGTTTGGCAGATGCCTCAGAAACAAAAATATTATGATGTCAAGCTCGACGCCCCCTCTAGAGATAAATATTAAAGATACCACTCATGCATTTTATAAATTTTTATGTAAAAAATGATGTATAAATCATTCCCAGAATATACCCTTGAGGTCAAAAAGGCTATATAAGGGGTTAAAATTCACTTTAACCTATCATTTTCACTTTCACATTTGAAAATTTACCCCTTGGAGAGAGAGAATGAGGGAGAGAGAGAGAGAGAACTTAACAAAAAAATGGTGATTTCGTACATTGATTCATAGGTTTGAGCAAGCTCGTCGACAGTAGATGCCATCATAGTATACCTCTTTTTTTATCTTTGTGCCATCATTTTAAAGTAATTTTTGCCCATTATTGTCATTTAAATTCTGACATTTTATTCATTTTATCTCATACAAATTTTCTTTTATTACATACTTTTTCTTTTGTCACATATAAAACCTGTAATGTCACATATGTGTGAATGATGTAGGGTTAGGTTTTTGCCAGGTTTTGGCATATGAGTATGCAAGAAAATTCATTCAAGCACACAAACGAATCTCTACTTCAAAGAGAGATATAATTAAAATAGAGCAATAAAAAACAAGAAATAAACTCTTCAAGAATGTCTCATTGTCCTCTAATTTCAAATACCTATTTAGTCTATTTGATTTCTCTCAGTAGCATTAGACTTCATATATGTCAACTTGAAATACAAGATTGTATTAAGATCTATTAAATGAAATCTATCTTGAGCTACAATGCATTATTAAGGATTCTTGATGTGAAATTCATGATGCAAGCTAGATAAATGGAACTAAAATAAAAATTATATGATGAAATTTATGATGAATTAAGTTAATAAATTATCTAATTAATTCAATATTGATCTAACAATAATTTAAAATGCATAGTTAAGATATGAGAAGAATTACGATAAATGAGTTGTAAACTAAATTTTCTCTTTTGCGGATGCAAAAATTAAATGTTATTGATAAACCAAATGTTATGTATATGCTTGAATGAAAGTGAATCCCCTTTACTTTAAAATGATCCATACCTATAATATTTAAAGGCTTTGGGGTGATGTGTCTGTAATGAGTAATTAATATTAACTTTCTGAACATGAATAACTAAGATTAAAAATGGTGTTGGGGTGTTGTGTGCTTTTATCCCATTTGTTGAAAATAGGGAACATGTTTTCCAAGTGTCCTTTTGTATTTCTTGAGTGAAAATAATATTTATTAATTAATTTTTTTTTTACCTTAGCCATAGGATGAGGTGTCATTTGACATGTGAAGAATTGGTTATTAGGGGTGATGATATAGAAAATAAGTGAATGTGGTAGAATTTAAATTTATTTGAGTAACAAATTAGAATTATTAATTAACGATGTGAACTATATATTTAAATCCTTAAATTAGATTATATAGTATAAGAATTCATATTTGATTAATTAAGTACCTTTTATTTAACTAATTATGCTCTTGAATATTTTAGGTCTATACATCTTGCATGTCTTTGAATCAATGTACCAAAAACACATTGGTTCAATGAAATATTGATTGTAATCCTCACTGATGCATGTTAGTGTTAACATATACAAGATTAATTAGAGGAGGTGCATTTGTAATCTAACTATTCCAACTTTTCCTTAATCATTCAACCATTTGCATCAATAGCCATACATTGCACGAAAAACTAAATAATAATAATAAATATCCACAACCATGCAACACAATAACACAAAAGTTTTTCTTTTGGAAACTAATGTAGAGGCTAGTGCATCACTTAGTCAACTTACATATCAAATGTCAAAAGATTTTTTTTGGGTGTGAGATACAACTACTCGCCTCATCTATCCCAACCTACCTCACCATTCACCCAATATTAAGTTACTTAAAAAACCCAACTCAAGGCCTCTTAATGGTTGTTACCCCTTAATTATCTAACTTGTCCTCCACTATTGTCTCGATACTAAGGTCTACACATGTTCATCTGAATCATCCATGCATATTGGACAATGTGGTGTGACTATCTCAACCACTAGTATTTCACTTTCTTTCAATAATCCCTTACACTTAGGACTACTCTATATGGATCAATACCTTATCTTCTCACAAAGAGGACTCCATATACATCCCCACACAGCATCTAATATCTTCAGAAAAGAAACCAACTATGTATCCCCACATTTGAATGCAAAAATACAAACTTGTTGTCCACTGTGACAATCAACTCTCCCTTAGAAAAATCACTATAATGGCCCAACACCATATCTCTATATGCACTGAGAATCTTCCAATTCTTTCCCCTTTGTGGTTCCTAAGGATATTCCCACTCACTCATACTCCATTGATCCATTAATACTACTTTGAGAACAACTATATAAGATACAACCTCCCACTATCCTGAATATGACAGTCTTACCAAATCTTTGTACTTTTACTATCTAACAAAACCCTTGGGCATCCTGCCTCTTCCAAGAGTTTAGATCTGAATTAGAATCTCCTTCCAACACCCCTTCAATTACTCAATACCACAACTTTCATCTTTCTTATGGACAAAACCCATCTTCAAACCCGGTCTCAGTCAAATCCTTTACTGTGACTATTTATAAATGTCTTCTCATTCCTTAAAGAACATACCATCCAATGCATGGGGCTCTACAACCTCCACTATTATTAGAGTACATCCCCCTCTTCATAATTTTCCAAGATGAGAGGCTTATTGTATGTTAAATCTAGAAGAAATCACTTTTTTTTTTCCTCAGGTTACCCTATTTAAGGGTTTTGACAGTCCTCACTCCAATCCCGATAAATCTTTTATTACTTAAGAAAATGAAATTATTAAAAAATAAAAATGGACTTAATTAATACTATTATCATTTTAAATAATAAACTTCCAAAGAAAAAACGTTTAGATGGAGGAAAATCATTTATAAAATGACTATACAAATAAGAGTTTACAAAATACAGAAAAAACATTACTTTATTTTATTCAAAACATACAACATCTTCTTCACTAGACCACTATTTATTTTTTATGGCTATTACATGATAAATAGGCCTCTATTAGACTCAAAAAAATTACCAAGTACCTTCACAACTAACAATAAACTGACTAGAGTCAGTTAGAAATTGTCCACCCTTTAGTTACAAAGATATTAAAATGTTTTCTAAGTTGTTAACTCGACAAACACATGCGTAATGAATCTCATCACATTAAAAAGGGGTATTTTAATGACCCCAAAACATAAAACATTTGACAAAACCTTACTCCTACCCCTTTATACTATTACACTAGGCCTTTAGGCCTTGTGTTTCCTATATGGAAATATTACATATTTTGGCACTTTTAGTGCATTTCATTACAATATATGGCTCTATTGGCCAAATTACATAGATTTAAGAAATTTTAAGTCCTATTAGACTTCAATCCTTCTTGACTCTCAATTAGGGCCTCATTGTGGCCACTATGCTCTAGGTTCTCCTGCACCATGGTCCTCAATTTTGAAAACTTTCCAAGTCCTCTTGGAAACACGTATAAAAAAACAAGTTAGAGAAAAAACAATATGCCTCATTTTCACTTTAGGATCGAATAGGTCCTCATGCTTGACGCTAATTCTCCATGCTTTCTCCATCTTTCTTATATCATTCATCTTTACCTTTGGTTTACCATTTCTTGGCCATATAACTCCTCCTTGTAATTTGTTTTTTCTAATTAACCTTCCAATCATGCTAATCATTATTAGGATTTCTTCACACACCTACAACCGGAATGCCCTCATTACACAAAGGCATATCTCCACCTTTTCAAACACTCCACACAAATACTTAGGAGTCTTCTCATGACTCACAAACTTAGTTTAATCCTTAGTCCCTTCTTCTAAGACCACTGCTTCTATCAAAGAATCTTCATTCCATTCTCCTTGGCATTCAACCACTTCCTTATTCATATTTAAGGATGCTACATCTTGATCTTAACAACTAGATGTCATAGGAGTACCTTTCATGGTACCCTCCTCCTTACTCAAAGAGCATAACATTACCTCAATTACTACCAATTAAGTACCACATTCAAGCCCCATCAGACTTGTATCCATTTTGTGCTCACAAGAATCACTATCTTCCTCAATATGCAGGATCTCTTCAACATTAGGCTCTTCGTCCACTTTCAATAAATCTTCTTCCTTCATTTTTTCTTCCTCTAGGAGTTATGCAATCTTATTTAGTCTTTCTTCATTCTCTTCTAGTTCTCTCTCAATTATTCTTACCTTCTCTTCTTCTTTCTTCATTTCTTCTTCTTCTCTCTACTTATTTCTCTCTGCTTCATCCTTCTTCTTCTTTCCATCAGTCATGAATTCTTTCCACAACTTGATCATCTCCTTCTTTGATATTTTTTATGTCATCTTAGGTATCTCCTCCAAGACCTTTTTCTTCTCTAATACAACTGGATTTAGATGCTATTGTTTCACTTCTTCAACTTCCAAATCAAAGGTCAAAATAATTTATTTGGGTGTGATATACAATGAGTCACATCATGCATCCCGACCTAGTTAACCATTCAACCAATCCTAAGTAACTTCAAGTATCCAACTCAAGGACTCTCAAAGGGCATTACCCCTTTATTATCTGACTTCTCCTCCACTAGAATCTACATACTAAGGTCTTCAAATATTCTACTAAACCATCCATTCATATTGGACAATGTGGTGTGCCTATCCCATAAACTAGTATTTCACTTTCTTTCAATAACCCCTTACACTTAGAACCATTCCCTATGAATCCAGCCCTTATATTTTTACAAAGAGGACTCTCTATACATCACCACACAATATCCAATGTCTTTCCAAATCCAACCCACTATGCATCCCCACATTGGAATGAAAAAATACAAACTTGTTGTCTATTATGATAGTAAATGATCCCTTAGAATAGTCACTATAACCACCCAACACCATATCTCTCTATGAATTGAGACTCTTCCAATACTTTCCCCTTTGTGTTTCTTCAGGCTCTTCCCTCTCACTCATACTTCCTTGATCCATTGATACTACTTTGAGATCAACTAAACAAGATATAACTTCCTATTGTCCTAAATATGACAGTCTTACAAAATTTCTATACTTTTACAATCTAACCCCACCTCTTCCAAGAATTTATCCTACAAACACCCTGTCAAGTCCTCAAGACAACAAAATTCATCTTTCTTGTGGACAAAACCCATCTTCGAACCCTGTCTCAGTCAAATCCTTTATTGTGACTATTCATAGATACCTTATCCTATCTTCAAGTTTGTGGCTTCCAATGAATGGTGCTCTACAACCTCTAGGATATTTATATTACATCCCCCTCCTCATTATTGACCAAGATAAGAGGCTTATGGGACATTAAATATAAAAGAAAACACATTTTATCTCCCTCAAGTTATCCTAGTTGAGACTTCTACCAGTCTTCACTCAAATTCTGATATCTCTTTTCTTACGTAACCCAATGCAAGGATTGAAAAATAAAAAAGGACTTAATTCACACTACTATCATTCCCAAATAATAAATTTCTGAAGAAAAAAGGTTTCTATGGAGGAAAAACATTTATAATATTATTAATACAGAGAATAGTTTGCAAAATGGAGAAGAAACATTACTTTATTTATTTCAAAACTTACAACATCTTCATCACCTGACCACTAATGATTTTCTTGAATGATTACATGATAAATATGCCTCTATTAGACCCAAAAAAGAGACCAACTATCTCGGCAAATAACCATAAACTAACTGAAGTTAGTTAGAGGTTGATTGTCCTATAGTTACAAAGATATTAAAATGTTGTCTAAGTGTGTAATGAATCTTATTAAATTCAAAAGTGGTCTTTTAATGGCCTAAAAACATAAAAAATTTGACAAAACCTTATTTCTACCCCTTAGATCATTACATTTTCCCTTTAGGCCTTATATTTCCTATATGAAAATACTACATATTTTGGCACTTTTGGTGCATCTCATTACATTTTATAGCTTTATTGGCAAAATTACATCAATTTAAGACCTTTTACGTCACATTAGACTTCATATCTTCTTGAAAATTCATTAGGGCCTCCTAGTGACCCATATTCTCTAGGTGCTCTTGCACCAGAAACCCAACTGGGAAAATCCATGGGTGGAAACATAAGCCACTAAAATCAACACTCTTTTGAGGTACGCCCGGTTAAGAGCTTAGCCAAGTTAAAATCTTACAAATGTGTGGTTAAGAGTAAAACCCTGTTAGGAGTCACCTAGTCAAGGGATTTACCTCTAACCCTATTAGCAGATTTACCATGTTAGGAGAAACCTAGTTAAAGTATTTCAAACCCTAATTAAAGATTCACCTCATGAAAGGATTTACAATTTAGACATGTTAGGATCTATTCAGTTAAGGGATTTAGCTTGATGAAGCTGTAATGAATAAAAAAGTATCACTCTCTGCAAATACAGATCCATTTCAAGCTCAATCTTTTCTTTACATACAGACAATATTATTTATTCACTCTTATCTCAATCACACCACTGCATCCATGATCTATACTTGTACTTTTTATCATTTTATTTATTTATACATTACAAGCTCACTAGGGAAATTAACTACCTTACAAAATGTTTTACAATATTTCTCGCTCAATGAAAAAAACCTAAAATATGTTAACAATCTAAAACACTCAAAAAAAATTAATTCAGCCTTCAAATCCATCGCACATAGATTAGAAAAAGAAAATTCAAACCATAACACATTCTCCAATGTTCTTTCACAACCTCCAATTAACCTGATCATAATGATCATGAAAATTGCAACTCAGCCATCCCCATGAATATTCAACATCACCATGATCCTTGGGATACATAATCACTTACTACATCATGGTACATCATCACTTTCCAGAGATCTTCCTAACTATTCTACGAATATCTTTATCTCTTTATTGAACAACCTTTTGTCACTTGAAAATTCAACTTTTGGTCATCAAATAATGATACACTCGCAATACGAAGCCCACAACATAGTAAAGATAAATATATCATGATCGCAACATCTTATTACAAACCTATTGGACACAAATATCAAATCATTCCTTCCTGGCCTCATCCTATTCTTCTTGTTGACTTGTAAACATTCAATCAATCATAAATTACACCATTCATAAGATAAACTTGTGCAGTTATAGATATAGCATCTAGCGACATCACTTGGTGTTCCTAAATGATAATGCACACCAAATATTATTTGAGATTTGGATTAAAAAACTTGAACATACATAAACATAACACGCAGATTGTCAACCAGTAAACACTAAGTTGACATCAATGACAACATGATAACTAAGAAACCTATCATATTTTTTAATACCATACCATACTAAAATTCATTGTACATTAGTTATTCCAATGATCTCCCCCTTTGGAATTGATTTCAACACCAACAATACCACACAATATTCTAAAGCATCTAGATACCAAAATTTCTCGGCCTTAGCTATTTCTTTCTAACTTTATCTTCTCGTCCTCTACTCCCCAAGTGCTCTACTCCCCAAGTGCTCTACTCCCCAACACTTACTCTTATTTTCTCTTCTTCACCTTTGGAAACAAATCCAAAGGTAGAATAGGCCTAATATATCATTAGTTGCAAATTTATTCATTTTTCTCCAAGTGCTAGATCCCTAAGGAGCAGTCTCCTGAACATCAATCCATAGTGAAATATATCACAATAAATCTACTGGATTGATGCAACAACAAAATCTTAGTTATGTTCAGCTAGGGGAATAACCCCTAGCTTACCTCTAAGGTATTCAAAAGTATCCATAGGTAGTGGCTTGGTGAAGATATCTAGTATATGCTCCTTTGTTGGTACATATTCCTACTTCACCTATTTTTTCTACACCTTCTCTCTCAGAAAGTGATACTTAATTGCAATGTGCTTAGTCTTGGAATGCATCACAAGTTTCTCATAAATATATTTACCTATTTAGTCTCCTTTTCTTTGACGCCTTCAAAAATCTGCTTCATCCATGCAATCTATGTACAACTTATAGTTGTTTCTAGATACTCTTCCTTTGTAGTGGATTGCGAGATACATTTGTTTTTCTTTTTCCTTGTCCAAGATACAAAATTTTCACCTAGAAATAATGAACCACCACTTCTACTCTTTCTATCATCAAAATTTCCTTCCCATTCAACATCAATAAACACACTCAAAGAGAAATTACCATTATGAGCATACCACAGACCATAGTCAACTTGTCCCTTTCAAATACCTTAATATTATCTTAACTATAACCATATGAGATTCCTTAGGATTTGATTGAAATATAGACACTATACCAACTGCTTGACCAATATATGGACTTATATGAGAAACATACTGTAAACTACCGATCATAGATCTGTATAAAGTAGTATCTACTTCATCATCCTAAGAAAATTTATATCATGCTACCATTGGGGTTCCAACTAGTTTGGTGTCATCCATACCAAAAGTCTTGAGTACTTTTCTCACATATTTGGATTGAATGGTATATGTACCATTCTTTAGTTTCGAAACCCTCAATCCAGTATAGAATTTGATCTCTCCAATCATTGACATTTTAAAATCCTTTATCTCTTCATCAAATGTCAAATTCATTTCATCTTTACCTCCAAAGATTATACCATCAACAAATAGTTTTAAGATAACAACTTGTCTACTTCAACTTTTAGGTACATATTACTATCATCACTTGTTCTATTAAATCCATTATGAATAAGATACAAATGTAGCCTTTCATACCATTCCCTCATAACTTGTTTAATTCCATATTTTTCCTTTTGTAGTTTGCATAAGATATCCTTGTCCTTTGTCAATGAAAAACCATTGGGTTGTTCTTTGTAGACCTGTTCTTCAAGAATTTCATTTAAAAAAGTTGACTTGACATCCATTTGAAAAACTTTGAACTTCTTATAAACAATATAAGCAATTCAAAATATTACCCCTTCTAGCCTTTCTACTAGATAAAATTCTCACCATAGTCTAGTCCTTCTTCTTATGCATAGCCCTTGCATATAATTCTTTCCTTGGTTCTGATCACATCTCCATTTTAATTCAATTTGTTCCTAAAAATCCATTTAGTACAATTCACATTTTTATCTTCAGGTCTAAGAGAAAGTGCCCATGTATTATTCTTCTCAAATTGATCAAGTTCTTCCACCATAGATTTTACCCAATCTTCATCCTTGATTGATTCATTTATTGTCTTAGGTTCATACTTTGAAATAAAAATAAGTAATTTAATTATGTTTTATTCTCCTTAGCATACCTAGATTATTATCACTTATAATTCAATCAAAAAATGATTCATCTTCACATACCTAGGTATCACCAGTTCAAGTCTAGGAGCTTCTTCTTCTGTCGGCTAAATCACTTCTCCCACATTATATTGATCTTCTAGCATATGCACTTATGGTTTAGTATACACAATCTCTTGATCATCCTCTATCACTTGCTTTCTTGAATCACCAAATTTATTAGGGTATTCATCCACCTTTACATTTGAACTCCCAATCATCTTTTTATTTATCTTATTCAAACACTTGTATGCTTTTCTTTCAGTAGAATAACCAAAGAAAATACTTTCATCATTTTTTCGATCAAAATTTTCTATGTAATCACCCCTTTTAATTTAAGATCCACTTCCAAAGACTTTTAAATACTTACAATTAGGTGAGTGACCATATCATAGCTATAGTGTGTCTTATATGTTCCTTTCTCTACTTGCACCTAGTTCAGTATGTAAACAATAGTACTTATTACTTCTCTCTAATAAATCTTCAGTACATCACCTTGAAAATAGCATAGTCCTTCTAGCATCCGCTATAGTTCTATTATTTCTCTCTGCAACACCATTTTGTTTTGGATTCCTTGGTGTATAAATTGGTCTCTTAATTCAATTGTATTCAAAGTACTTAACAAATTCTGCTGAACTCAACTTACCTCCTCTATCACACCTTAAACATTTCAAAATCTTACCTGATTCCTTCTCAAATAGTGCCCTGAATGCTATGAATTTATGGAATGCATTGATCAGACTTCTCCTTCAATAAATTTAGCCATGGTGCATCTTCTAGAATACTCTTCAGTAAACAATATGAAATATCTTCACCTCGATAACTTTGATGTATCGTAGGCCCACAAATATCATTATGCACCAAATAAATTATTCTATTAGATGAATTTTTTTTTAAGTGGAGCTAGTTAACTTACCTAGCTGACATTCTTTACACGTCATGTTGTCCAGTTTAACTAATTGAGGTAATCCTCTAATTGCATTAGTCTTACTTAATTTTATCAAACTTTTGCAACCGAACAACTGATCACTGTAGTATTGAGATGGAATAAATTACCTCTAGTATTCCTACCGGTAGCAATCTCATCACTAGAGCTTCCAATTATTTGGCATACACCTAATTTGAATTCTATTATGTAAGCTTTATCATTTAGCTTACCCACACTCAACAAATTATGTTTTAGACCATCCACATAATCAACATCATCTGTGTTACTCTTACCATTCAGAGAAATAGTGCCTTTAACTTTATCCAAAAAAGGTGTAATGTTATCAAATCTTACTACACCACCATCAAACTCATCAAGTTTAATGAACTTACTCTTATCACCTATTACGTTATGTGATCAACCACTACCTATAATCAATTTATTATTTTTGTCTTAAGTGGGAAACCAATGCATTTTCTCCTTAATATGGATCTTGTTTGACTACAAAAAATAAAAACTCCTCTTCCTCATTATCTCTTGATTCATCATCAATAACTCCTTCATCTATTTCAAGAAATAATTCTTTCTTCTCTCCTCCCTTCCACTTTTCTAAACATATCCTTTTATTCACCATTAGGACCTCTAACAACAATATGTCCAATCTTATTACATGAGAAAAATTTTAGTGGAAGTTTACCTATGTACTTACCAGTCCCTCTAGGCAATCTCTTTACTAGTAGAGCTTCAAGCTCTGGTTGTTTCCTTTATTTTCAAAGATAGCTTCAAGTTCGTTGGTGTAACTTGATATGTAATAAGAATCATGACTTGTTTCCTTAGCTTTCCTTACTAGTACATTAGACATTGATGCCTTGAAGGTAACCTCAACCCTTGGAATACTATTCCCAAAGTTATTTAACTCAAATGCAGTAAGCTTACCGATCAGTCCATCTATAGTAACATTATCAAAAGTTATCAACTTGGTTATAGCAGACACTCTAATGACATAAGAAGGAAGTAAATTTTGAAACATTTCAATTACCACAGTATCTTGCATAATAGTTCTACTAGCACCTCTGATAGCACCAACAACTGCTTTTATTCTTTCACCATATTGTGCAATGTTCTCTCCTTCTATCATCTTCATGTCATCATACTTTTCTCTAAGACTATCTCCCTTAACTTTTTGCAAATTAATATATCCTTCATAGATTAGTTTCAACTTTTCTCAAACATCATCAGGAGTATTAAGTCCATGAACATCAACATATTCAATATTAGATGGGGTTTTTACAATGGATTCATGTGCGTAAGTATTCTCTTGTTGTTCCTTTAGTTTTTCTATAGTGAGAGTTCTAGGAGGAGTGATATACCTTCTTGTGACATGCATCCAGTATTGTGATCCCATACCTTTTATATATATCTTCATTCTTTCACTCCATATGAGGTAGTTATCTTTAGAGGAATTGGGAGGTTCCTTCCTCATCATTGGATCTTTTCCTCAAGCTGTTAGGATTACCACAAAGAGTACCAAGGATATGATACCAACTTTTAGTATTAAGAGATCCAATATTACTAAGAGGGCAGGGTGAATTAGTAATATAACAATTCCAAAATTTCCTTATCCATTCAACCATTTGCAACAATAACCATCCATTGTATGAAAAACTAAACAATAATAATAAACATCCACAACCATGCAACACAATAACTCAACAAAAAATTCTCATGGAAACCCAAATAGGAAAAACCGTGTGTGGGAATGGAACCCACTAAAATATGCACTCTTTTGAAGTACACCAGGTTAAGATCTTAGCCCTATTAAAATATTACAAAAGCCAGGTCAATAGAAAGACCATGTTCGGAGTCACCCGCTCAAAGGATTTACCTCTAGCCCTATAAAGAGCTTTACCCTCTTAGGAGTAACCTATTTAAAGGATTGTAAACCCTAATTAAAGAGTCAACTTATTAAAATATTTACACTTTAGACCTATTAGGATCTATCCTGATAAGGGATTAATCAGGATGAAGATGTTTGGAATCAAAAAGTAAATGATCTATTAAAGTAGCACTCTCTGCTAATATAGATCCAGTTTGTTAGCATTGTAAAAGTTTTTTGGTTCCATGGTTAGTTCCAAGTTGTTTTAGGCCTATTTAATCATGCTTTAGGTCTCTGGTCTTATACCCTTTTTTATTTTTATGCATAAAACCTAAGCCCTAGCACATGTTCTAATTTTGAGTTACCTTTTTGTGTCACTTAAGTGACTTAGGGATCATGTGTTTTTAAGTCGCTGGGTAGGGCCATGTCTTTTTTATAAATTCCTAAGTGGGGTGCACTTTAATATTTTCTAAGTCTAGGTCCCTGCAGGCCTTTTATCTTTAATGCATCTTCTGAGCAAGTTGAAGTCAATCCTACGGCGGGCACTCTCCCTCAATTCCAAAGATGAAGTTATTTATTCATCATGGCATCATGTTGTGGTGCCGCATGTAATTTATCAAATCATGGGGCCCATAAGTAATGAGTTAAAGCTCATTCAAGTTTGTTTTCATCCCATGGTGGGTGCTTTTCCTTCAACAAAACATGATTGAAAGATAGTTATTAAGGCATTGCGCCTAGGAAACACATGTCCTACAAAAATCGAAGCTAGTCAAACATTCAACATCTTGGTGGAGTGGCTATCTCCAAGTCTCATAATGTTCATGGTTAAGTGGATAATATTCAGCAATCTAGCAATAGAGGTGAAGAATTAATTTTTTATGTTTACCTCCTGATCTCGAAATGATGTGGTCAAGTCTCAAGAAATCTAGAGATCTAGCGAGGGTCATTGATGTTGATTTGATCGGAGGGCTAGAGTTGGATCTCATGATCTAAGAGAAGTTAAGTCATGTTTTCAATGATTCAGAGATATCTTTATCTCTGAATCTCACAATTAAACTATGGTCAAGGGTTGATTTTTGCGATTCTAAGATAGCTTTATCTCTAAATCTTGAGATCTAATTGGAGTTAAGAGAAGTGTTTGGAGATTAAGCAAGAACCGTCGATGCAAGACAAAGTCAATGGTTGGTGATGAATCTCGTGAAAAAACTAGAGTTGGGACTTTTATTCAGCCATTCAGAGATATGTGTTATCTCTGAATATGAAAATCAGACTAGACTTAAGGAAATCATTCAGAAACCATGAGATATGCATTGTTGGTGAATCTCAAAACAAAGCTTGGGTTAGGTCAAGTCTTGTGAGGTATGGAACCTACCATTGATCAAGATAAATATGTGCGACTGTCTCTAAATCTTCAGATTAAGTCAAAGTCAAGAAAGGGATTCAGTGATTCAGAGATACATAGCCATGATTTAGACACGTGGCCAAATGACTTATGAGATTGGTGGTTGTCGCTAAATCTCTAGATAAACCATGGGTCAAGACAATAATTTGGTGATTCAGAGATAGCCTTTATCTCTGAATATTATAATTAGAATAGGTTTAGGCCAAGGATTTTAGAGATTCAAAGATACAAAGGGGATTGAGCTCCTCAGGTTAAAGATGGGTTAAAGTGAAAGAATAGAAGAAGGCCTAATCGATGGTGGGCATAATTCCTCAAAGGGAAAAGTGATCAAAGATTAATGTTCAAGGCATCACTCCTGCATAATGTGTGTCCAGGCTGAACAACGCAGGTCAGCAAGGGAATAAGGATTTCTTAGGACCACTAGTATTTTTGCATGTGGAGTTCAGTGGGACCCATGGTTTTGAAGTCTGGGAAGGGTAATGGTAGTGCAGAAGTAAGTGAATCATGCAGTCAAAATAATTCCCCAAAAGGGAAGTTGCAGGTTGATTAATGTTTAAGTGATTGCAATAGAACAACACGTGGCAGATTAGATCTTGACTCTCGGGTAACTTAAAGAGGATCTATGACCATGTCTTAAATTTTGTTAAAGCTTCAAATCTGGTCCATTGATGGGGTTTCCATGCTAGGAATAGTCGTTGTAATGAAGTTTTGAATTTTTAAATGTTTTCCTGAAGGTTTCCATCTTTGGTAGAATGTTTCAGATGTGCAGGGGAATTGCTCATGGTTTTTATGTCCTTGGCTTGACATTAATGGCATCTTTTAGTGGCTGATGATATTTTTATGGTCCTAGATGCATTAATTATTGAATAATGGTGGAATGAATTTCTAGTTTGTTTTATTTTTGGGGAAAACCTCTGCCCATGTTGTGTCTTTTCTGCCATCATGATTGGTTAGTTTCCAGTGAACTTCTAGTTGGTGCAGAGTAGTTCTGTTTGTGAAATGATCTAATCTTTTATTTATCTTGTGATAAAAGATTAATCTAATGATAGACTAGAGAGGAGGAGGATTGAACTAAATAAAAATGATGAATAAGGAAAAGTGTTAGATAGATGTTACCTTTAGGGTTTTCCTTCTTCTATATATCTCCTTATTTTCTCCTTTGTGGAGGTTTGAAAGTTTTGGATTCCAAGTGTTGGTTCCAAGATTTAGTCACAAGCGGATATAGAACACTATGTCATACTGTATTTAGATAGAATAGAAACTTTCAGGTCTTTTGTACATTATTTAATTGGTGTATGTTTTAGACTACATATGTACATGAGCATGATTCATCATACTTAATGCAATTATTCTAGATTCAAGTCTCTCCTTGGTCTCTAACTTTTGAATTTTAAATCTTTTGATTCACTGCATTGAACTTCTCTACGTATATGTTTTATCCCCTATTTTGATCTAGGATCAGATTAAATGATCTTTGGATAATACATAGACTCTTTAGGTTTGTCTATAGAATGATCTTATAAGTACTGGTTGGTCTGGATTAATTGTGTTAATGGCTTTGAGTCTTTCACAATAGTTTGCTCATGTTTTTTGTATCTGCAGTTGAGACATTGCCCAATGGATAAGGCACTGATCAGGGAATATTATATTCTATTAAGATACATGTTTGATTGGCTTTGGGCTATATTCTATAGTATTACACATAAAAACCATTCCCAACTTCCTCTATGATTTAAGGTTGTTGGTTGTTGTTCTACATGGTAATGGAGAGTCAATGAATGTCTGGCTAGCATTTAGTACTTTCTTGCCATTATCTATTGTTATAATCTAGAGTAATAAGGAGTTGTAAAGAGTTAAGTGTTATCTGGATTAGGGGTACTCGCCTTGGTTTAACAGATCTAGAAGAGCATAGGGTGGTCTTGTTCCTATAGTTGGTCCAGTTGCCTTGCAGAGCTTTCACACTTGGAGCTAACCACTCCTACCATAAAACACAAGGTATATTGATCACTTTTAAAAGCATAAACATTTTCAAACACCAAAAAATGGTGACTCTATTAGGAAGGCTATTAAAGGTATAGAATCATGTGCTATAAAGAACATATTCCTCAGGTTTTGTAAAGTGAGTCAAATTTGGTCTGTCTATCATGGAAAAGTGTATGAAAGTCCAAGTCATTAAAGATATACATATACTATCTTACATTGGTGAGTAACGACTCAGAGTTCTCTATTTTACACCAGTGTGCATTGTTTGGAGAAAGACAAATCACAAAGGTTGACTTGCAATGAAGGTGTACTAGATGTTTAGACTCATGTGACTATGAGCATAGTCAAGAGAGGAATCAATATGAGACCCTATTGGGGGTGTGTTGTGAGTTTTCTGATTTAAAGATGGTTAGAGTTGAGAAGGAGTTCTCAACTGATTCAAATCTTTTCCTCGGAAAAGGGGTGGTGACTACACAAATTTTAAAGGGTGATTTAGAGGTGACTTTATATCCATATATTTTTGCAACTTCTACAACACATCTAGGTATTTTATTTTAAATTTTACAAAAAATTTCCTCATTGAGTGATCTAACCACTAAGAAAAGTCAAAAAGTGTGGATATAGGTTTACATGGTTCAACTTAGAGTTGAGTTTTGCAAAATCATATGGAAGTATGTACTAGTTAAAAAATTGAGGAATTGGGTAGGAGCCTTGCATTGTTGGACCAAGGCATCCAAAGGGATTTCATATTTCTTATAATCTAAAAAAGGTGGGAAGGAGAAGGGGTGTATCAATACCATTAATTTATGAAAGTTTTTGTGATGCATATGATGAGCTTCCAGGGGGTGTTGAGTTTCAAGAGTTTATTTTCATTTATTTATTTTTGGAGCTTTGTTTCCCTGAATCAATCCAGGTCAACCTCTTTGAGGGAAGTGCCTTATGTGCATATCAAGAATTGGATAAATAATGAGGAAGATCTTGAGCTTGAGGTTACACATGAGGTTGTACCTAGTTATTGTGATATTGAGAATGATGGAACTTATGAATGAGATGTGTCCAGTATGGATGCTCTCTCTTATAATCATGGAAGTGATTCTCTTTCCCAATACGAGGTAGAGGATATGTGTAGTCAGTAGGAGAATAGTGGTTGGATAAGTGAAAATGATGCTTGTGACTGCATATTAGAAGTGGGTGAAGATGATGACAATGGTTCACTTCATAGTGAACAAATTTCAGAGTTCCTGACTTGTGAATATATCAAATATTTAGGGAGGGACAAATCTGATTTATTGCACCCAACATGCATTGAGTTTGACATAAAATATGAGTCAAGGGGTCCTGATTTTGATATATGTATTTTTAATTCTCCTTGTGCTCATTTATCATTTGGCTACAATAGGATTGAATATGATCTGTCAGATGATGAAAGCATCCGAGTTTTTTCAGATTCAAGGGATGAAGTGATTCCTCATATTATGTTGAGTACTGATAGGGATAGTTGTTTGGATTTTGAATATTTTCATTTTCTAAATCTTTCATTAAACCATTGGAGGATGGTCCTTCAATTTCTCAAGTTGTGCATGTTCATGATGAATGTACTAATGTGTGCCCTCCCTCCCAATAAGAAGATTGTGGTTTGTATAATGTTGACACTTTACAACTGAGTTCTTTATGGAGCTTTCCTATGTATATGCAAACAACTGTCATGATGCAATATGGTTACTCTATAGAGGAGAATAGGGATCATGATCCTTTCATGTTATGATGATGATGATGAACATTCCTCCTATTAAGATTTTGATTAGTTTTCCTTTGAACAAGATGTTAGAAATGATATCAGCTATATGGAAGAATATGAATGTTTTCTCAGCTGGATGGTGTTTCTCCCAGATGTGACATTGAGCTAGACAATGATGGATATTGCATTAGGTTTAATTTATTTTTTCCTAGTGAATACAACATGAAGATGCTACATGTTTTACAATTTTAGGATTTTCTTGATTTTCATTTGGGCTCAACTAATAGATATGTTGATAGTTTTCTATGTGCTGAGCTAATGGTACATGACAGTAGGAGAGACACAAAAGAGACTTTTTCAGCTTAATTTCAATACAAGGAGGAGAAAATTATATTTATGAGAGAGGCAACCTAGATCATAAATGTGTGATGGCTTTAAGCCGTCAACCTTGGTTTGGTTTCATTAAATCAATGAATAAAGATTTAGTAATGAAGGTCTTTTCTTTTAGGAGTAGGTTTTTTTCATTCTATTGTTTGTTCTCTATTGCAGGTTAGTTTCTTTTTTTTGGTGGTTTTCTTGGCCTTGAGATTGTAGAATATAGCATTGAACTTGCATTCAACCTTCCCTAGTCAGAGCCACTATTAGCACTGTAACAGTTTTGTGGTTCCATGGTTAGTAACAAGTTGTTTTAGACCATTTTATTCATGATTTAGGTCTCTATTTCTAAACCCTTGTTTCTTTTCATGCATAAACCCTAAGCCCTAGCACATGTTCTAATTTCAAGTTACTTTTTCATGTTACTTAAGTGACTTAGGGGTCACGTGTTTTTAAGTCACTAGGTGGGGCCATGTTTATTTCCTAAAGTCCTAAGTCGGGTGCACTTTAATATTTCCTAAGTCTATGTCCCCGCATGCCTTTTATCTTTAGTGCATCTACTGAGTAAGTTGAATTCAATCCTATGATGTGCGCTTTCCCTCAATTGTGAAGATGAAGTTCTTTATTCATCAAAGAATCACACCGTTGTGTCACGTGTCTTTTCTCAGATCATGGGGCCTATTAGCAGTGAGTTAAAGCTTGGGAAATTTTGTTTTCATCCCACAGTGGGTGCTTTGCCTTGAACAAAAGATGATCAAGAGATAGTTATTAAGGCATTGTGCTTGGGTGACACATGTCCTACCAAGATGGAAGCTAGTCAACGTTATCTCCAAGTCTCATAATGTTTGTGGTTAATTGGATAAAATTCACAAATCTGGCGACAGAGGCAAAGATTGGAATTTTTATGTTTATCTCCTGATCTCAAAATGATACAGTCAAGTCTCAGAAAATCTAGGGATCTAGCGAGGGTAGTTGATGATGATTTGATCAGAGGGCTAGCGTCAGATCTCATGGTCTAAGTCAAGTTAAGTCATGTATTCAGCGATTTACAAATATGTTTGTCTCAGAATCTCACAATTGAACTATGGTAAAGGGTTGCTTCTGGTGATTTAGAGATAGCTTTATCTCTGAATCTTGAGATCGGACTAGAGTTAAGTGAAGAATTTGGAGATTAAGTGAGAACAGTCGATGCAAGAAAAGATTAGGGGTTGGCACTGAATATCATGAACAAACCAAATTCAAGACTTTTATTCTATGATTCAGCAATCAAGAGATATTCCTTATCACTGAATCTTAGAATAAACCTGCAGTTAGGTCATGTCTTGTGAGTTCATTCGCCCACGGTTGATTGAAACAAAGATGTGTGGTTGTCGCTGAATCTCTAAATAAAGTCAAAGTCAAGGAAGGGATTTAGAGGTTAAGCCATACATAGCAAAGATTTAGACATGTGTCCAAGTGACTTATGAGATCGATGGTTGTCGCTCAATCTCTAGATAAATCATGGGTCAAGAGAAGCATTTGGTGATTCAGAGATAGCTTTTATCTCTGAATCAGACCAGGGTTAGGCCAAGCATTTCAGAGATTCAGAGATATAAAGGAGATTGAGCTTCTTGAGTTAAAGATGGGTTAAAGTGAAAAAATAAATGAAGGTTTGATCGATGATCGATGTGATGCCACAAAGGGAAAAGTGCTTGAAGATTAATGTTCAAGGCATCACGCCTGCGTGAAGCATGTTTGGGCTTGTCAACCCAAGTATTTTTCCACGTGGAGGTCAGTGTGACCTATGGTTTTGTAGTCTAGGAAAGGGTAAAGGTAGTGCGGATGTAAGTCAACTGTGCGGTTGGGGTGAAGCCTCAAATGTGAAGTTGTAGGTTGATTAATGTTTAATACATTGTGACATTGCACCATATGGTAGATCAGATGTTCACTACTAGGTAACCTAAAGAGGATCTATGACTTTGTTTTAAAGTTTGATAAAGTGTCAAATCTAGGCTGTTGATGGGGTTTTCACGCCAGGAATAGCCATTGTATTAGACTTTTGAATTTTCAAATGCTTTCTTGAGGGTTTCTAGATTTGGTATCATGTTTCAGATGTCCAGGGGAATAGCTTGAGTTTATTTTATCCTTGGCTTGACATTAATGACGTTGTTTAGTGGCTGAAGACAATTTTATGGTCCTAGATGCATTAATTATTGGATAAGAATGGAATGGTTTTCTAGTTTTTTTTCTTTTTGGGGAAAGCCTGTGCCCATACCATGCCTTTTCTACCATTATGATTGGTCAGTTTCCAGCGACCTGGTCGTTGGTGTAGAGTAGTTCTATTTTTGAAATGATTTGATGTTTTCTTGATCATTTGAAGAAAGATCAATCTATTGATGGGTTGAGAGGAGGTAGATTTCAGTAAATCAGATTGATAAAGAAGGATAGGTGTATGATAGATGTTCCCTTTAGGTTTTTCCTTCATCTATATATCTCCTTCTTTTCTCTATTATAGAGGTTCAAAATTTTTGGATTCCAAGTGTTGGTTCCAAGCTTTAGTCCCAAGGGGATATAGTAGACTGTGTCATGTTGTATTTAGATAGAATAGAAACTTTTACATCTTTTGCACATTATTGAAGTGGTGTATGTTTTAGATAAAATATGTACATGAACATGATTCATCATACTTAATGCAATAATTCTAGATTCAATTCTCTCCTTGGTATCTATCTTTTGAGTTTTGAATCTTCTGATTCACTGCATAGAACTTCTATATGTATATGTTTTATTCCCTAGTTTTGATCTAGGATCAAATTAAATCAGCTTTGGATAAGACATAGACTATTTAGGCTTGTCCACAGAAGGATCTTATAAGTAGTGGTTGGTATGGATTGAATGTGTTTATGGATTTGAGTCTTTAACAATAGTTGGTTCAAGTTTTATGTATCTGCATTTGAGTTATTCCCTAATGGATGAGGCACTGATCATGAATTAGTAGATTCTATTAAGATACATGTTTGATTTATTTTGGGCTATACTCTATAGTCTTACACATCAAAACCATTCTTGAGATCCTTTATTCTTTTTGGTTGTTGGTTGTTGTCCTACATGGTAATGGAGAGTCAATGAATGTATGGTTAGGATTTAGTACATTCTTAGAATTATCTATTGTTAATATCCAGAGTGATATAGAGTTGTAAAGAGTTAAGTATTATCTTGATTACGTATACCTGCCTTAGTTTAACAGATCCAAAAGAGTAGAGGGCAGTTGTGTCCCTATAGTTTGTCCAGTTACCTTGCAGAGCTTCCAAACATGGAGCTAACCACTCCTAACATCCGTCTCAAGGTATATTAGTGGCTTTTAAAAGCATAAACATTTTGAAACACCAACATAGTTCAAGCTCAATATTTGGCTTACATACATACAATCTTCTCTCTTCACTCTTCTCTCGATCACACCTCTGCATCCACGGTCTACACTTGTACCTTTCATCATTTTACATATTTATACATTACAAGTTCATTTTAGAAACTAACCACCTTACAAAATGTTTTAATCTTTCCCTCTCAATGAACAAACCCTAAAGTATCTTAACAATCTAAAACACTCTCTAACAAACTCAGGTCGGCCTTCAAATCCATCACACACCTATTTGGAAAAGAAATCACTAACTAACATTCATATCTTAATTGTGCATTCAAAATGAGATTGCTAGACCAATGTTATGCTTAGGCTTGAATAAAAGTGGATCCCCTTTACTCTAAAATGATGCCTATTTATAGGATTTTCAAGGCTTTGGGGTGATGTGTCTTTAATAGGTGATCAAGATTAACTTTATTTATGATGAAGGGCTAAGATTAAAAATGGTGTTGGTGAGTTGTGTGTGTTTATCCCCTTAGTTACAAATAGGGAACATGTTTGCCAAGTGTCCTTTTTTATTTGTTGAGTGAAAATTGAACTTTTTAATTCAAAATAATTAATTGTCTTAGCCATACGATGAGGTGTCTTTGACATGTTATGAGTTGGTTATTAGAGATGATGATATGGAAAATATGTAAAGGGGGTGTAGTGTTATTTTATTTGATTAATGAATTAGAATTCAATTAATTAATGATGTGAACTATATAATTAAATGATTAAAGTCAATTACATAGTAGAAGAATTAGGATTTTATTAATTAAATATCTTATATTTAATTAATAACACTCTTAACCATTTTTAGGTGTATACATTTGTTCCCTCTTTAAATCAATGTGTGAATAGTGCATTGGTTCAAAAACAAATTTATTGTGCTCCTGATTGATGCGTTGATGTGGACCTGATTTAATAAATGTCCCAACTATTTTGGTGATGTAGAATTGATTCCCTTGATGTCTCTAATTCAATATTTGATTTGACAAATGTTAGGGATGTGAAAATGTTTACTTAATGCACCATATATGAAAATGTGTCTTGGATATGAAAATATTGCGATAGCATCCTATATGTCGCCTCAGGAGGTAAATCAGATAGATGTTGAGATTTTTAGGTATTTTTAAGAATTTTATGATTTTTCTAGAACTTTTTACAAATTTTTGAATTTTTCAATTTTAGAAATTTATTTATTTAGCTTCAGATAAATTTGATAAAAAGAAAATTACCACAGATGAATTTGATAATAGTTGTACAAAAATTAATGTGTAAATCACTGCCACAAATACCCTTTGGGTAAAAAAGGTTATATAAGGGGTAAAACCTTCATTTATTTGTCATTTGCACTTTCGCATTTGCTTATTTGTCCCTTGGAGAGAGACCATCTAGTGGAGAAAATCATGATTCTTTATGGTGACCATCGATTCTAGCAAGTTTGTAATCACTAGAGGCCCCTAGAGTATGGTACACTAGTAAGTACCTCACTTTGCACTTCTCTTTGTTATTTTTGTTAATTTTTACACATTTTTAGTTAAAATTCTTCTATTTTCTTCCTTTTTTGCATATGCATTTTTTTATTGCATGTACTGGTAGTTTTATCTTATCACATATTTATTTTTTTGGTAATGAATATGTAATGTAGGGCTTCTATTTCCCAGTTTTGTCAGATTCATAGGATATACTGTCACATTTGGTATTTTCTCACATATGCATGATTTATTCTCACATCCACTAGCTATTTTGTCGCATATACCATATTATTGCATATAAGCAATTTTGTATTGTATTCACCCTCCATATTGTCACATATGGATATTTAGCACATATATCTAGTAGATTATAACATATGACCCTTCTATGAGTTTTTAGAGCCTATTTGATGATTTTGCAAACATTTCTCAATGTGTTATCTGAAGTTTTGGTAAGATAAGATGCTTTGACCTCATGAAGTAGATATTTAATGGTAGATGTGCTCATTGATAGTTTTAGAAATCTCATGTAAGTGGATAAGTTATGGTTATTCATGATGTTTGACTGATTAAGATAATCGATAGATGAATGAATGATTGTTATTTGATTTGATAGGCTCCATTGGGTGTCTTAATGATGCAAGTTCAGTACCCCAATATGTTTAGGATGATAACATATTTGTCTAAGATGATTGTGGAATGATATCTTCTTGTTGTCATACTAATTTACTTGATAGGACTCGATATGAGGTAATCCAAGGTTTGTTGACAACACTAGCAGAGTTCTGGCATAGTGTCCACAACTATTCCACTTTCCTACTAGTGAGATGACCTTTTAAACCAGAGAAAATATACCAGATTTTGAGGATACAAGTTATTGGTAAGGTTGTCGTATATGATGCTGAGGAGGATAGGGGTACATATTATCTTTAGAGAGTGTTTAAAGATCCACACATCAGAGTCTATCATATTCAGTGGGATACGATGGTTCCTTGATATGCCCAACTACCTTCAGTATTGGCAAGGTACATTGGACGGTTTATGCTGCATGATAGGATAGTGCATGGATTCTACATTGGTTGGTGTAAAGTTCTTGGGGATTTTCTTGAACATCTATATCTCCTTGCCCACTTCTCGTATATACTAGAATATTTAAAACATGAATTGCACTAGGTCATCTATGATGGGACTTTTATTTTATCCGTCAAAGTTATGTTTTTAAAGGTTTGGGCATGAGAGCATATCTCATATGATTGTCCTGTTGCAGTTAGTGCTCGACCACCTACTTGGTCTGAATATATTTATAGCTATATAGGTATATTAATGTTGCCCAAGATGCACAAGATCGAGTATTGGAGATGTTTTCCGGATGATATAGATACCATTTCTTGTCATCCGTATTTAGACTGCAAAGTCTGGGAGAAGCATCAGTCAAACATGCCTTTTATTTTTACTACACAACGGTTGATTATGTGAACCCAATTTTTTATAGACAGATTCATCACTACCCAAGTATTGAGGTAGTATGGTAAAACATAGGGTATGCCATAGGGAATGTATGTGTACGCTTGTACAAAGAATAATATAGTTGCTTGGGGTCTTAACATTTATTATTAGACTACACAAGTTGAGTACCGGGGATTGTCTCTTGTTGTTTGGGATTATATGGAGTATGTAGTTGATACAGGGGAGAGTCCTTTGTATTCTCATTAGTTCGGTCTTTATCCTTTTCTAAGAATGACATCACCAGATGATCCTGTACAAACCTTGGAGGATGATGATGATTGCCAACTGCAACCTCCCAGATGACGTAGAGATGAAGTGAGAGGGAGAGGTGTTATGGATAGAGTAGATGTCAGGGTAGGTGGCAGAGGAGGGAGAGATGATGCAGGAGATGTTGTAGAGATGGAGGTGGTGGAGGAGATAGAGGGGATGTTATAGATCATGGGTGGACTCATTAGAGACACAGACCAAATTCTCATATTCCAAGAGATGCAACACACGATGTCCTGTAGGTTGATGTAGCACAGGGTGACCCACAAGCTGCCTAGGATCAGCCTGGTACTCGACGTATTCATATTAGTGTGCCTCATTTAATCCTAGATGCGCATATTAAAGGTATGGAGAGTATTGTTTAGAGATTACAAGGGGAGCTGCGTACTTCATAGGGACACGTATGACAGTCACAGGACTAGCTTAGGAAGGTAGAGTCACAACTGTCTATTTGTACATCAGAGTGGGATGAATCCATAAAGATTAGTGGGGAAGAAGAGGATCAGAATCAAACATTAGAGAGTAATGCAACATAGGGTATCACTAAATATACTATGCGAGATATTAGAGAGCTCTTAGGGAATGCAGATTATGACTGGGGTGCACATCATTTATTGGTGCCTCCAAATAGGAAAGTCCCCACCTACTCATAGGTTTTGAGATATGGCTAGAGAAGTTAGAGAGTAAAGATGTCACAGGTCCACCTCCTAGAATTCTTGGTGGGCCAGATATAGGTGCAAGTACAAGTACTTGGGGTGGCGTAGGGCCATCTATAGGTGCAAGGACTGGTGGAACAATTATTATGATGACAATGCACACAAACTCTAGTGGCAGTCTTCCATATCCCTTATTGATTCATGATTTAATATTTTGATGATGTATACCCATTTACTTTTATAGATATTGATCCTTGATGACATACTTTTCTTTTAATTTGACATATAGTTTTATATTTCTCATTTTTGTATGTCTTGCCATGATTTTATTTTCCAATAAGTAAATATAAAATGGTGATGTTTATGATGATGCAATATGTTGATTTTATGATTTATGACATGGAATGTTATGACATAAGTAATATAAGTAATGCTATAATGACACACAATGGATAATGAATAATGATTAGTGAATATTGATTAATGGTGATTGTAACTCAATGATACTAATGTGAATAATGAATAATGAAAAATGAAAAGTTAATTCAATGTAACCTAGTACACATAATATGAAATAACTATGGTAATAAAATATAATTAATAATGATAATGATAACTCCATGATGTTAATAATAATGATTAAAGAGAATGCCAATGGATAATGATAATGCAAGTGTAATAATAAAGTGAATAAACTAATGATTAATGATAGTGTAATGAATGCACACCTATATGAAATGATTGATGTAATGTACATGTTTTTGTTAGTGTCCCCTGTACTCGATCATAAAATAAATAACCCTTTCTTTATTTCCAAGCCTTCAAAATCCCATGAGCTTTATGAACGCAGGATTTAAATCTAATATGAATGCAACCTCAATGCAACATTTAACATGAATACAATCTAAATGCAATGTACATGTAACATTTTTATCTTTCACTAAGTCTTTTTTTCATGCTTTTAATCATCATCAAGATTTTGAAATGTTGGAAGTAAGTAGAACCATCAATCATAAAATTAAACAATGATGACATGAGTACTACATTTAGGTATATTAATATTGCAAGTTGATAGAAGCATAGATGTATAAGGAACCAAGATGACTCAAGTATTGCTTGCATAAAATAGATAGGAATTAACAACTTTCATATGTAAATATGGAATGTCCTTGATGATAATTTGATGCTCATTGTCCTAAGATGAAAATATACACTACTATGAATTAACTTACAAATAGAGACAAAGAAAATTTCAACCTCTATCATTGCTTCTCTAGTCTCAAGACATATTTGAGTTGCCTAAAAGATATGATCGAAAAAAACAAGAAAAACCTAATGAATACAAATGACATTTTAATCCAATCACTATTTAGAAGAATTCAACCATTTGTTGTTTTGATATTGATCTTGGCTTAAGCACATTTTGAATTTTCCATGCTGATGTTCCAATGTCATAAGTATTGATCTTTTTTTTGGTAATGGTGTCTGACATGTTTCCTTTCCAGTTTCATTAATCTCAATGTTGACTAAGGATTGCAATTGGATAAAGGATTTTCCCCCTAGTTTAGCACAATTGTTTTTGAATTAATAAGCAGCAAGAGGGTGCTGGCCCAT
>MU225442.1:1554555-1569118 GCA_018584345.1 Thuja plicata
AAGAAAACTGAAAGTGAGAGCCACTTCCACCACAACGGGATCAAAAAACAAACACAGGCTGCAAGTAGCCTGTCAGCCAATCCGACTCTCCATGTTGAAGAGTCATCTCCATCTTCTCCAGCCACAACAGTTTCTGAAGCATCACATTGTCTTCAACGAGGAAGAGAAACAGAGCATAAAGCCATGTCCACCCCCAGCAGGGAGGGCAGAAGTCACTAACAAAATCATCAACAAAAGGGGGAAAGAACCCCTTTGCAAGCTGCCACACCATTTCTACCCCACCATAGATCCCAGTGAGGGCATTCCCCTCCTCACAATCCACAGCCATATCAAGCTGGAAGAAACAGGCATGCATAGCCAAAAATAGTCCAATAACTAGAAAACTACTTCGTTGTTCACCCTGACTGCAGCCAGTCAGAACATCAATACCGAAAGGCACAACCCAGTCCACATAGGGAAAGGGTACCAACCACTCCTCCATAGGAGGGATATCCTCATTAACCGTCTTAAGGAGCAGAGAACCACCACTCCATCCAAGAAGACCAGAGCGATCAATCTCTTCCGCAGCAAAGGCCACCAGCCAGAACATCCCCTCGCAAAGGGCACCACAGCTACTAATAGGAATGGAACCACTACACCCCATCAGATGCAGGAGCCCACAACTTGCGGCCAAGATCCCATGCAGGGGAAGCCAACCCAGAAACAGGGCATACAAACCACATTCACTGACTCCTGCTACAGACTCCATCACATCACCGACGCCCTCCATAAGACTAGTACAAACACAGTGGGAAGAGCCCAGCATAAAACTTTCAGCACCCATGGTGCTCACAGATTGAGCACCCTGAGACACATTCAGTCTCGAACTTGGATTAGCAGAGTTTTGTCTGAAACCCTTGTGGACAGAAATCTTCCACCATCGTAAGGAAAAAGGGGCCAACACACACACCCCTGCCAGCCATGAAGCATCAACAACCACTGGCACCACCAGTGCACCAGGAATGAGACTGATGCCCCCACAAGAAGCCAAAATGTCAGTATGCAGAGCAACCAGACCAACGGTCAAAGGGAACCCCCACAGCCACACCACAGCCAAGCCCAAAGCATGATAGGAGCAGAAGTCAAGGTCCCAGAACATCCTCTGCTATGAAAGTCGAGAAACAGCCAATGTCGCCATGGATTTACAGACCGCCGAGAATAGACCAGTGGCAGGTCTATCAAACCCAGTGGGCCGACCAATAAGACCAATCCCAACAAAGGAGGGAAAAAAATCACCAGAATAGAGCCAGGGGGAAACAAAGGAAGACTCCAGACCGTCTGGATCATCATCCTCATCCCCATCTCCGCTCCCTGTGCCCTCAGATTTTGAAAATCCCTCACTCCCGCTCAAACGGCACACGCTCCCGCTCCTCATCTCGAGCATTAGTTTAGCACAATTGTTACGATGATGGATGCCATTAGTTCCAAACAATGATGTGAGTTTGTTTACAAATATTTGATATGCATACGGGGTTTCTTAGGGTGACATATAATGATAATGTAAAAATGAATGAATGAACTACATTGATAGATGAAGTGGCTAACCTAATAAAAGTAGTGCCTTTTTGCTAGGTTGTCACCGCTTGTTTTTATTACAATTTTTTTTTTATCGTATTTGTTTATTATTTTTTAAACTTTTATATGTTTCTCCTTTTTTCTATTTATAATTTTCCTTTCTTTTTTTGTTATTATCAAGGCACTTATTTACCATTTTTTTGCCAAGATAATCATTTTTCAAGTTCTTTTTATATTTTTATGGTTTTTCAAGATTTTGAAAAGTGTTGTACAATTATGACCTCAGTGGATTAGGTATAAAATCTCTTGAGATGAATTTTATTGATGGGTTCTTGAAGCAGGTCGCATTCACTTGTTGACAATTTGATGCAAGAGCATCTAGGGTGTAAGAAAAATCTTGCATCAACAAAAAAAAGAGAGGTAGAAGAGAAAACAAAATGAAAAAGAAAGAGAAGAAGAAAAAACAAATTAAAAAAAAAAAATAGAGGAAAAGAAAAGAGATAAAAAGAGAGAATTAACCAAAGGAAGAGAAAAATAAAAGGAGAATAAAAAGAGAGAATAAAAATTTAGGAAAATGATTAAAAAAATAATTCACATGTAAAGTTTACTTAAGCTTACTTAGAAAATGTTAGTCATCATAAGGAAACAACTTACAACTCTTGAATTTGAATCTACTTAATCTTAACAAATAATAATAATTAAATCTCCCCTTCGGCCTATTACCCTTAAAAAATTAGTTATCAAAAGTTATTTTATTTAACTTAACATTTAATAAATGCTTGGTTAGTTATTGTAAAGATACTTTTTGTAAATGTGGAATTTTAGAAGTTTGTAGAAAGCTCCTTATTTAATAAAATTCTTTAAGCATTTATTAAATTGTACTATGTATTTATTATTTGTTTTAAGGTAGTTGCATCTAACTTTTATCCCACATTGCTTATGTTTATAATCTCTTAGGTGGGAATTACTATATATAATCATGGAAATAAATTATAAACGTTGTTGGAGTTTTGTGTTGTCCTTGAGAAGAAAGGATTACATTCTTAAGCATTTGTAAGCTTGTAAGATCTAGTTTTCATATTTGAGAAACAACTTGGCTAATATTTGTAGAAGTGTGGTGAAATATTTATTTCTGATGGAATAATAGAGATTTAACAATTTATCTTACATTTCTCAAGTTGTTCTTGGATTATTGTTGGGTTATTTTAGAGAGTGTTTGATATGATCTCATATTGTGAGAAGTTGTAAGAGTCTCGTCCTTAAGTGTTTAGAAGGAAGGATTTTCAAGTATTATGAATGTATTCTTTGTTAATAATTTTGTACTCTCTTTATCTCTATGTTATTATTTTTTTGGTTATGAGTTGGTAAGGGTGGTGTGTCCCTTCATCAAATGCTATCAGAGAATGTCTTCATTATGGGAGGGGATTTCCGTTCATCATAATTTTGACCCAAATGTTGGTGTGATTAGAAAGGGACCTAACCAGTTTTCTTAGAACTTCCCCTTATTTTCTCTATCTTACTAATTATGGGGATCGTCCCTCAACACTAGATCAACTACTTGGAACTCTCTAAATTTCACTTTGTGGTTATAAATGTTTTACATTCATTTTTGGTATACTCTAAGGTGACAAAAATATTGTTGATGACACTCATTAAACAACTTCAATTTTTATAGTCTTGCAACTTTGTATTCCTGGTATATGATAAGTCCATTTAATGATACTCTTAGTGAAATAATTTGTAACTCAATAGGTAAAATAACCTCTTCTCCATATACCAGACTAAATGTTCTAACTCCTACTAGTGTGTACATGATAGTACGATAATCTCATAATGCTAGATTGAGTTGTATATGCCAATCTCTACCAGATTCTTTAATGGTTTTATTTAGGATTTTCATTATGTTACTATTTGATGCCTATGCCCAACCATTTTCCGTGAGGATAGTTAATTGAAAAGAAGTATTTTTTGAAATGAAACTTCTTGTCTAGTTCATCTATATTCATATTCTTTAATTGTTTACCATTGTCAGTGATGATAGCAAATGGAATATTGTATGTGCATATGATGTAGTTTAGGATGAATATTGATATTTGATTGTTGGTAGTTGTGACAAGTGGTACAACCTCCACCCACAAAGTAAGATACTTTTTCATTGTGAGGATAAATTTGTGTCCATTGGAGGATGGAGGACAAATCATACCTATGAAGTCAAGTACCCACTAGTAGAAGGGCATAATGCACAAATTATTCACTATGAAAATAGAATAATTTTTTTTCTAATATTACAAAAATAAGAGGACACCTAATAATTCAACCAAGATTGGTAGTACAAATTGATTGTTCTCTGATGAAATTATTTACAAGGACCCCATTAATATTGGTCATGCAAAAAAACTATTATTCTTCGTTTCTATAAAACTATGGATGGGTTTCCCACAAATTCTTATGAGATTAATTTGCTCTAAATTTAGCAAGACAATTTTTGTATTAATTCCATTTTTTTTTAAATTGCAAGAAAATAAATTATCATTTACCTTCACGAGGCTGATAATTCACTAATCTAATTATTTTAAAATTTGCCCCATAAGTTTTTGATAGTATATTTATTGTATTCAAAATTACAATTAAATTTTCATAGTAAATAGTTAATATTATTTATACTTATATTTTTACATTAGCAAATTTCTATTTAATTTATTTATAATGAATTATAGACATAGTAGTTGTATTCCCTCATTTATCAATTTTTTAAAAATATGATATTAAAGTTTTTAATATACTTCAAAATATAGTGGGTATTTAAAAAGTCTATTCTAAAGACTTTACTTTCTTCTCGTTTAAAGAAAACACTTGCAACAATGAGTACCTTATTCACATCTTCTTTATTATTGTGCAACTTTATTTTACAATGTAAAAGACGGTTAAGATAGTAAACTATATTTATCTCTTTATTTTGAAGATAGTTTCTTTCCTCAAATATGATTCAATATCTATTTATCTCTAAGAGGTCTACATCATATATTAGTAAAATAAAATTAATTTATCTAATACATTAATTTTATAATAGTATTTTGCTTTATTGTAAATTATAAAACCCTTTACTTGGTGATGTACTTAAATGTATCATTAACAGAAGAATGGCTATTAATTAAGCCAATAGGCTTTCTATTGTGGGCTTTGCCCACTAACGGAAAATTGTCATGCTGTCAGTAAATTATCTTATACCACAACCGGGGAAATTGTCATGCAGTCAGTAAATTGTCTTATACGACAACCAGCGAAATTATCTTATACCTTATAAAACATACTGATTCATTACCAGTAAATTATCTTATGTTGAGAAAAAAAGGAAAGGGTGCCGACAAATACAAAAAGTGGGAAGCTAATACACGGTGACAGTTTTAGAAACTGTCCCTACCGGTGCCCACATCTTTCAAGAGAAACAAAAGAAGCCCAGTTACTATTGTGGTGGGAAAAGAAAAGAAAACGTTCACGGTTGAGTCTCATATTCTGGAGTACTATCAGTTTCAGGCTCTGCTGGAGAATGCCAGCGTTGGGGACAAAGAGTGCTATATTTTCTTGAACTGTGATGCTATTCTCTTTTAGCACATGTTATGGTTGGTTGATCTCTTCGGTCTCTCAATGTGTAGTTTCTTTTGGAGTTCTATGGTCCTGAAATTCCCTATTGTTTCACTAAAAATAAGTTAGCTTTCATTTTCCTCTACTTTTACCATGTATTTCTTTGTTTCCTATGAATAAAGTGCTTAATTGTACTTCCTCACCAGTTTTTCTGCCTTATTTGGTTATTGTAGTTCACAGCATTTTCCGTCTGAATTCATCAATCTTTTTACTCAAATTTATCATTCAAATGAAAATGTTTCCCAAGTCCTCCTCTTAGTGTTTGTAGAAAATCCCCTTCTGTTAGCAAAGGCTTTCCAAACTTTTTTTCAGGAAAATGCTGTGGTCAAGCATAAACCCCAATCCTTTGAAAAAATTAGAAATATTTGAACACTCTTCTTGTACAACAGTCAATGGCTAGCAAAGCCTCTAACTATAATCGAATGTCTAATATAGAGAAATTATGGGCTTCTATGTATGAAGCATATTTTGCTCATATTTAATTTTCACCCTTGCTGGTGTTAGTCCTAATTTACAGGCTATGTGAATTTTGTAACTGTTTTACAGGTTGAAGAGCTTGCTGCAATTAATTCTTAGGTTGTTGATGGTTTTGTCTTAAACCTTATCAAGTTCTCTTACTGTCCCAAATTGTATATTAAAATTTATCATCATAGTGGTACTAAGGAATGCAACTTACGAACTGTCACACAAGTTTTTCACTTGGTACAATTTTCAGTACCCCGATAAGATTTTTTTTTTTTCCTTGAAATTTTCAATGCTCACAAGATCATTTCATTGATTTAGAGCTCTTCTGATACCTGGACTCACTGTTTTGAACTGGGTCATGATGAATTTTGATTGTTGTCTATGTAAGACTTCATTTACATGCTATGTGAAATTTGTAATTATTTTACAGGTCGAAGGGTTTCCTGCAATGAATTAGTTAGGTGTTTGTCTTTAACCTTGTCAAATGCATTTACTGTCTCGAATTGTATACTGCCATTATAGTGAGGAACGCAACTTCCAAGCTGTAGTACAAGTTTTTAACCTGTTACAAATATAGTCTTGTCATTCTGATGAACCTTAGCTTTAATTGGGTTTGCTGCTCTGTTTCTTCACATTTCCCCCTCAAATTGGAAGATGGTTTAAAAATTTTCATTTGATTTTTTAACCAAATTCATTGCAGTTTGCAATTATAGATTAGGATTAGGAATATATTCTTTGTAAAGAAAATATTGTTGTGTTTATTAATAAACGATGCATCATTCCGCTCTACTGGACATTGGTATTTAAATGATTTTAATGAAACGTCTTATGTTGGAGTGGATAAACGGTGGTAATAGATTTCTTTGAGTAGTCTGGTTGTTTATAATGTTATTATTTGAAGCAAGTCAGGTTCGAAGACTTATGGTAATGCAGATTGGTTTCAAAGGAATTTGTTATTGATCGATTATTATATATGTTTTGTTGATTTCGGGTTTGATGCTAGAATGTAAGAGTGAAATGGGACAGGTTTTATATTATTAATTCAGTCTGGTTTATACCTCGGTTTCTTACCACAGTTCTGATTGGGATGATGGCGGTCGCTTATCTGACAGAGAATTAATTTAAAAAATCTATGTTACTATTTTTGGCTTGAGCAGCCCAGTCAAGTTGAAGGGGTGTGCAAACAATTACAATGTAGTAGGCATTAAAGAAGGTAAAATGGTTATCGTATTGGTTAATTGATTTTATCCCTATTGGTTAATTGATTTTAGATTTCATTTGTATTTGAAATGATGGTATGTTGCTGGTGTAATAATTCCCAGATGCCTCTTCCGTGGGCTATTAAAGTGCTATGGCTCCTCACCCAGGATTTTATACAAGGAGTTTGCGTAAGCAACAAATATTTGGAAAGAATGGATTGGTGCATATTCGAAGCCTTCATAAAAGCAATACAAATCTAATGTTGTTCATTTATTTCTGGAGCTGTCTATACAAGTTTCTGTCATTAGAGACGATGATTTCAACTTATTTGGTATAGATTTAACTCTGTTCTATTATTTCATTTAGGGGTTTATTTTGTTTAAAAATGGCGAACAAATTCAACTCTGTCCAACTTGTCCATCAAATTTCAATGCAGTTTTAGGAGTTGATTTAAGAGTTTCATTTTGCTTAGGTTTTGGAGGAGAGAAAGCTTGATTTTCCTTGCACTGGGTATGGTGTAATCTTTCAGTGTTGTCTGCTTTTATAGAAGATTCGATAGAAATTGCTTTGTTCTTTTATGTGTCCTTTGGCTGGAAACAAAAATAGGAAATGGGTTTGGCAATTGTATATGAATCAATTTGCAAATATCATAGTTGCTTTTTAGGTATTTTCATGAACTAGTTAGAATTTGGACTAAAGACTTTAAATTAGCATGTTGGGGTGCGTTATGTCTGAGAGGCGCCTCTGTTACTATGTGTTCTTGAAACATATTGTAGGTTCAAAGATACTAAGGTCACTCCCTCTGTATAAGAGCAAGGCAAAAAAACCACAATTTTTTAGGGTTGGATGGGGAACGGTGAACGGTGAATCTTTAACTCTAATTGTGAATTTAGTAGTTCTCTCAAATGCTTCAGCTGTATACTTATATACTAGATTCAACAACAGTTGCCAGCATCCACCAAACATGGTGAAGGTGGACTTCTGTCAAATATAATGGTTGAAAATGCCCTGGTAGACATGCATGCAAAATGTGGAATCGTAGACAAGGCATGCGAATGGTTTTACAGAATGCCTGAAAAAATGTGGTCTCATGGAAAGTCATGATTGAAGGATATGCACAACATGGATTTGTTGAAAATACAGGTTGCACATTTTTCTATTTTTCAGGCATGATAATTGGTAATGTGTTTAGAAAAATTTTCTTAGACTCATTTATAGCACTGTGTTAGCAAATTCTTCTTTTAATGATATAGAGATGTTAATCAAGGATATTTCCTTAACAGATTGAGATAATCTCTAAAAATTTCATTGTGTGTAAATTTCGTACACATATTTATATAGGTCTTTGCTTTGTAGCGAGAATTTATTGGATTCACTTTGATCATTTGGATTTTCAATTTTTCATAGGTTGCACATTTTCGTGTTTTCATCCATGGTATTTTGCAATGTGTTTAGTAAAAATTTCTTAGATTCTTTTCCAGCACCAGCACTGTGTTATAAAAAATTTCTTTTGTACTAACACATTAATCATGTTTGAGAAAATTTTCAAAATATTCATTGCAATGAAAATACATGATCAATGGTTCACATTTTGGTAGATTTGCTTAAAATTTTCAAAGATGATTACACAGATTTCTGAAATCTAAGCCCAAGAAGATTATTTATGATTTTCCGTTCCTCCATGGAAGTGATATTTCTATACCACAAAAGTATTTCAGAAATAGTATATGATCTTACCCCTCAAAAATAGTGTCTTTGATAGATGCCAAACCAGTGTATGGCCGCTGACAGAATTTCAAGACACAATATTTTGCGGTTATACTTTTGTCGTATCCGATCAATCCACAGAACTTAGAGACAAGAAATACATTATATTGTGTATAGTTTTTCTACCATTGTGGGGTAGATCTATCTATTAATAAAATTTCACTATGTACTTATAGTTACTATGAGTAATGATTTTTTAAAATTTTTTACTTTTAAATTTAAAGTTATCAATTTAGATTGGTTATTCAATTCACAAAATTAAAATTGAAATTCTATAATTGTTCTTTTATTGCATTAAATATTATTGATAACCATAAAAGTCTATTAGAGAAAAGATAGTTCATGATTATTAAATTATATTATCTTATTTATGTATTATTCAATTTTTAAAGTGCAATATTTCAAAAAAAAAATTCCAAAATATAATAGGGAGGGATATCATTGGTAGTATATGGAATTTGTTGTCCTCCAAAAAATGAGGGGACAATTATTTAGCTAAAGAAACCAATAATAATTTTAGAGGCTACATTTAATTTTCTATTGACACATGTTGGAAATAGGGAATACAAAAATTATCTTTTTAAAAACAACATGTCCAATGCATTTAATTGATGAATCAAATTTCAAATCTATTAACAACTAGAATAATATAAATACTATATAATCTTCATAAGACTACTTAATATCAGCAAAATATAAAATTGAAACTCTAATTTACAAGTTACATTTACTGGTTTATTCCATTAACATCAGTCTTTGGTAAGAACTTGATATTCTTTTTCACTTTTCCCTCCATTTAAAGCATGTTGTAAGGATAGACTTAAAAAGTTGGTTGTTATCAGCTTAGATTACATTGTCAGTTGAATAGATAGTTGTTTGTGTATGAGTAAGAAAATTAAAATTCTTTAGGGATGCATAACTTGGTTGAATACATTTGGTTAGTCACATGTTCCTCTCTTATTTGCCGACCAATGCCTTGCATCCCCATATTTTAAAACATTATTTAGATGCCTCTCCATTTGGGGGCATGGGGATGGTGGCATAATTTCCTTTGAATGATCCTATTAGTTGATTATCCTTTACATCATATTTATGCATGGAGGAGGAGGAGGAGGAGGTGGTGGTAGTGGTGGTAGAATAGGATGAGGAGGAGGAGATGATATATTAACTATCGACATGACCATTGCACCTCTCCTAGGTGCAAGTGCTAGTATAATTAGCTGATAGGATTTCTATGGGGATAAACCATTGACCGTGAAAGTGTCTCACGCCAAAGTTCAGGCTGCCAGAATTTTCTGTGTTGCCGTAAAGATTCGGACACGTTTTCCATTCCTGCAAGATATATTTATAACCATCGATATAAGAGGGCATCCTACTGTGAGTTCTATAGTCGACGATGACAATATCAATATATGCACCGCAAAGCCCCAAACATCGCTTTTATCACTTCATCCAGAGTGGCTCTTATTTCCATAACAATTTTAATTTATTTTATTACAGGAAGCTGTTAAAAGTTGCTTCCCAAATTGTACACAAGACTGCTAGGATGTTTCCAACCATCGCGTCTGGTAAATGTTTGTTTCTCAATACTTTGATGGATGCTTATGCCCTATGTCAAAAATCCAATAAGATCCATGGAGTGGGAAAGCAAGGAGGACATTGGCGTCATTTGGGTCAAATATTTCACCTAGCGATTGCAATTGCTTGGGTACTTTGTGGTGTATTCAACAAACTAATTTTTAAATACTTTACTCCATTGATAGATGTTCAACCCTGATTCAAAGGTCCCATTATGGTTTAGATCCTGCAATCATGCTTTCCTAAAACCACCATAATTTATTCAACAGCTTCTATGTGGTGAAAATCCTCGGGGCATTCTATTAAATAGTGTGCATATCCACACACCCTACCTTGTATTTGCTCTCAAAATTTGAAGCCTTTCAACAAACCGAGTGCATATCCTACAGTCATTACACACAGTGAGACCATAATCCTTTATGGCATTTTGTCTAGCAGTCCATGTGCCGCTGGACATGGACCACTAGACATGTCTAGGTGCTTTGTTTATGACTCGACATCTGTATTCACACCTACTCACTTTGCTCTGGGGGATGTATAAACTTGTTCCATAGTCTCCAAGTTCTCACAAGCATATTGCTATTGAAATAAAGTCTTTTCAACATACCAGTATGCGCACCTTGAGAATCTCATTTTACAGACACTGTGAATATTGCAAATTGCACTTTCTCTATGATTTCATAGTCGTCATTGCATTGTCCACTAGCATTTTCCATGCATGAACAAAAGGATCAAAACCCTAAATCCATCCTTGAAGATTGCCATGTTTTCGCTCATCATTCCACTCTTTTTACATTTCCTTAGATGAAATACGGGGAAAATTAAATCTCCACTTAATATGCATTCTTTTTGTCATCCTTCCTCTGCACTTAAATGAAAAATCCAAAACATACCATGGAGGGTGAGTTTATTTTCCTCCTTTATTCATGCAGAGTTGCGGGATTACAATTTCCCATTTGCATATGGAATTAAGTCCATAATAATTTTACTTTATTTCATTACAGGAAGCTATTAAAAGTTGCCAGGAAACCCTCAATCAGGAATGAATCTAATGGATTTACATTTGACTCCATGGTAGTGGTCTTTTGACTCTAGATTTCATTATCAAGTATAAGGTGGGGATCTTTTAATTTCTTTCTTCTAGTCCTTAGTGTAGTACCTGTGTTAAATCATGTGTGATAAATTAGTCAATTGATGTTTGTTCAATTTGGATTTAAAAAACATTTCTTTTTTACTTTTGTGTAATATTATCCTATACTGAGAAAGAACTTATGGTATTTAAATATCAGATATATTTGTTTATCTATCTTAGATAATTTTATAATATTTCATAATTATTCAATTAAAAATCTTTTACATAACCTTCTCTAATTACTCTATATTTCATTTAGACAGGAACAATAAAATATTATATTGGTATTTCTAAATCTATATTTAACATTAAAAATTTTAATTTTATTTCTCAAAAGAACAAATTGAAATAAAATTTGAAAGATTAAATAAAGAATAAGATATGATTGCTTAATAATGAAATTAAGAAAATATAAAGTTAATTGAGTTGAATAGTCATTATTTAAAATAAAATTATATATTATATATTATATATTTTAAATAAATAATTTAAAATAAATATATTAAATTGTATTTTTATTAAGAATTCTTGATGATTTATAAAAAATTTATAATTTTTATTCTTCATTATTTTTTTTTTGAAACTAAGTACTTTTATGAGTTTGATTAAACTAACTATTATATTTATATATATCACTTGTTCATTTCAAATTTCAAATCATGTCATAATGTTCAATCATTTTCATAATTTTAAAAAAATGTCAAAAGTGTTTGAACAAAAGAAAATCAATTATTTTCTGTCAATTTCCTAATTATTATTTCTTAAAAAATCATGGTCAACAATCATTATTATTTTTCAATAAAAATCTGACAAATTCTAGATCTCAAAGTCATTTTTTTTCCTACAAATAAGTGAGCATTATCCCTATATACTAATTCATAATTTTAAATTTAAATTCCATTATATAATTAAATATTGCTATTGCTGTTATGATGACATAAATTTAAAATGCAATATAACAATTTATCAAATGTAAATTGACAATGTGAAAATTTCCACACAAAATAACTTTAGCTCTTTCCAAAACTATATTTTTCATGAACTTTTAAAAATATGAAATTAAACTAAACACATACAAGTGTAAACATAATGAACTAAAGTTAGATGTAACACTCATGACTCTAAAATTTTCATCAAGTATAAAAGAAATTATGCATGAAATTGCTCGTGTGAGGAAATAATATGTTATTTTCACCTAAAAATACAAATTTTTTTAAAAAATAGAATGTTCTAATTGGCTATGTTAAAAATGCATATTTGCAAAAATAGAAAGTTTGAATTGACTATCTACAATATATAAATGCTCTACTTCACCACTTCTTCCTCCTGCTTTTTTCTTTTTAATTTTCAATTATGACAAACAAAGAAAGTGATGTCTACACTTGTACAAATCTTCGTGTTTTTTTCTTTTTAATTTTCATTTATGACAAACAAAGAAAGTGATGTCTACACATGTACAAATCTCTAGTGAAAGCATACTCAATAAGTAAAAAAATAATTTTTAAGATTGAAACAAATTGAGAAATGATGTGTACTTGAAGTATTTTGAATTTTAAAAATATAATATTCTTTTCTTTGTTTCTCATTACAATTATCTTATATTCGTCTTTAATATAGTTGAGTTGCTTTTTTTATTTTTTTTAGATAATAAACGAGATAATTGTCATCTTGAAAAAAACTTATAGAATTTAATTTCAAAATAAATATTAATAATACATTATAATTCTATTGTAATAAAATTCATCTATTTTTTTAATATTATAATCTTAATTTTAAATATATTAACTATAAATTAATAATTAATATTAATATTTCTTAAATCTATAATCTTTAATATATTATTTCACATATATTTTATATCGGGCTAACCCTTGCACCTATTTCGGTGGAAGCGCTAGTATTTATTACCTCTTATTAACTTTTTTCCTTGGCCTTAATACTAAACTTTCTAATTTTATGGAACTGGAAAGGGTTTATTAGGGTTTCTATCATTATTATTATTATTATTAGTTTATAAATCGTTAGCCAAACATGCCCTATATTCAAGGGCGATATTTCCTGAGTATGATTTCCAAGAATCATAATGGGTTAAATATTATAATGAAGAGGAGAACGCAGATGCAATTAGGGCTTTAACATATGGAAAACCCTGATAATGAATTGTTGTTTTCTTGCATTATTTTTTTTTCTCTCTTTGTCCTTATACGTTTGATTTTTAAGCCTTATTATATCATTTCACTCGAGGGAGAGAATGGCTGTTGCTTATTATGGAGAAGCATCGATGCATTTCAAATGATGTGTTTGAATAGACTCTGTATGGGTGTCCACTAGTCGCATCCAGCATTAAATTAAAAACCATAAACATCAATAATCTTGGGTCCTTGTCTTCAAAAATTTGAATGGGCTAGTTTTATTTTAATTTCATAAAAGAAATTTTAATTCGGACAAGTCTTACGAAGTAAGGAGGTACGGTTGGGATGAAGAAGAATGATGGCTGCCTCGTGACCGTTCAACATTCAATGTTGCATTTAAATCAATTTGTGTAGAAGAAAAGGCCAGGCTTAAACATCACACACTAAGCGTTGACGGCTTAGTGTGTGGCTGTTGTGGGCCCATTCTTTTATCAGTGTCCGTTCCATCCGTTCCCGTTTCCGTTTCCGTGAGCGTTTTCAATGGAGGCTTCAAAGCAGAGTATGGGCAATTCATCAAACTATAATCGAGAGGGAGTTATCGTCAGATATTACAGTTGGAAATGCTTGAGTAGAAACTCCTGCAAAATGTGGAAGCATAGACCAGGCATGCGAACTGTTTGAGCGGAGCCTCAAAAAAATGTTCTTTTGTGGAACGCTTTGATTGTAGGATATTGATAAAACGTATTTGTTAAAAACAATTCATAAACTTTCAACCAAGTGTGTTTGGCAGATATACAGCCAAACTCCGCAAACTTTGTCAGCATCCTCCCAGCCTGTGCGAAAATGGGAGCTTTGGAACTGGGTATGGACATTTGACAACTGCCCTTCTAGACGTTTATGCAAAGAAGAAAACCCAAACATTTGAATGAGAAAAGAATTAAAATCTTCATTTAGATTTAGATGAAGCTATTTCAATTCACGATAATGTTTCTTCGACGATGTCTAAGTTAACCTTCACAATAAATCCACGGTTGGTTTCAAATGGGAAAAGATGCTTAAGTTCATTCAAAATTATATTTGCACCATGCCAATA
>MU225442.1:1572297-1638112 GCA_018584345.1 Thuja plicata
TATAGCATAAAATTCCTGATCATAAACAGAATACTTTCTCTTGGCATCATTTAACTTCTCACTGAAATAAGCAACAGGTTTACCTTCTTGGCTCATAACAGCTCCTATTGCTGTACCACTAGCATCAAAATCCACTTGAAACACCTTGTTAAAATCTGGGAGTGCTAAAACAGGTTGTTCTGTAACTTTTTGTTTCAACAATTGAAAACTCTTTTCTGCCCCGTTAGTCCACTTAAACTCTTTTCTATCCCCTCTCATTGTTTCAATCAAGGGTCCACAAATACTGCTAAAATTTCTGATAAACTTTCTGTAAAAGCTAGTTAGACCATGAAAAGATCTTACCTCAGTAGCACTCCTTGGAGTAGGCCATTCAAGGATAGCCTGTACCTTCTCTGGGTCCATTTTTAGTCCTTCTGCTGAAACTACAAATCCCAAATACACTAACTCCTTCTTCACAAATATATTTGTAGTCTTAGGGTCTTTAGAGGGAGATATTTCTAGTAGGTAGCTTCATGAGGTTAGCATCCAGTATGGATCTAGTTTTTTTGTTGTAATCTGACATGTGTGATTTAGAATGTAACCTAACATGTGGTTGGGTATGCATGTTGTAAATCTCGAAGATGATAATATGAAGGCCTGCGAGGTATATTTGTTGTTCATTTATGAACTGTTGTGGATTATTTATAGAGTGTTGACTCTTGTTGCATGGTTGGATTTTCTCCATTGGAGAAACTCTTGCCATGATTACGTCAGGTCGTATCAGAGAGAGTTTCTGATGTAGGAGCTTCAGAGGGTCATAACTTTTGACAAGGATGTGGGTTTTGGCAGAAATATTACAGGCAGATTCATGAGATAAAATTAATGGCAATTCTAACTTAGCTAGCTCCGTTATATTTGCTAGTGGCCATTTCAACCATTTTTTGGGAGCCTAAAATTTCATCTTGACCTCCAAAATTGCCTTTTTCTATTTCTTTCCAGTTTTTTGAGTTTTATTTTTTATAATAAATCCAAAATCATGTTTCTGATTTCGTGGATTAGTTGGCAATTCGACTTGCCTTAGTTGGGAGCTTTTCTTGAGAAAAATCAGGATTCATAGGATGAGTTTTAAAAATTACCAAAAATGGAAAAAATCTATTTTTCCCGAAAATCTGCCAAATATGGTAATTTTTGGAATTGTATTAAGTAGGAGTTTTATTTCATTGTAGAGCAGAGTAAGTTGGAGAAGTTAATGAGAATTCAAGTTCTATAATATTTTTGTGTATTTTCTGAGTATTTTCTCTTGAGGGTTTTGGGCTACATCAGTTTCAGTCTTGTGGTGGCAGTGATCTAAAATCTTGGACTTGCAAAGTTCCTCGGGCATTGCTTGTTAGGTGGAAGAGGCTAGATTTGGCTCGCATCAATGAAGGACTTGCGTAAGGGTGGTTGGAGGGGATTGATATAGAAGGGTTTTCTTGTTGTAATCTGGCATGTGTGCTTTAGAATGTAACCTAGCATGTGGTTGGGCATGTATGTTATAAATCTTAAGGATGATAATATGAAGGCCTATGAGGCATGCTTTTTATTCATTACTAAGTTATTTATGAGTTGTTGTGGATTGTTTCCGTTGTGTTGACTCTTGCTGAATTGTTGGACTGTCTCTATTGGGGAAACTCTTTCCATGACTGCGTTAGAGTTGTACAACAAAATATGAAATAAGTATTACAATATTTGTGTTAGTTTCACTACCAAGGAAGCCCACTTCTCCTTGAACTTGAAAACTAAGATGCACTACCCTAGGGAAAGATACAAAATTACTAGCTATGAAACATCAATGTGAAGAAATGTAGAGCATTTTTGAGACCAATTTTGACAGACACCCAAACTATCAACCAATTGCAAACTAGCATCTTTAAAATAGATGGGAATGAGATAGTTGAAATTTTATTTCTTATTATTTTTTGGAGCATAATGAGGATATTATCCTTACTTTGGTACATATAAAGGAATGAAATTATGTTAAAAATGTCTGATCAAATTCACAATCGTTAAGATTAATGTAAAATTAATAAATTTGTTTAAATGTATTCTTCTATAAAATAATGTACCTCACAACACAATAGTATTCAACAATTTTAATGGCCATAGAAATTTTCTTGAATGCTTGTAATTACCTTGTAAAAAATCTACATTTTTTGTTTGAAAAATTATAATTTTTTCTTACAAAAGTGAATGTAGACTGATAGAAACACAAATAACTAGCTTTAAAAAACATTTAAAAGCATGTACAAATTTATAAACTATAGGACCTAAACATATATGTCTAAAAAATTCTCTAGCACTTGTTCGGATTAATAAACATGATAAAGCTAACATTTCAAATAATCTAAAAATTAAACCACAATTAATATTCTCTTGAAATTGCACACACAAAACCCTCCACACCTTAATACCAATGACTACACTTTCTTTTTTTCCTTTATAACTCCAATGACTAGCTTACCATCTACATCATATTTATAACCTAGTAAATATCTCATGGATGGAAAATTTCAAGTAGACAAAAGCTTTTTACTTGCAATCTACATGACTTTAATTCATATATCTTTCACAAGAAAATAAAAATGAACTAAAATACATTTAATGACGTCCATGCTCCTAAAGATATTTTCAACCCTTAAGCTCCTATAAAATATTGGGTGAGGACCATGTGGCGAAGTAGATACTACATAATCAAAGCTGACTACAACATCAATCAAAATGTTCATTGTACAATGCATTTAATATAATTACAAACATTTTGCTCCACTCTATCAATCTTTACCTACTCTCCTTTCCATTCAAGCACTTGTAACAAAGAACACTAAAGACAAAAACTTGACGATTTGCATCTTGTTTATGAAGTGACTTGACTATAAAATGTAATCATAATCATTTTCATCATGTGGAATATCTTAGAAATATTTCAATCACCACGAGAATGACTATGTTAGTAACATGACATGATAAATAAATACTACGTAAAATCATTACAATTGCAATCATATTAAAAAGTATTGAATTTTTTTATCAATATAGTAGGGTAATGAAAAATGGCAAAAGATGCACCTCCCAATTGGGAGACCCTCAAAATGTATTGTAAGGTATATAGACATGCATGTAGAGTACAAAAACTTTGGAAATCTATAATCTTAGATGGATTACCACCTAATAGATTGTTCTATTCTTATTTATGTGGTTTACAACTTCCTTTGATGTTTTGAATTTTAGCATGATATAATGCCAGTAAATGTACTTGATATATGTAGAATAGGAGAAGTACCCTTTGTAATATTGTTTTGTACATGTGTGGAGTCATATTCACTTTTTCTTTCAAAACGTTCTAATTCTTTCTTTAGAAACCATATACAAGTAACACCTTTAAAATAGATGGCAATGGGATTGTTGAAAGTTTCTTTCATATTCTTATTTCGATCATAACGAGGATATCATACTTTCTCTGGTACATATGAAGGAATGAAATTATGTTATTCTTAATTTATTGGTGGATGAAAATAGTTATAGGTTGGTTTTGATGCTATAGGAACTTAATAGGAGGCAATAAAGAGGGCTCTATTTTCTCCTTATTTTCCTTGTTATTTTTTGTTTCTTTATTGTACATGCATTCATTATAATTATTGAATTTCATCTTTGGTTTCATAAATAGGCTCTATTTGACGTTCCTTACTTTCTATTTGAAGAACATTCTCCTATGGTTTGCTAGGATTTTTGAATTTCCTAGGCCCTTAATGTTTGAAATATAAAATTAGATGTGATAAACATTTGATTGGAAATAGATTTAGAGAATTTATCGTAATTCCCTTTTTTAAATTTATTATTCTTTTTGACATTTTGAAGTGTTGGAGGAAGTGGACGAGGTCCCATAATACTAACCATTAGATTCAAATTGTTGAAGTTCAGGGGTTTTTACAAGCAGACAACAAATTTAACAATATAAATATTGAAAGTTAATTCCATAGTCATTGTTAGACTCATTATGTCTTTGAGAATATTTAGTTAAATTAGTTAGTTGTTTCTAAGCCCATATTGACACATACGTGTTGTAAGAGAATGGTGGTTAGCTGATCAAAATAATGGATAGAAATAGGAGCCACAAATTAGAAGTATTGAAGGGCACAGTCCTTAAGAATCATAGAAATAGTTTAGGTAAGACTTTATCTTCATATTTGACATCTAGACATGTATTGTACATGAATATTGTGACCACCTTTTCCATACTATAACTCAAACTTAGCTACACTAAAGTCAATGGGAAATGGGTGTGCAACAATCTCATGTAAAAAAATATGCAATGTGGTGGATTAAACGTAATAGAGTTGGAGTAACAATTTTCTTCTTAAGTTGATCAAACTATTTGACTAGTGTATTGATAGCAAGTAGTAGTCATATGCATAAAATGATATTTTAGAAGAGTGAAAATTAAGAGGGAACAAAATCGTAGTGAAAGGAAAAATCATTATATAAATGTAGAGTTGTCATAGGATAACACTCAAGAACGATACAAGAAATAATGGTAATATTTATATGAACATAAATACACACTATCCAAGTTTAAATTAAGAACTCTAACTTTAACATTATACACGTCCACAAAATAATTATTTTACTAATTTCAACCTAAACATATACCTCATTTAATCCTTCCTTTCCTTGAACTCAAACATTCTTTGTATGTTGAATTGCAGCTACCATTATCTACAATATAAAAAATACAGAGGAATATGTAGCTACAATTTGTATAATTGTCTGCTACAGTAGTTGCAATTAGTTCTGAGAAAATACCACATCCTTTACGCTTTCATGGTTGCCATACCTTGTTTTAACTGTCATATTTGGGATAGCCTGGGAAAATGCTGGCAAAGGTTGTAATGTCTAGCTTTAAACCTGCCAATTGCATTTTATTGCAGTCTCTAATGTCATTTCATCAAATCTATTTTGTCAGTATCCTGTAGCCACGACATTCCACGAGATCATATTTCTTTGAGGCATTCTGTCGAATGGTTCACGTGGCTTGTGGATTATACCACATCTTGCATATCCTACATTCCTGACATTTGGTCAAACATTTTTTAGAGGCATTTTGTCAAGCAGTTCGCGTGCCTTGTCTATGCTTAAACTTTCTACATACACGTCGAGTAGGGCAGTTGTAGTTACAACATCGGAGAAAATTCTTCTATCATTTATGCTCTAACTATTGCATGTCCATACCCAGTTCCAAAGCTCCCATTTTCGCTTAGGCTGGGAGGATGCTGACAAAGTTTGCGGAGTTTGGTTGTATACCTGCCAAACACACTTGGTTGAAAGTTTATGAATTGTTTTTAACAAATACATTTTATGCATATCCTACAATCAAAGCGTTCCACAAAAGAACACTTTTTTGAGGCTCCGCTCAAACAGTTCGCATGCCTTGTCTATGCTTCCACATTTTGCAGGAGTTTCTACTCAAACATTTCCAACTGTAATATCTGACGATAACTCCCTCTCGATTATAGTTTGATGAATGCCCATACTCTGCTTTGAAGCCTCCATTGACGCTGCTATTATGGGGTCAGAATGTGAAGCACCAATGTTTTATGCCATCACATACAATCCACTTGATGTCGAGCGGGAACATGCTGAATTCAAACTTAACCGCGTATACCGTTTGAATGCAAATAGACGCTGGCGCTGGTAACAGGAACAGAAACTGACGACATCATCGGGCCCACACAGCTTCCACTAAACGCTCACGGAAACGGAAACGGGAACGGATGGAACGGGCGCTGGTAAAAGATTGGGCCCACAACAGCCACACACTAAGCCATCAACGCTTAGTGTGTGATGTTTAAGCCAGGCCGAAAAGGCCAGGCTTAACACTAAGCCATCAACGCTTAGTGTGTGATGTTTAAGCCAGGCCGAAAACAACCCTCCACTGTCCGGAATCAGTATATATGAATGCTATCTGAATCTCTTCTTGTTTATCTTTAGTATTTAATTGAGCTTAATATAAAATTATATCCACCTCTCCGTTTTTAATGTGTTTATAAAATCTAAAGACATGATCGGACATGAATGGGGAAACTGCAAGGTATACCATACTCTTTTTAGCATGTTGTAGGCTTTATTTGCATAAAGATTTATTAAGGTGGGTGGCAGGTACATATACAGGGATACGCTAGCATGAATTAGAAAGATTTACTTGACCTCATTGGAGGTACTTTCATTCTATATAGCACGTTTGCATCACATTGGTTGAACCCTTTTTTCTATAAAATCACTATGTTTCCAGTGCACTACAACTCCCTTAGGCATTATGGAGGACTTAGGATGTCAACATGAGATAGTTTAGGTATTCAACATCCTCCTGAAACATATGCATCATAGATCAATTAGTTGAGACAGACACTTCATCATCGCATTTCAATAGCAGACAGATAACAAAAATTGCAACTCCAAGGTCTTAAATTTTGCATACAAAAATTTACATTTTTTTTTAATAGCTCTAAACATTTATCATCATTTCTCTACTCGCATGGGTTTCTCTTTTAACTTATCCAATAGCTTGTTAGAAACGTTTGTAATTTATTCCACTTCCATTAATAGTTATATGCTCCCAATTACGAAGACCAACTATGAATTTGCTTCTTGTTTGCAAGAAGCTAGACTTCACTCTAATTTCTGTCTTAATTGGTGAGCCTCAGCTTCAGTTTATATATATCTAAAACCAACTCACTCAGTGATCAGTCCATAAACCTAAGGAGATAACATGATGATGCGTCCTTTCAGCGCAACACACAATCATTAATCTGCATTCCATTTAGAATACTATCTATACAACTATCAATATTTATGTTGTATCTTTTTATTTATTTATTTGCACCATATAATTATCAATGGCTAAGTTTTGTTTTCCTTACATATATTTGTTTGCATATACCATACCTAACATGCAATGCTAAATAATCTGAAGATCTACTAAACAAACATATTTCAATGTACATGGAAACACTCCCGTGATATATAAGATGATTTGGAACTCAGATTGTTAAACTCTTGAGATCAAGATAAACATAAGTTTCCTTAATTATTACTACTCTGAGATCAAGATAAACATAAGTTTCCTTAATTATTAGTACTCAGAATATCTTTTGATTTACAATATTTGCAACCATAGAAAGTTTAGGTAATTATAATTCACTATTTCACTAAGAACCATATTTAGCCGATAGGCTTTCTATGGGGAGAAACCTTCAACCGGATTTTTGTCTCACACTCGCCGGTAAATGCACGGGTGAATTCCCTCTTCCTGGATTTTTTTCTTATGCTCGCCGGTAAATGCAAGGGAGGAGTTGTCTCATGCAAAGTGCCTTAGAAAATGCTCTGATGGACATGGCCGTAAAATTTGGATCCACATGGCGCGCAAACTGTTTGCAAATGTTTTTGGTAGGTGTAATGGTAAATTCCATAACTTTTGTCGCCGTTCCCTTCCTATGTGTGGGTTGGAGTCACATGTGGTACTAGGGATGGACGTCCATGAACGCACTTTGTGGATCAGTTTGTAAAATGAGGAGTGCATAGACAGGGCGTGTCCTCTGTTTTCAAAATGCATTAAAGGATGTGGTCTCAGAGAGGCCGTTCGGAGGGAATACATTGTAGATCGGCTGGCCGAAAGGGCTTTGGAAACTTTCAAGTAAATGTCACATCGTCGCCAATGTCCTTCATACATGGTGCAGCGATGGAAGCATGTTCGAGCCATTGAATGGTTTTTTAAGAAACTTTCAACCATATGCAATTGATAGAGCAGGGGTATCATGGAACGAGTCAGATATAAGGTTTACAGATATTATGTAAGGAGTTTCTGGGAGTAATTTTGAATTTAGAATAAACTTTTCAGATCTGCAATCTTCCATAAGAGGGTGAAGTTTTCCAAGCCCAGGTTAGTAGTGAGAAAGGTCTGAAAATATAAAGAGGCTCCTTGAGTACTGTGTGGACAAATTAAAATTTTTCACCAGATATATAATGAGTTTGCATAAAGTGAAAGTGGGCATGACTCAGCATAAATGTGAAAGACACATAGCAGATATCCACGTGGTTGTTTAATGAAATGCAAAATGTGGAAGTTTATTTCCATTAATTAAAATACATTCACTTCAATTGATGAATTTTGACTCCATCCAGATAGAGGTGAAGGGAATTAGCTAAGAGGTGAAGGGAATCAGCTAACTGACATAGGAATGTAGAAGTGTCATAGGTAGTTAACAATGTTCCACTTCACTCCAACAATGGATGAGTAAAATGATTACAAGATTTGTAAAAAATTAATTTGATGAAAAGTCTTCCTCTCTATTTGCAGAACATTTAGAAAAATGTGACCTCCCATGAAACATGGGTCAATGAGTTTGACTAAAAAATTACACAGATTAATCCTGATAGCAATATATCACAATTTGACTTGCTGTAGAAAATATATCCTACTTATAAATTAAATATATTGTATATTTATTGGTTAATTATCATATAGTATCTATAATATTTAATAATATAAATAACTATTATAGAATTATATATTTATATAAAAATATTATACATTTTAAATTTTCCTATCGGCTTTACCCTTGCATCTATTTCGATGCAAGAGCTAGTATACTCCTTTCCCACAAATGCACATTTCATATCTCACAAATATATTTCCTTCCAAATTAGAATACACATGCTCCTTTCTTAAACACAAGATGAAGTAAAAATCAATAATCTAGCTCTTAGTACTACCATCTAAAAACCCTCAATATGTGATCTCCATAACCAATGTTATTTATGATTTTTTCTCAGATTCGAAGAAAAAGAGATATAGTGCGTAATATATTAATAAAAGAGTATTTTTTCTTTTATCATATAATGGATTCACAATTACAAAAAAACAAAAAAATAAAGAAGAATAACTCTTAAGCTTCCATCTCAAATTATCCATACAATTCTAAATGATAAATTTTAACCAAAAGCTTCAAACAACACTTTATCTTCAATTATTCAGCAATTTTTTTAATCCAAAAATCGTAAAGTATCTCTGAAATTTCTATTTCTGAGAAAATATACAATCAAAACAAAATAACATGACAAATATGAAAAAAAATAAAAAAAACAACATAGCTCTTGGTCTCCTCCCATCCAAATTGCGTCATGAGACCTTAAAAATCCTAGCAAACCTGAAAGCAAGAAGACTCTAAACACCTTAGAGATGAATGGTGAAAGTTCGCTATCCGCAAACAATTCACATTGAACCCATACCTCTCTAATATCTACACTTAAGTAATCCTCTTGAAACCAATACATAAAACAACATCTTAACCAAAACTAAGAAATTTGGGCAAAGTATAACTTATCTCCCCTTTCAAACTCTCATGGTGTTTATCTAACCTCCATATGTGATATCTACTCCTTCTCTCCTGCCAACTTTTTCCTTTTACTTTCAAAAGTAAGAGTTCTCCAAAAGAAGAAGTGGGTAACCACCCCATCATTTTCCTACACAAGTCCAATATAAGGGAAATTAACTTAGAATACTTGAATAAAGAGGTGAAACTTGTCACCTTCCCATCCACTCCTCCATGAAGTTCATTATTTATTTAAGAGGGGAAAAAAAGTAATGCCACCCATCCTAAAATTCTTCCCTCATAAATGTGTTACGGAGGCGGGGTTGGTACCTTCAACCCATCCATACACAAATTTTTTCACTCATCTTAATAATGAATTTTGGGGCATTAAAATAGGCCTTATTTTTTTTTATTTCATATTCAATATGCCCCCATCTAAAGGGTACAGACCCTAGGGGTCTAATTTTATAAATATAATATCAAACTTCATACAAAAACTCTCATAAGGAACACATAATTATAAACCTCATACAAATATGTATATAAAATAATAAAAGCATATGTCCTTCAAAATGGTTAACTTATTACTTGTCCAAGAGGTAGTTGGTTTGGTATTCAAGTTTCTTCATCCTCCTATTATCCTGTGTAATTCCCTGCATATCACAAACATAGCTTAAATTTAAACCACAATAGTAATCCAAAATAGAAGATAATCAAATTATTTTTCTCTTAATTGTTAATCTTGTGCCTGGCTAATCACTAATGGTGAAATCACAATAGTGTGTCCCACTTTCCAGGATGAAGGAAATTGGTCTTCCAAAAAATAAATTGTTCTTGATGCCTTCATTCGAAGTACCCTCTTCGCTCGAAGGGGATAATTTTATTTGTGCAAAGTACCCTACGTAGGGTGCTTCATGCAAAGGGAGTTGTTCATGTGAACTACCCCATGTAGGGTACATCACGCGAAGCCCACCTTTGCGCGAAGCCATTGTTGGCCAGATTTTTTTATAAATTTTTGGCTACCCATTTTATTTTCACTATTTACTATTAGAGATTTCATGGACCCGGGCCTTAGAGAGAACCAATGACATCTAGTACGACATCAGCACATCCCTAGATTTTTTGACTTCTTCTAATTTTTAGTAGTATGAGGTACATACATTTTTCTCAATTTTTTATTGTAAATTATTTGTTTTATATTTATTTTAGTTATGTATTTGTTTTAAATAATTTTTAGTTTGTTCAAATGTTAGAAAATCATATTAGAATGTTAGCAAATGTTATAAAATTGTAACTTTTATGTTAGAATATATTTATAAAACATTAGAAACCGTAGTATAAATGTTAAAAAATATTAGAAATCATTAATATATTATAGAAATTATTAAAAACATTTTTTTTAAAAATGCTTTTAGTTAGTTATATTACGAAATTCTCTTTATCTTTCTCTAAATTATGTACATATGTTCTAGAGTTAAATGTAAAACTATTATTCATGTATAGTTAGATGTTAAAATATAATTGTAGGAGGACTTTCTTAGTACATCCTAGAACTCTTTAAGACAATTAGAGGACCCCTTAGTACACCTTAGGACCCCTATTGTGACATAAAAATCTGTAAGAACCCAAGTAGGACACTTTAAAACATCTACGATGACCTATTATAACTCTTTAAGAATACATAGGAACCTTAAGACCTAATAAGACTACTTAAGACCTATTAGGACTAATATGACCTATTAATAGGTCAATTAGTACATCCTAGAACCCTTTAGGACTATGAGTACACCCTAGGTCCCTTTAGGACCCCTATTGTGACATAAAAATCTTTAAGAACCATTAGGAACCTTAAGACCTAGATATGAACATTTAAGACCTTTAATAAAACTCCTTAAGACCTAATTAGAGTAATAGGACCTAGTAATATCAATTAGTACCTAGTATTGTAAATTTAAGTATAATTTATATATTCAGATATTTGTTTCCATTTTACATGTAGTTATTACATGTAATAAAGTACTTAATTGTGAATGTACTTAGCTTTAAAATGTCACATCTAGATGGCCACTCAGGATATACCAGCTTAGGATGCACCTCACACTCCTAATCTTGCTACTCTTTTTTAGACTGCTCAAGTAGAGATGGATCGACTTAGAGAGTCCATCTGTACATCTGAGCCTGGCATATACAAAGATATTTGTATCATTGTATTGAGGAGTTTGGAGGATATAACTACCAGATTGATATCCCACTCTTCCTTCACACCACATGTTATAGATAGTATTTTTTGAGAGTTGAGAGATGAGGTCTCGGGTGATGTTTCCATGGAGACAGTCCAGAGCCGTGTCTCCAAGGAAATCATCAAACAAGAGGTTTTCACATTTTATGACAGGAAGCCTAAGGTGATGGCGTATCAAGATACACGATGTGAGATTCCTCAAATTTCATGCATGTCATACTCCCACTTGCTTACAACACGTGGTTGTTATCCTATTAATGACCATATTCCATTATCTTTTTCCCAAGCAGTTGTACGCTGGGTTCTATTTGGGACTCAGTGTCAATTATTTAGATCTTCATGGATATTACGGTCAGAGGCGTGGTAGAGTCACAAACAATGATAAGTTATGTAAGTTTGATCGAGTCATAGGTTCTCATAGATAGTGTAGTGCCTCACTGGCCCTATCATGGAAAAATATTTGAAGAAGTGGGTGGAACAAAGTAATTCTAGTGATGAGAGGGTAAGTACATTACTTTTATGCTTCAATAGACCTAGTTAGCATATGTTTATCTTTTTCTATGACAGTTTTTGTTTCTTTAAAATGCGAATTTTAATTTTAGATTATATGATAATTTTCATAGTGTGAGTGATAATGAGAAATTTGGATGGAATTTAAAATTGGAAATCATTTTGATGTGATTACATAGGAACAATGCACTATTAACTATTTACTTTGATATATGATAATAAATTCGGACAATCAAGCCTTAAGGTTTCAAAATAATTACAGTCATTTTCATCTACTTGAATTTTTTTTAAGGATATCCAAACTATAACATATAATTTTATATGAATCAATACAATACCAGTAAGGATACCTAGAGCACCTATATAGGAGATCATTGTATAGTCATAAGAATTTTGGAAATGATAGTCCACATTTTTACTTAAAAATAACAATTTATGACAAATTCAAAATTAATAGCAACTTCAAATATATCATATTCAAGTCATTATGTTTCAAATCAAATGCCAATGATTTATTATATACATATAAATTATATTGGTATTAATATTTTATTTACATAGATTGTGTTTTAATATACTATTTGAAAATGAGGGAGAATAGTTATTTTTAACTAAAATATTATTGATTTTTTTTAAAGTGGCTATTAAAATTATACAAATATATATTTTAGTTATCTGACGACAATGTTGTAACTATTATTTTTTTGTGATATTGCTATCAGGATTTAACTGTGTAGTTTTTGAGTCAAACTCATTGACCCATAATTCATGAGTAGTGGCTCAACATGAACCCATTCACTCTTGTAGTTTTTGAGTCAAACTCATTGACCCATAATTCATGAGTAGTGGTTCAACATGAACCCATTCACTCTCATGAGAGATGGGTTCATGTTGAACCACTACTCATGAATTATGGGTCAATGAGTTTGACTCAAAAACTACACAGTTAAATCCTGATAGCAATATCACAATTTGACTTGCTGTGGAAAAATATCTCCTACTTATTATTTTTTTATCATTATTATCTCTAGTAAAGTAACCCTAATATAGTCACATTTATGCAAGGTCATTGAGGATGCATTTTAGAAACAACCTTTGGCTCTAGAGGTAGAAGTTGAGCATTATTAATGCATGACATACTGTATATGGTGAAGGTTAGATCTTTTATAATGGTTGTCTTCCTTTCCTATTTCTCTCAACGTCCAGATGACCATGCATTTATTTCTTTCCAAACATAATGATTTTTAAAAAGGAAAACCATAAGATTTTATAGGGATAAACCCTACATTGTGCACTCTTTCATGTCAATAAAATATAGAATGCTGAGGAAATAAGAAATGATGGAAGTTTGTGAGAGAGTAATGAGGCCTGGAAATCCCACTGCTGCATTAATATAGGATTTCAGTATGTTTCAGAGGGGGATTTTCGAAGAGCCTTATTTTATTCAACTAATCTATTTTTCCCTTGAGGGGTTGGCGGGGGGGGAGGTTATGACAGTCAAGGTTTGGGGGCTTACGCTTATTTTGGGAGGGAAATATGCATTCCAAGGGATGGTGATCTTTGTTTTCAAAAAAAAAAAGGAAAAAACTTATTTTTTGGAACTCCATATTGTATTTGGAGGTATGGTGAATAAATCTTATGACCGGTTGATTTAATGTTAATTTCAATGGAAGTTAGTTTAGCCTTTGGATTCTTCAATGCATTTCATTTTAGGTCATATGATTTTATATACCATTTTGTTGCCTTCTCCAGTTTGGAAATTAAAAAAAACCTTCATTTTTTTTTGTATGGTACATTTTCATCTTTTTGGGGGTGTGGGTGTTCTTTGACTTTCATATCTAGTTTTAAGAATGCCTAATTTTATCCCTACACTTGGGGTTTACCTTCTTCATCTTTTCGTGCCTTAATCGACCAAGGGTTGTTGGTTACACCCTTCTATATTGGTGTTTTTTTCTATTCATAACCGATCCACCTTTTCGTTTGCAAGACTGCATTTTTTTATAAGATACATTTCCTTCCACTAAGCTTCAAGGATTTTGGCAGGTTCACTGCACCCAGTTTAGAATGTTAGCCATCATAATTTTAGCATGTGAGTTAGCTATGGAAGCCACATATTCATTATCTTTTTCTTTGGTTAATAGAGAAAAAAAAATAATTAATTTGTTGGAAAAACTTTAGTTGTTGTTAGAATTCAATTACCATTGTGTTTGGTCTTTGGCTATTGTTTGATATGTTTCTTGGACAGCCATGTGTGTGATTTTTCCATCACTGGCTTTGGCGTTTTACTCGAAACTTACATATATTACTTTCCCTAGGGATCCTATGAAAAGAATGATTTGAATCATTACCCATCTTGAATTTGAGTTGTGTTATGAGTGATTCGTTCATGGTTCAATCTCTAGATGCAGATTTTAACCACATGCATATGTGAATAGGTTTGCATTCATGTATTTGTTTTTGTCTTAGAGGTGCATAGATATTGATAAAAAAAATGCAGTCATGCCTCCATGTGTACACATTCAATTAGGAAAATTAATGGGAAAGTGAAATATTGAACTTTAAGATAATAGCCCTTTCAATGTTTAGATATAGTAATTGAAGTGTTGACTGCTCAAAATATTGTGGATGAATAGTTTCCTTATTAGCTAATTTTAGCCAAGTTGGGAGCTTGGGAAAATTTTGTTTGGATTTAAACGATGAAACTTTTGAGCAATTCCCTTGCCTCATATTCGAAATCAAGTGAGCTGCATAAACTGTGAGTCTTATTTTTTTCTTGTTAATACATAGTGATGCCAGATGCTCTCTCTTTATATTATTTTTCAGTCAATGTCTTAATGTTTTGAGCAGAATTAAATAGTTTTAAAATCTTCGAGATCAAAACATATTTTTCAGTATTCTTGCAATTGTACTACTAGGCATTAATGACTGCCTCACTATCCCATCTCTATCATATATATGGTTGAAGTGTCAGAGTGCTTGCTTATTTCTTACATCTTATTTAACAAATATTGCTGGTGAACATTTATTATTAATCTGAAATTGAAGTAACTGGTGAACATTTATATAAATCTGAAATTGAAGTAGATGCATTCATACAGACTAAAGTTTATTAGATGAATAAATGTACAATAAATATATAGAACTATATGTTTTTTTTATGTCTTCTACAAAAATGGAAAATATTTGAAAACTGAAAGCTTAGGATCTGAAATAAACATTATCCCTAATTTTCTGAAAGAATGGAACATGTTTAATATTAAATGGCATTAGCTAAAATTTAGGAGGGAAGCACTAAATATCATCTTCTAAGATTATACAATTAAAATTTTTTGATGGAACATAGATCCTAATTTTAACATGAATGATATGAGCCCTTGTCTCTAGTATCTTTGGTTGAATTGTAGTTTAATAATATAAGCATGTATATAACTTTTTTTGTTTTTCCTTAAGCCTCTCATTCTAACATGGAGAATAAAGCTTATTAAGGAAAAAGAGTAGTTCTTAAGAATATCCCTTCTTATATCCTTTTATAAAAGAATTCTTTTTGTTGAGAATAAGTTTAACATTCTTTTGAGATATTAGTAATATTGAAATAAATGAATAAATGTAATCTTAATACAATTATCTTCTAAGAGGTACTATGTAATTATATTAAATAAAATAATAAAAGGATATATATTAATGATTATTCTAAAAGAAAGATTATAAGAAATAATAAAGTGAAATTTTATGATATTTCTTTACTGAAAGCTTATAAGAAAATGGTCTAGTAATATCTATCTTTCACACTTTGTGTTTTTATGTGCACCCTTATAGTATCGTTATGAGTTAGCTTAATTTATTGTGTGCATTTGACTTATACTGAGATTATTATGGACAATAGGTAACACATTCTATTTAATTCTTGACTAAGCTTAGTACTTGATTTTCTAATAAATATTACTGTTATGATTGTCAATATATCTTATAGGATAGGTTATGTCACTAATACAACATGTAGATTGTTTGATTTAATTTTATTTCCATTTTGGTCAAATATATGACATTGGACTCCATGGGCATTGTTTACATAAACGTTGAATTTCAAACCTTGAGTTATTTATGGTACTTATTATCATTGAAATATGTGAGTTCATATTGATATTACTAAGTTATCACTGTCTTGCAAAATCAGGTTTCTTTCACTTTTGGTCAAGCTACTACTTATTGGTATTCATTTATTAGTTTAAGTACTGTATGATTTAGCCAATCTTTTATGTGAAGTAATGAAAAAAAAAACATGGTCTAGAAATGACATTGATACTAATAGCATTCTAAAATGCTAAGCTAGTGTTGACTTATCAGATTCGTCTAGGACTTCGTCCCTGATCCACCTAAGTGGGTGGTAGTCGACGGTGAAATTATCTGGGTTATTCATCTCAAGAAAGGGTTGTGTACCCAGTTTTGTATATTTAAAAACATATTTTATTCACTCTTGTACCCTTGCTCATTCTAACCAGTATAATATGGTTCAAAATTTAAATGACGAACTACGATGTCTTTGTGAGTTACATAGGCAAGGCCATCTGCGATGAGCCCCCAAGGGATTAGGTCTGGCCCTTAGGTCTTGCACTTTTGATTTCTTCCATGATCGTGCCATCCCTTACAAATATTTTGCATAGTTTACATCTCTTTATGAAACTAGTTTCAAATACCTTATGATTGATTTAGCTAAGTTATCGATGAATCTTATCTTATGATCACGTATGTAATAATCAATGAATTTTATAGCATGCATCTAGTTGTGTATCCATATACATAGGTGCAGGAAATAGAGAGGCAAGAAGAATATGATACATAGGGAAGAAAGAGAAACTCAGGTATGTAATCACACGATTTGTTTTTTTATTAAACATTATAATAAATATTATTTTAAGTAGGTTCATTGTCCTAAATTATAAATAAATGATAAGAGAAGTACACTATGATCTTTTTATTTAATGAATCTACTATGGTTTTTTTTGTTTTGATAAAAAAAAAAATTTATTGCAAATTAGTTGAGTTTTGAGTAGAACAAATAGGTTGTGTGATGTCCATTTTAGTGAATTAAATTTGGGCACTATAGATAGCTAGTTGGGTAGAGGACTCCGATAGTGGCACAGGCGATGGGTGTTACTACAGATAGAGTGGTCATCACTTCCAAGAGGGGAGTAATGGACAAGATAGGGGAGATTACTTCTACAACCACCCCCATCAATTCTGATACAGTGGACAGATATATTTTGACTAGACTGAGTCGAGCTAGATCATCTTCTAAGCCTTCATCTAGTACTACTGTAAGGGTCAGTGATGAGGCATATAGAGCTACAGATATTCCTCCACCTAGAAATATACGAGCGCTTTATAGACATCATAGTCATTTGGATGTGGCGCTTTACTTTTTGGAGGATCTCTTGTAGTCATATTCTTGTACTAAAAACATGCAAATGATCCCAGTACACTCAGTTAGAGATGTCATCAGACTTGTAAGAGGTCCTTTAGTTTTGTCAACATAGGACACACCATAAAGTCATGCACAACATACTTATAGAGCGCTATGCACCCATTGATCAATCTGCAACTACAGAGCCAGGCATATGGGTTGGAGATGAACACATCAAAGCTGAGGGCCTAGACACATTTGATGAGCATTTGCATGGGTTGAGTCAGGTTGACACTGACACTGATGTTGGATTATTTATGAATTTGATATTGCATCCTAGTGGTTCAGGCTCTACAACACTCCCCTCCCAACTACACACGCCCCTACACTCTTAATTAATAGAGATGTTTAGGACTGGAGGTGGTGTGGGTGATGCATTTTCTGTTGATGATATGATGGTGCAGTGTTCTGATGATTCTCATGCTCTTGAGACCCAGGTTTATAAATTTTTCTTTTCTCCTTCTAGGAGTTTTAGTGAACAATTAATTATAGATGTGTGTATTGATGTTTTTTCAATGTATATTATTTTGAAGGCATAGTTTGCATAACACATTACCTCTAGTTTGGCCTTGGAGCATCTTCATATGAGAGATTCAATAGATGTGACACCTACTAGAGGTCATGTAATTTTTAAATACATGTAAGTTTAAGCATGCATGTGTACACTTGTAACATGTATTTATATATTTCAAGTAGATTACATAATATATACTACGCACATGTATATAACTAACTATTGTAATAAATTTGCAAGGGTCAGTTGCTACTTCACAACACAGATCTTTTATTTGAGACTCATTATATATGTCATTATTATATGTTTGATATTTTTAGTTTATGATTTGAGACATATTTATATTCTATCCACACCTCTAGACATAGATGAATTATTATTTGACATTATGTAGATTTATGATGGGGTTCACGATGATTTATACATATGTGTGTGTTTATGTTTATGTGTTTTAGATTTTATTTGATTAGACGAGAATAGGTGCATAGATGGTTTGATTTGATTAGATGATTTTATTTGATAATATGGTCTTAAGGGGATGGATATACATATATGATTTAATTCAAGCACATAAAAGCATACATATAAGTATGCATAGGTAATCTAACTAATGCCATTAGTAATCCAACAAATGTCTTAAGGGGAGGTCTTAAGGGGATGTCTTAAGGGGATCTAATGAATATCATAAAAAATAACAAGTTAATACATGTAACTAGTGGACAATAAGTATTCTAACTCATTCTATAACTAACACATGTCATAAGTAATCTAACTAATTTCATCATGTTTTAGTGTTCAAACCAATGTCTTAAGGGGATCTTTAACTAATAAGAAATCTATAAAAATCATTGGACAATCAAATCATACATATAAAACCATACATATATACAAGCATATATATAAAATGATACATAAAATCTATATATTAAAACTATTGAACCATAAAATAGGTCCATCATATATCAACAAATTATAGTCATTCATATGTTTAAATATATATAAAAAAAAAGTATAGTCAATTTATTCCAGAGATATCAAGTAGGTCCTAACACATGAAATAGGTATAAATATTTTAATTTTTAGACCAACTCAAGTTGTTTAGACCTTTCATGGAGAAAATGTAATATTATTTCATGATCTTCACTATCTAGTCTCCACTTACGAAATCCACGTTGAGATTTAACTGTATGGAGACAAAGGGAGGTGGAAACTACTAGGTGACTATATTGAAACACCTTATTGTATAATTGGTAATCAACAAAGTGAATACCATGTTGAATTTCTTTGATTGGCTTGAAATATGTGATGAACTATAAATGATCATATGCTTGAAGTCACTTTTTTGATGGTCAACCGAGTTACAGATACGATGATAGACACTAATCAGTTAATGTATTGTCATTGATGTCAACTTATTTGATTATAATTATGGTAACAAACATATATTATGGAATAAATATCTGGAACAAATAAAGTTAATGTGGTCAGTAATTTATGAGTTCTTTATACACCGATTAATAGTGAACACTAAGTAAATACACTGTATATCGAGCACACTATTAACTAAGCTAGGGATCACCGACACATCACAATATTGACCGAGAAACTTAATCAAATGGAGGGCGACTAAAATGATGAGCTAGAAAATGGATGATTCTGAGAGAAATGATAATAATTGTTATGATGATCAAATTGCTATGAAAATTCAAGGAAGATTAGATGATGAAAATTGAAATGTGTTTTTGACACAACTAACGAGGAAGGTTTAAGAAGCAAAACCAATGATGGAGATTAAGTGGAAAAATATGAAGGATGGTAATTAAATGAGCTATGATGTCTATATAAGAGAAAATAGATTCATTATGAATCATGATGATATGATGCACACACATGCAAATTTCATGCAGGACTGATCAAACTGGTTAAAGACAGAACTAAGCATTTATGGAGACAACACCGAGCGACAGAGGAAAGTGCATTAACTGAGAAGAACAAAGCATGAAGAATCAGATGAACTAAAGTGAAAAAATTGATCAGAGGTAACGTGTACTTAGCATAGATCTAAAAATCTGCAAACGGAGATCTATTTAAATCAGATCATTACTGTATTGGTTTAACCATTGTTGCAGATAAATAAATTAACTGAGTAGGATGTGGAAGTCTTTATTATGACATTCAAATGAATGTTGAGTGTTTTCTTGTTGACCCCATAGTGAATGATTGGTTAAGAGATAACTGTTAGTTTTAAATCCTCTAACCAAGTCACATTTAACAGTGTGTATTGTAACATTTAATAGGGTTGGCTCTTAACCGAGCTCACTTTAGAAGAGTGAAATATTTTGGGTTACCATTTCTAGGTGGTTTTTCCCTTAACATGGTTTCGACGTTAAAAATATATAGGTTAATTTGAATGATTGTTATGGATTTTTATTTTTCTTTACACATTACTTTATCTGCATTGATCGGTAATCATACTTGATTTATTGCTACTCGGTAGATGACTTGTCATGCCCCGCAAAGGGGACCCAAGAGGACAAGCCAACTAACTACTAAGAGATATGAATATTATTTTTAATAAAATATGAGTACTAATCTAAGTCCTTACAGGTTCCGTAACACTGTTATTCAAGCAACATAATCCAATCTAATCATTTGACCATTAAGGCATTGATTAATTAATATAAGTTTGCAATTCATTCCTTTAATCTTAACATTAATTTATATGTATAATCTTACCATCAATCCTAATATCTTAACATGCATCCATGTGAGTTATCCTTTACTAAACTTATGTCATTATCTACACTATTCATTAAGCATTCAGATGAAAGATAAGCATTCAATAGATATGCAATGTCCTATATACTTTATTATTTCATACACATTTGTGAAACATAGTAACCATAATCCAATATTATTCATAGATTCATTAACTCATAATAATTTTCCACAACCCTACATCAAGAGATAGGTGAATAAATACCCTAAACAATTATATTTTCATATTAATAGCATACAATATTTTCCCTTTCCTTTATCCTAGATCTACCCATTCCCTTATACATTGCTTTGAATTACATTGATATGCATCATATCATCAGACCCAATGATTTACAAGAATGCACATGCATAAGAACATCTTTACATATACAATAAGAATTATTCAAAACTAATAATCCTGAAGGAACAGGAGCCAAGAACATCCATCTGACCATGAACAGTACCTCGATATAAGAAAGATTAACCACCCAAGCACATGGATCCAAAAAGAGTCTACTCCCCCGTGCTAGGAGATAGAGACCAAGGTCCACACAAGAAGGTAACAACTAGGATACTCCTAAGGTAATAATAGCCCTTCCCAAAACATCACACAACTAAAAATACAAGAAGATAAAAAAGGCATAAAACACATTTGTAGGAACTCTAATAAATTCTAGGTTAATGTCATCGCATAGCCCTCACCCCTTGTGTTTCCCTTGTTAACCACTCTAGGCCCCAGCCGCCAAGTAAGCACATGCAGAACCAAACATCTCTCATATGGATGAGACTATCTGATTGTACTATCACAATAGTACCTTCTCCCACTCCCATCTATAGCCTTTACTAGCACTACCTCCATGGGCAAGGCTTATCTTAGTTAATGTGTAATTTCCTTCCCATAAATTATTATTGTTATCACTAAATTAAACAACTCCACAGTGGGTTGTCCTAGTACTAGCCACTTAGGGCCCCAGCCCCCACTGTTAGCCACTCACCTACTGTTCCTAGGTTTCCTACCTCTATAAATCTCATCAAAACACATAAGGATAAGTAGAATAAGTGTACAAGAGTTCACAACATCAGACAATTGAGTTTAGGAGAGCACTAGTTGTCCTCAATCCTTTGGACAACCCTAAACCGCAATCGAGTACACAGAGAGATAAAACACATCCACATTGCATCAAATGCATCAAAGGGATTCTCAAAATCACAATAACATGATGAAACTCATAAAAAACATAAATTATAACATCAATAGCAACCTAGGATTGGGTTTAGGGGTTCACTGATTGACCGTAATCCACCAAATAGTCCTAAACCCTAATATGACATTCAAGATGGTAGATAACACATAAGAAGACATTGAAATGCACTAATCATCAAGTATTATGCAAAAACCATATAACCAGTTCCTTCTAGTACCAAATCAAACCAAAAACATCATAACAAGATCATATTGTAGAGAATATGTTGATTCCTGAAATTGGCTAAGTCTAAAATTTCCTAAAACCTACAAAATCTAGAATCTTTATTTGAACTCCTAGGAGGCTAAAACCACTCTCAAACATCTTGGAAGGTATTACATAAAATGTAACTAAAGTATAAGGAATTAAAACTATGTAGCTTATACTTAAATGTTACATTTTATGTTCTGCCCTAAGACTGAAATCAAACTGGGACCACCCTAACCCTAATAAGGGTTCCAAAAATTATCCAAAACTCTAGAGAGGGCTCCAAAAGATCCTAAAAATAATACCCTATGAAAAATAAGTGTCCTACAAGTTTACACACCACATAGGGTCAACATCGGGTCAAAATGACACCTTAAGCCCTTCTGGGAACCCTAAAAACCAATCTTGAAGAGTCCTGCGTAGGTGGAACCCTAAGCTGCATAGGTGGTTACCTAAGCTACATAGGTGGTGACCTAATCTGCATAGGTGTTTCTTCCTGCACAGGTGGTCATGCATCTTGCAGAGGCGGTACCCAGTTCTACGTTGGTGGTCAGGACCTATGCACCCTCTGGATAGAAACCTTCAGATTCAACCTTCCGAGTAAAACTGGATAAGATGGAGGCCCAGAAGGTAGAATCAGAGAGATACCCAGTTGGGATTCCTTTTTACTCCTTCCAAGACATCCCTCAAACCCATCTACCCTTTTGGTAAATCTACTTAGTTCCAGCTCGAAAGTGCAAGGTGCAGAAAGGTGACCACCAAAAGATAATGCTCTAACCAAGATGGTAGTCTGCAAAATATCTATAGAACGAGGTTCTATCTGGAAGAAAATACATTAGAAGGTTGCAATACATAGAGAAGGACAAATAAACAACATTTCATAAACTTAATTCATTACAAGGTATACTTTCATTATTTCATTCATATGAGATAACATAAACATTAAAATAATCATAAAGGAATTATATTGTTCACACACTATATAAGAGAGTAAAAAATCATATCAAACATAGCAATCTCATAAATAGGATTCTCTTTTCTGGGTAGAGCCTACCTGGAGTCCTGTAGAGAGACCTTTGACGCAATCCAATTCTATTCCCACCAAGCCTATGCTCCTCCAGCCTTCTAACCAATCGGATACTCTCCCAATATTTCCCTTAATCCTTCTAATAGTTTTTAGATGTATAAAGTTCTCTAAATATCATTTCTTTTGTCTTTCTCCTCACTCCCTACTTTCTATATTCCCTTAACATAAATACATTGTAGGATTGGTTGGACGAGAAGTTTCAACTGATGCAACCATCCATAACTATTTTCTTATTATTAGTTTTAAACATAATAGTCTTTAAATAATTTTAATGAATAGGTAGTTTCCCGAGAAATCTTTAATTAAATTACTTCCTTTGTTACTTTATGTTTTAATTCATGCTTAGGCTAATTTTTTTAAGTTTTATTATTTCTTTCACCTTAGATGAAGATTAGTTACTTTCCTCTTTTAAAGGAATAATTATAGGTCTAATTATAATTTGACATAATAGCTTAAAAATAAAAAGGCACATAAATAAATAAATACATAAACACACACACACATATATTAACACATTTATATAAGTATATTTATATAACTATATATATAGACATATGAATATGTGTTCACCCATATGCCTATGTTTATATATATCCATGCTAATATTATTATAAAACATACATTAATGAATACACTTGACAAGCTTATTACCGTGCATTTAATTCCATGATACCATCAAATTATTACTAACTGATAGTCCAACCACAAACAATATTCACCTAGTCCTAGGGACTATAATGAATATCCAAAATGAATAAAACCTGAGCAACCAAAATCGAACATCAATCCATACTCAAAGGAAAAATCGAAAAAGACCCAACCCGGCAGTAGGGATCAAGGCTAGGCTTACTCTTGCAGGACCAAGTACTGTCTCTATAACAACAATAATGATTGAGGATTTTGGGGCATGCTTAGACCTGTGAAGCCAAGTGAAGTCGATGCCCAGTACCTGCAAGCTTGCATCACAGAGACAAAATACATGTGTAGTGATGTACATATTAAAGAAGACAGTGCAGACAGATGATCGGGATCGATACATCGTGTGGACCTCATCTATGTGAGTAACTATGACTTCATCCCGAATCATGAAAACACATCATGTATATAGGCACACACACACAAGGAATATAACATGAGGGTTAGAATATTGAGAATTGGGTTATTCAATAATCAATACTAACAATAACTCATCATAATCATAATAAATGTCCTAAATCATTAAGTGACATACAAGATTCATTGAAAGTAACTTTAATAGAGGAATATATCTATATCCATCCAACACATGTCTCATAACATCCTAAGTGTGTTCAGAAAGGTATTGAAGGTCCTTTATACATACAAGGGGAAAACCATCTACATAAATGATACCTTTAGACAATATGTCTGATATTAGAATTCTCAGGTACAAGCCGACGAAATCATTATAAACAACTTTATAGGAAAAAAAAGTATTAAGCTATAAGGAAACATCTAAAGATCTTACTTTATTAAAAAAAACTTTTATTAGGGTTTGAGGGGTATTGCATCCTCCCCCCTTAGATTTGACTTACTCCTGGAAGTCAGAAGAGATGAAATGAACTATACACGTAATTCATAACTGTTATAAAATAGAATTGCAATATTACTACTCTAGTACCTACTTTACAGACTATATGCATACTTCTCCACTTAAGAATGTTGATAAATCTTATTGCAATTATGGTGTAGATTAACTTGGATCCAATTGTAAGAGACTTTCAAAATAATTACCTATTTGATTCTTTCACTTATTGTAGTAAGTTTGTCAACAGATACTAATATTAGAGCATTACTTCAAAATTACTTTTATCAACTTGAAAATCCAAAGTATTCTTGTTTTATTAACATCAGTGTAGTAGAAAAATGTGTGTTCTACCAATCAAAATTATCGCTTCCTTACACAATATAATATTTTCCTATCTATGGTAGCGAACATAAAACAAGGAATTTCTGATAACTTTTCTATTTTTGAGACAAAATCTAATCCTACACAAAACAACATATGGAACTTTATTTCAAATAGGGTTCTAAAATTTGTGTTCCTTACCAACTATGCATGACAAACAAAGAGAGGTATGTGACATTTATATTTATTATTTTCATGAACGAATACAATAAAAAATTGTTACTTAGCTTTGTAATCGTGAAACTAACACAATCCATACACTTACCTTTTGCGATAAAGCCTAATTTTATAAGAAATATTTTAAAAGACATAAAACAACGTCTTTTCGCAAGCAAACAGTATTCTTTTTCATCAAGATGTAAATATATTTTCAATACTTAGGACACATACACATTTACAATACATATTTTCTAAGTCTTCTTTCATATTTTCCAAAACGCATTCACACCCCTAGAGGAGATCTAATATATTTACCAAATTTTCATGTCAGGTAGTTTCCATATAACATTTAATTAATGTCAAACAACAATGTACAAGAGTTCTTTCAAGTTCCCTATTTCATAATGATTATAGATCCATGAAGAGAGGAAAGAGAACATGATTCCTACTACTATATTCATAACCACAACATTTAAATCAGTACCATTAAATAATGTACATAAATTTAATTTCTATCCTTCACCTATTTGTAACATTGCCCTTATAACCTTTAATCTTTTAAGATAATACCGTATCCAAGTATAAATTGACTAACATACATAACAATATTCTTATAGCATTTATTTACCGCAACCACTTCTTTTCATAGTTGATGAATCACTTAGTATTGTTAACTACTACTAAGGTGTTCATCATAATGTATATAAAACATGAATTTGTTTCCATCTAACTCATCTAGGATCCTAACCACTCACTAGGCATCTAGAAAGACATATATTTATTAAAACAACTTCCATCGTTAGTATAGATAACCCATTATCATACATACTCTTCTCTAGACTTTCTTGATTGTTAGCAAATTATCATGGCATGCATAAATAATATAGCTTCTTCCCAAACCAGGGATAAAAATGCTTCTTCCAAAATGCAAATGTGAATTATAGCCTATGATAAAATCTTGGGGATGTAAGTCCTTCACCCAAGGTTTCCTAAATAAGAATTTACAAATTTTCCTAATATATTATTGCCTTGTCTAAACAATGTTAGTCCTTCAAAACTTATTTCTTAAGAGGGAAGAGAGAGACAAAGAGAAATACACATGGAAATAAATTATTGATTCCTTACATTTCAAGTTCCTACTTCAAGAAGTCACAAGAGAGGGGAAAGAGAGAGATCATTCAAACCATTATTATATAACCTTATTCACTCATGTGTTCTAGTTTCTCCTTTCCCACAATGATCTATACTACCACTCTCTTTCATCATTTTCCAAGAATAAGAGAAGAATCCATTTTCAAATTAAACCAAGACACGACACCAAATTTTTCACATCTTTCCTAAGTACAAATTATTAGCCATAAACTTTAATTATTACCATTTAAGGGACTATAAGAATAAAATCAAGTACTACCACAATCTTTTCTTCCCGTAAAGGTGCAAAGGAAATTCATTTCTAAGAAGGAAGTCAATTGGGAACTTATAAGAAGATAGAGTGCACGACATTTCCAATAAAATATATAATAGGTAGGGTCAGAAGATAATATTACCTACCACCACAATTAAAACATCGAGTATCCTTTTAACACATCATTAATCTCATAATACAAAATCATAAGTTATAATATAACCCAATCATAAAGGAATCGATGTACCTTTATAACACAATGTATCATAAATAAAAGAAACAAAGCCTTCATTTCCTCAGATTCAAATTTTGCTGGCATATAGATGAAAACAAAGGAGATAGAGATAAAATATTCAATGTTATGCATAAGTGAGCTATGAGTCCCAGAGTTCCCAATGTGGACACCTAGGGCTCTGATACCAAGATGTCATGCCCCACTAGGGAACCTAGGAGGACAAGCCAACTAAATACTAAGAGATGTGAATATTTTTTTTAATGAAATATTAGTACTACTCTAAGCCCTCACAGGTTCCCAAACACTATTAGTCAAGAAACATAGTCAATCTAATCATTTGACCATTAAGGCATTGATTAATTAATATAAGTTTGCAATTCATTCCTTTACTCTTAACATTAAGTTACATGTATAATCTTACCACCAATCCTAATATTTTAACATGCATCCATGTGAGTTATCCTTTACTAGACTTATGTCATTATTTACACTATTCATTAAGCATTCAGATGAAAGATAAACATTCAATAGATATGCAATGTCCTATATACTTTATTATTTCATACGCATTTATGAAACATAGTAACCATAATCCAATATTATTCGTAGATTCATTAACTCAAAATAATTTTCCACAACCCTACATCAAGAGATAGCACATTCATTCAGAATTACATTATTTCATATCAAGTCTAAGATCATTTATAATACCAAAAATTAATAAATGATAGGTGAATAAATACCCTAAACAATTATCTTTTCATATTGATAACATATAATATTTTCCCTTTCCTTTTTCCTAGATCTACCCATTCGCTTATACATTGCTTTGAATTACATTGATATACATCATATCATCAGATCCAATGATTTACAAGAAATTTCTTTTACAAGAATGCACATGCATAAGAACATCTTTATATATGCAATAAGAAGTCTTCATAATTGATAATCCAGAAGGAATAGGATCCAAGAACATCCATCTGACCATGAATAGTACCTCGATATAATAAAGATTCACCACCCAACCACATGGATCCAAAAAGAGTCCACTCCCCCATGCTAGGAGACAAAGACCAAGGTCCATGCAAGAAGGTAACAACTAGGATACTCCTAAGGTAATGATAGCGCTTTCCAAAACATCACACAACTGAAAAAACAAGAAGATCACAAAGGCATAAAACACATTGGTAGGAACTCTAAGACACATTAGGTGAGTGTCATCATATAGCCCCCACCCCTAAGTTTTCCCTGGTCAACCACTATGGTCCCCGGCCCCCAAGTAGGCACATGTAGAACCGAACATCTCTAATAGGGACGAGATTGTTTGATTTTACTATCACTATAGCACCTTCTCCCACTCCCATCCATAGCCTTTACTAGAACTACCAGCATGGGTGAGGCTTATCTTAGTTAATGTGTAATTCCCTTCCGATAAATTATTATTGTTATCACTTGATCAAACAACTCCACAATGGGTTATCTTACTACTAGCCACTTAGGGCCCCGACCCCCACTGTGAGCCACTCACCTAGTGTTCCTAGGTTTCCTACCTCTATCAATCTCATTAAAACACACAAGGATAAGTAGCAAAAGTGTACAGGAGTTCACAACATCAAACGATTGAGTTTAGGAGAGCACTAGTTGTCCTCAATCCTTTGGACAACCCTAAACCACAATCGAGTACACAGATAGATAAAACACATCCACATTGCATCAAATACATCAACGGGATTCTCAAAATCACAATAACATCATGAAAATCATAAAAAACATAAATTATAACATCAATAGCAACCTAGGATTGGGTTTAGGGGTTCACTAATTGACCCTAATCCACCAGACAATACTAAATCCTAATCTGACATTCAAGATGGTAGATAACACGTAAGAAGACATCAAAATGCACCAATCATCAAGTATTATGAAAAAAACATATATCCAGTTCCTTTTGGTACCAACTCAAACCAAAAAACATCATAACAAGATCATATTGCAGAAAACATGGTGATTCCTAAAATTGGCTAAGTCTAAAATTTCCTAAAACCTACAAAATCTAGAATCTTTATTTGAATTTCTAGGAAGCTAAAACCACTCTCAAACATCATGGAAGGTATTAAATAAAATGTAACTTAAAGTATAAGGAATTAAAAGTATGTAGCTTATACTTAAATGTTACATTTTATGTTCCACCCTAAGGCTGAAATTAGACTGAGACCACCCTAATGCTAATCAGGGTTCCCAAAAATATCCAAAACTATAGAGAGGGTTCCAAAACATCCTAAACATAATACCATATGAAAAATAAGTTTCCTACAAGTTTACACACCCTATAGGGTCAACCCTGGGTCAAAATGACACCTTAAGCCCTTCAAGAAACCCTAAAAACCAATCTGGAAGAGTCCTGCGTAGGTGGAACCCTAAGCTACGTAGGTGGTGACCTAAGATGCACAGGTGCTGACCTAATTTGTGCAGGTGGTCACGCATCCTACACAGGTGGTACCTAGTTCTGTGCAAGTGGTCAGGACCTGTGCACCCTCCGGACAACAACCTTCAGATTCGACCTTCCGGGTAAAACTGGATAAGATGGAGGCCCAGAAGGTAGAATCAGAGAGATACCTAATTGGTATTCCTTAGTTATCCTTCCAAAACATCCCTCAAACCCATCTACCCTTCTAGTAAATCTGCTTAGTTTCTGCATGAAAGTGCAAGGTGCAGAAAGGTGACCACCAAAAGATAATGTTCTAACCAAAATGGTAGTCTGCATAATATCTACAGAACGAGGTTCTATCTAGAAGAGAATACATTTTAAGGTGGAAATACACAGAGAAGGAAAAATAAAAACTAGTTCATAAAATTAATTCATTACAAGGTATACTTTCATTATTTCATTCACACAAGATAACATAAACATTCAAATAATCATAAATGAATTACATTGTTCACACACTATAGAAGACATTAAACAATCATATCAAACATAGCAATCTCATAAAAATGGATTCTCTTTTCTAGGTAGAGCCTACCTTGAGTCTTGCGGAGAAACCTTTGACACAATCCAGTTCTATTCCCGCCAAGCCTATGCTCCTCCAGCCTTCTAACCAATCAGATACTCTCCCAATCTTTCCCTTAATCCTTCTAATAGTTTTCAGATGTATAAAGTTCTCTGAATATCATTTCTTCTATCTTTCTCCTCACTCCCTACTTTCTATATTCCCTTATTATAAATATGTTGTAGGATTGGTTGCATGGGAAGTTTCAACTGATGCAACCATCCATAACTATCTTCTGGTTATTAGTTTTAAACATAATAGTCTTTAAATAATTTTAATGAATAGGTAGTTTCCCAAGAAAGCTTTAGTTAAATTACTTCCTTAGTTACTCTATGTTTTAATTCATGCTTAGGTAAATTCTTTTATTTTATTATTTCTTTCACCTTAGATGAAGATTAGTTGCTTTCCTCTTTTAAAGGAATAATTATAGATCTAATTATAATTTAACATAATAGTTTAAAAATAAAAAGGCACATAAATAAATAAATACATAAACACACACACACATATATTAACACATTTATATAAGCATATTTATATAACCATATATAAAAACATATGCATATGTGTGCATGCATATGCCTATGTGTATATATATCCATGCAAATATTATTATAAAACATACATTAACGAATACACTTGACAAGCTTATTACCATGCATTTAATTCCATAGTACCATCAAATTATTACTAACCGATAGTCCAACCAAAAACAATATTCACCTAGTCCTAGGGACTATAATGAATATCCACAATGAATAAAACCCAAGAAACCAAAATCGGACATCAATCCATAATCAAAGGACAAATCCAAAAAGACCCAACCCAGGAGCAGGGATCAGGGCTAGGCTTAGTCTTGCGAGACTAGGTACTTCTCCATAACAACAACAACAACGATCAAGGATTTTGGGGCACACTTAGACCTGTGAAGCCAGGTGAAGTCCATGCCCAGTACTTGCAAGCTTGCATCACCGAGAAGAAATACATGTGCATTGATGTACATATTAAAGAAGACATTGTAGACAAATGATCGGGATTGATACATCGTGTGGACCTCATCTATGTGAGTAACTACAACTTCGTCCTGAATCATGAAAACACATCATGTATATAGGCACACACACACACACACACACACACACACACACACACACAAGGAATATAACATGAGAGTTAGAATCTTGAGAATTGGGTTAGTCAATAATTGATAATAATAATAACTCATCATAATCATAATAAATGTCCTAAATCATTAAGTGACATACAAGATTCATTGAAAGTAAATTTAATAGAAGAATATATCTATATCCATCCAACACATGCCACATAACATCCTAAGTGTGTTTAGAAAGCTATTGATGGTCCTTTATACATACATGAGGACAAACACATACATAAATGATACCTTCAGACAATATGTCTGATATTAGAATTCTCAGGTACAAGCTGACAAAATCATTATAAACAACTTTATAGGAAAAACAAGTATTAAGATATAAGGAAACATCTAAAGGTCTTACTTTATTCAAAAAACTTGTATCAGGGTTAGAGGGGTATTACATGACTAGACAACTTAATATGTAGTTTTGAAGATAAGTTTGAGATCACTGTTATATTTCACTGAGTTGGTTATTTGTTTGAAATTTTTTTGATATACATCTAGGATAAATTGGGATTGTAGGATAATTGAGAACTAACTGATTCACCCCTCCCCCCCCACCTCTCAGTTATCTAACAATTGGTATTAGAGCATACCTTTCTTAGAAGGAAAGTTTTAAAGGACTTAAGGTAAAGATTACAAGATGTATAAGAGATATCCACTGTCAACATGGAACAGTAGAATGAGATTATACCTGTCACGGATGGAGATGACTTAGCACTAGACCTGGATAATGAATTCACCCTACCTACTAGACCTTTGACTATTACTTAGATGAAAGAGAAACATGAACACAACACTATGATTGTATAAATTTCTTATTCACTTACTGATGTTGAATTTGAGGATATCAAGACATGTACATCATCCAAGCAGATGTGGGACAAGATTACAATAGTTTATGGAGGATATAGCCAGGCAATAATGTCAATATATTCTTGGAGAACCATGAGAATCTTCTCCTTCTCCTCTAGGGAGTAGGAGGTACCAATATGAACAAATTTTTCTTCGTCGGCCTTGCCAATGTTGACCTTTTCAAATTTTCCTCCCTTAGAGGAGGATGATTTATTATCTCAGCTATGGGGGTTTGAATCAAAGATTATTTCTAGAGCTACCATCCCCTTAGGGATGGTGTTGTTAGGTAGGTCAATGATGGTGTTGTTAGGTAGGTCGATGATCCTGTCATCTTCTTCACCTTGCCCGATATTTTCATGATCAGTTTCTTCCACTATCTGATCCTCAAAGACGCCAACATTTTCCATGAAATCCAAAATATGTTGGTCATCATCAAAAACTTGAAAGTGGGTGATATTATCTAGGATGGATGGGGTGGGGACCTTTTCAACAGAAAACTTTTGGAGCCAAGAACTAGCCATCAACTTGAGGGTTCTGGAAGACATAGCAAGGGAATCCATAACATAGTTACATTTTTGGGGAATAAGCTTGATGTCAAATGCATCTAAGTCCTCAATTACGCTCCATGCCTAGTTGCGGTACATGGCACAAATTTTTTTATGACATGTGTATTTTCTCCGGACCTATTTTACAATCAACTTGGAATCACCCATCACCCTGAGGTGGGTGATCCCTTTCCTTAATGCAAACAAGAGTCTGAGAACCAAGGGCTCATACTCCGTGACATTATTGGTACAATTAAACTGTAACATGTTGAACATGAGGAAGAATTTCCCCCGTGGGTTGATGAGTTCCACTCTGGCCCCACAACCTTGTTTAGACCAGGATCCATCAAAATTTAGGATCCATAAGTCATTGTTCATTTTCTGGGGATGGGAAGGAGAAGTGGCATTTGGATATATTTTGGGAGGTTTGGGAGGTGATTCCTCCAACTTTGGTTGTGCATAGGTGAGGTTTTCCTCCAGAGGATCTTCTAGTTCAAGGTACTAGATGATCGACAACTCTGGTGTACCTTTGGGTGGGTGACTTGGTCTAGGAGAATTGATTTTACATTCTTTCTCTCAAAGGTTGTTAAAGTGTTAGGTAGCAGCGACAATGTAGGGCTCACACTCTAGTTCAGAGTGTTTCTAGTAGTGTACCTAGAACCAAGTGCTAGACAAGAGAGTGACTGGAGTCATCATGTTGTCTTGTGAGTCTACCTTGCACTTCAGTTTCTCATCGAGGTCCTAAATTCTTTGAGAGACTATAGGATACTCCCTGGGTATGAAATAAAAGGTAAGGATTTCTCATGTTCAGTAAACCCCTGGGTGGATTTAGAGAAAAGGACTTCATTTACCCTCCCAACTTTTCTGAGGGCCTTCTTTAGTATGGGTTCACTCTCCACCCAGATATGATTTGATTTCCCCTTCCAGGGGAGCCACAAGTGGGAGACGTCCGTAGAGAAATATTTGTTAAGGTCCTTTGACCAATTTCAACTTAATAAAATCCCGTAGGTTTTAGGGATGTCAACCACTTGGATGTCTATTATGCTTGATATTCGGGGATCTTGAATGAGCTAAATCTAGATGTTTTGTAGCTCACCCACAATTTTTACAGTAGTTTTGTCCAATTGGACTATTGCGCCTTTGGATGGAGTGTGAGTGAGTCCTATCTTATGGAAAATGGATAAGGGGATGACATTTTCTAAAGAACCAGAATCTACCAGATAGTTGTATAGGTTATTCCATTGAATTTTCATGCCTAGTAGGAAGGGACGATCATCCGTGTTTCCCCGAAAGACAGACAAGTTGGCATCATTGAATGTGATAGTTTTTGGGGGATGACTAACAGCTTCTCAGTTTCTCAAGAGATTTAGAAGGGACTTCTTCTACTTGGGAAAATTTAACAAGACCTCCATCAAGGTCATGGAGGTGGTGGTGCTCACTAATGCCTTAGTGATATCAAACTGTCCCTCTGGGTAAATTTTATTTCCTCTAGCTAGATCCTTGGCGTGGTTAGAGCCAGGTCCTTTCAGAGGGAAGGATTGATCAATTATGTTGGCCTAGGGGGTGGTATTCTTGGGAGGTGTTGATGTGTAAGCTATCCCTTTTCCAGCCTGAATTTGAGTGTTGTAGAGAGTTTGTGGGATGGTAAAGGCATTGGCCTTAAAGGCTAGGATGGATTCATCAAAGAACCCCTGCAATTTGGGTTCTTCGTCATCTTCTTTATCTATCTTGGAGAAGATGGTCTCACATGTGAAATAAGTGTGAAGGGGCTCTGATGTGGACGGTTCCAGGGAGTGAGATCGACAAGTTGTTGCCTATCTGACTAGGAGATCATGATGATCTTCTCTAGTGTGGCATAGTTCAACTTGAAATGAGAGCTGATGCCATGCAATCTACACCACATGGTTAGGGGATGAAATTCTATAAGCAGTGCAAAATCAATGGGTTTAGCACCACCCTAAGTGGTATTTTGGTTTGCAGGAGGACCTCTATTATTTTCATTGTTGCTCCATTGCTGTTGATTAGGCCGAGGCTCATTGTTGTAGTTATGACCTCCAGAATTGGTGTTTGGTTGTCCGAAGAAGATATTCCCTCTCTAGGAATTAGAGTTATGAGGCACAGAGGGCCCCACCTTTAGCTATCCCATGTTCGTCATTAATGAGGACACCAATCACCGAAGGGATTCAACCTTGGCTGACAGCTAGGTAGTTGTGTCACAGTATGACAGTTGTTGTGGTGGGTTCCCAGCGAAAGCAACCGCAGTTCCCGGAGTCAAGGATGACAATCCTCTAGCTGTGGATTATTGGAAGAAAGGTACTCTAGAAGGTTGTGTCAAGGGTTGTTGCATTTTATGTCACTGGATCCAAGGAACATACTCTATACCTAGTATTGTGTGGGATTTAGATGGATAAATGTACCAGGCCTGCTTGTCTATCAGCGGTGGACACATGGTCATCATTGGGGAACCCATTTCCAGATTGGGGTTGTATCCCCTAGTGTAAGGAGTTCTGTAGGGTATCATGTTGAAGGGTAGTCTCTAGCAAATCCCACTGGGAGATTTTCTCAAACTACGGGACAACTCCAGGGCTAAGTTGTAAACTTTTACCAGAGTATCTCGGTCATTGGCAGTGGTGATTCTCTAGAGGAGAGTTGAAACAGTGGGGTCCATGGTGGTCATATATGTCTAGATAGTTATATTAGTGGATAGGATGAAGGGGCCCTGCTCTGCTTCAAGGCACGTTGGAATCGATTGTTGAATGTGATGAGAGGCTCATTCGGTTCCTTCCTAATAGAGATAAACTGGCTGTGGGACTATGCTAGGTCCACATGAACATGGAAGGCCACTAAGAAGACATCTTCCATATCTTTCCAACTGTTGATGGAGTTGGTGGGCAAGTTTATGTACCATTTTAACTCATTATGTCATGAGGACAGAGGGAACATTCGGGTTACAACATCTTGATGTTGTATTTGGTGTCGGTTCATGGCATCCTTATATGCCTGGAGATCTTCTTCTACGGTTCATGGGCCTAGATGCTCATACTTGGGACAAATATTCTCCCGATATGGAGGAATATCGTTGGTGGTGCCAGGGAACTACCCAATTGAGGACCTGGTTTTACCAAAGTAAGTTTCTATTGGGACCATTTGATTTTTGTCATGTTGAATGTTAGTCCCTAGGGTTATCTCAGGGATTTGGGTATTCTATTGTCTAATGAATCTCCAAATAAAGTTGGCTAGTTGTTTGTTTTGTTGGGTGCTACTCTTTTAGACATGAGGTCCAAGCTCTACAAACTCTCTGGGATCTGAGGCTCATCGAAGGATTTTGTCAAAACTTAACGGTGAAGATCACCCTATTCCACAGAAAGTTTGGTTCCTAAACTATTGCTTGGGGAACCCTTGGGCAGTGTAAAATTGAAATCTTCTGAGCAAGATGAGCTTATGCCCTCCTTCTAGTGCTAGTTTATGTAAACAAGAATTTGTGACCGGCTGCACTAACAGAGGTAAAGTTTTCACTAGGTACCGGGGTGCCTGCCAACTCCGCCTGAAGAGGTTTTTTGGAGAATGAATTCTCTTAGCCTCCAAGCACCTGGTAGTTGGGTCTCGACGGTGTGAGGGAGCTAAGTTGGGAAGGTGACTATTGTGTGAGGGGATATCTTGTTTTTACTCATCTTCTTTAGGGATTTCAAGAGGGATGTGGTTTTCAGCAAGCATTTAGATTATCAAATAAAATTCAAAAGATTGATTAGGGTTAGATAGGCCTTTCTACCTATATTTATGCAATAAACATTCAAATATCAAACTAAGCTCCAATGTAAGGAAACTACTCTAAATACTGAATACATAAAGAACTAGCAATTCACATGCATTCAGTAGCAAGAGGAGATAAGATCAGTAATCTAAACAAGAACATAGGAGAAAAGGACATAAGAAAACATACTGTAAAAAAGATGTTTTTTAACTCCAAAGATTAGAACAACACATAACAGGTACCCAGAAGATGACCTTCCTTCTTCATTAATTCAAACCATTCCAACATCACTGGTGTATACAATCATGAATCCAAGGGAGCATTCTAAACTACCAAGAAAAAATGAGCATTGAGCTCCTAAGAACAATTGAAAATGAAAAGCTATCTTCTATTTTTTGTTGGACTACAAAATCATCAATTTCACCGACCCTTGTTATGGCATCAGACTTCTTACTTATACAAAATTTTTGACCTAACACTAACCTAATCTAACTATGCACTCAAAAAATAGAATACATTATCCTATGGCCGATACTACCTACACCACCTACAATCACCTTGAAATGTGCAGAGGTCTAAAAAGATAGAGGAAGAAGACAAGAAGAGAAAACTAGAATAATCAGCATAGAAAAGAGTGTCGGGGTATTTATAGAAGAAATCTTATTGTCCCAGTATCCAAGGCTACATGCCTCATAAATCCAAATTGTGGCTCACTATCTTTGACGCACATCAAGGAGTTAATGAGGAAGAAGCACCTCGAAAGAATCATCTGTCATAACCATCCGTCTGTTTGACATGCCTTATCGAGATCACTTTTGACCCCTTATTAACTACTCGACAGTGATTAGTCAGGTCTAGGGAACCTGGACGTGGATCATTATGAATGAATACAAAACTTCATACCCATAATTCTAGAGTCCAGGAGCTTACACTCAAAGAATAATGAATTTACAAAATTGTACCCCGCTAGTGGAAATCTCTAGAATTCAAAGAACTCTATTGTTCCTATTTTTATTTGAAGACCTCCAAAATTTGTCCAATTCTATCTTCATTTACATCCTTGACAGAGTCCCATTGCTCATTCAGGACCTTGAATTATTTGTCAATATCTCTGGCCCCTTCCAAGAATTTTGCAACCAATTTCACCGTTTCATGAGCCTGGAGCATCATCTTGGATAATCTAGACATTTTCCCTCTATAAAAATCTCCAGCAGACTGGTATAGGGACTCCATCAGCTCATCAAAATTTCTCACCACAAAATCTTCTAGGGAACAAGTTCGGGTAGTGAAGGGATCGACTTTTGAAACCCTTGTTACAAATTCTATGTATAAATCTAAAGAATTATAGACTGTCAGGATTCTATTCTTTAGGGCTGCTACCAGTTTCTTATGCACCTCAATCTTAAGGCCAAGTTAGGAGTGATGGGCCCGAATTTATGTCTCCATAATAGCTTCCTCCCTGAAGTTCATTATCGCTTCTAATTTAGACCTCCACTTCTCATATTTTTTTATATCTTTCCCCCATAGGGAGACGGCGCCGTTCACCTCACCCACGAGGATGTTGGCCTGAAAAAGGTTAGGGAGTGTCACTGCTAGGAACTCCCTTATGGATTTGATTTTCTCAGTGATCCACCCATCTAAAGCCTATGCCTTATTTCTTATGGCCCTTAGAGCATCCATGTAAGCCTGTGGGAGTGGTGTTCCAAAGGTGGAGGCTTCTAGATGAATCTCAGCCAGTGACTGTGTTAGTTTTTCGAGAAGCCTAAGGAGATTTTCATTCTTTTCTTCTTCAGCTTCTATTCCTATTTGTCATACCGGGCCTCAACTACCTAGGTAGCTTCTTTTAATAGGTCTAACTCACCCTATTTGTCTCTCCTCCCTAGAGGAACCTCTATAACTATATACTCCTCACCCCGTATGGCTGTCACATCTGCATCTAGGGAAGGTGTTGCAACTATTGTGATTGTACGTCCTCCTAGACTGTTCTGGGCCCTCTTAGGCTTCTTAGCCTCTTGATTTTGGGCCATCATTCTAGAAAAGGAGAGGGGAGCACTTTCTACTACCGGGGATTTTATTTTTTTGGATTCCACCAACCATTATGGTAGCTGGGTTAGTCTTACTACTAAGGCTTGGGCATTGGAGTCTTTGTTGGGGCTCTATGGTGTTTCCCTGGTATCCATAGTTGCATCAGACTCCTTTTCTTGCTCCCCAGGGTTTCCCATATCTTCCACCTTGGTGGAATCTACATTTTTATCACTGAGATTTTCCCCTTTTTCTAGCATTTGTGGTCTTGGTATCCACATTTCCAGGGTTATCCCCCTCATCCTATTGCTGTTGCTCTTCATCAGTGTCATCCGTCAGGACATTCTCCTCCATGACACATCTTTTGGAGAGGTTGAAGGTGTCTCACCTAGATCTATTTGTTGGGCTGAAAAGACCACCTCACCAAATGTCACACTCCAGGGCCTTTGATCACCTGGAGTAATTAGAGGCATTTGGATCCTAACAACTGGGGGTATGACTGCTCCCAAACATCTGGGTTCCCCACCCATAATTTGATGCTCATATTGTGTTGGCCTCAGTTCTATCTCGGTCCACTAGACTAGTGTTTCTTCCACATCTTGTGGATTTTCTTGTGCTTCTTGATGCTCCTGCTCTTTTTCCTACTCCTAGAACTCTTTTTCTGGGGCAACTTCTTCCTGCACATCAATCTCCTCTACTGCCCTCACCACATCAGCCTGTAATTTCACCAGATCTTCCATTCGGAAGAGATCATTGAAATCATCATGGGGAGGGGAGACCACTGGAGGATCCTCTAGTTCAGGAGAAGAGGGGATGAGTTCCACCTAGGGAATGTTTGGCATCCTAGGACTTGCATCTATGCTTTGGGGATGATCTACCCTTTGCTTCTTTCTTCTTTTCATAGCGGGGCCCCAACATCTAGAATAGTTGGATATTCCTTCTCGGCCTTTGTCTACCAGCTCATAAGCCTTGCCAGTAAAGGGGATCTTGCTAGGAGGGTAGATCCCACCGTAGTAACTAGAAGACTGTGTGAAAGCTGGGCACTTAGTTTTTGACTTATCTGGTGGGATGCCTTGAGATGAATGTGAACTTGCTCAAAAATGGGGAGAAAATTCAGGGATTGAACATAGGCTGGGGTTCTCTCTTTTTCTTTCCCCTTTTCTTTACTTGGCCCTGTAGCTCCAGAGGCTGAAGTAGAACCCCACAAAATTGGACCCCTATGGGTGCTTTTCTTACACACTTGTGCAAAGTAGTCGTGTCTGTGCTATTTGATGCCCTGGTTGATGTCCTCAATTTTAAAAATCTTCAAGGCATCCCAATCCACCTAAGGGAGATCCATCATGTCAATCCCCTATTCCTTGTACGCTAGGTCCTCCAGAGGCCCATTATCTAAAAAATATTTTAGAAAGGTTCGAAGGCTGAGGCTCTTCATCATCCCTTTAGACATCCTTGAGTGCTTCTGACCACAAAGGTCAAAATCATCTTGGCAATCTACCCAAAATCCACAATGTGAGGCTCATGGGGTCTAGATGCCTAGGGCAGTGTCGTACTTATCTTCCCAAGTGGATCAAAATTGTTCCTTTCCAGGTTGAACTCGTCCAGTCCCAGACTTATCAACTCATTATCAGCTTCCTTGGCCACTGTAAGACTACAAGAATAGTTCCCAGAAGTGATTGGGAACAGGATGGAGGTAACCTTCTTCAATGCAAAGAATGCGTGGAGTTCTAGGATTTTCCTACAGAACTCCAAAATAATAATCCTATCCCCACAATGCTTGGGGAGTAGGTAGGGCCTTCTAGAGAACCCGATCACCTGAATGTAAGAATGTTGCTAACACTGAATAAAATAATTTCTATAAGAACTCACCAAGGTCATTTCTTCCTTGGACAGTAGGTACCCAAAATCTTGAGTAAGTGTAAAATTTTGTGTTAAATTAATGTGTCATTTACCTAGGCAAAATTTGGGAAGCTAGCTTCCCATTGGATCTAGGGATAATGTTCCCATGAGATATTCTTGTCAGGCCTATTCCCAAGAACCTCCACTATTTTTAAACCTTGACGAACGGGGCTCTATTGTGCCAGTTCCCATAATACATATAAAGTTATGTGTAACTTCAATGTCTAGGTGACATTATTCAGTTGGAAGTCCACATGGTTGGCGATAATAGTCACGTAGTCAGAGGTTTGTCCATGAGTTGTGATGCTATATAGGAAATAATACATCCATTCCAAAAATTCCCTGGCATGGGGTTCTCCAAAGAGCCTACATAAAAAGATGATCATCACCTATACACATTCCTTGAAATCTCCATGGGGGATCTCCAACTTAACTTTTTTGTAGTCCCTCCTTGGGGAATTCAACCAGTAAGAATTGAGATGCTACCTGGCAAGCTGGGGAACATTCTTAAACTCCTTGAATGATGTAGACCAGGAGATAACAGTAGCATTTTTGAACTGGGGGATGCCTAGTCCCAAAGAAAAGGTAGCAGTATCAAGAGTAACAATGGCTATAGGGTAATTCAATGGGAGGGAAGCAAAAAGAAAGACCACCCAGATGGGTGCATTGTAGTGCTTGGCTTGGTGAAGAATCAGCTCCAGTGCCTACATTGAGCAGGGAAAACAAGTGGCTTTGATAATGTCTAAGGTGGCCACGTTCTTTGCCATGTCATCCCCAATAGATCTATTTTGGTACATTGTCTGGACAAGGCCCTGTAGTTCTTCCCATGGCCCAGCCTCTGTGTCAATAAAATCATGAAGTTTGGAGTCCACTTTGGATCCCACAAGGACACCTTCCCTTGGGTATTTTGATGTCAATGAGAGCTTGGCTAGCATTTTCTCTGCCTTTGTCTTAGTGGCTGCCTGAGTGGAGGTAGTCAGAAGTTCAGGACTTCTAGAAGGAGTTGTTACTTGAGACATTGCTTTTTGGATGATCTACAACTTGCAAGACCAGACAACCGTCAACACATGTCATAAAATATATAAAGTGATTTTACAGACTCTGGAGAGTTCACCACCATTTTGCATCTATTGTCAAAAGATATTAGCCTACATCAAATCTCAGAAATATAAAAATTAACAACTTGCATGGAATTTGACCAACACCAGGGGGTTCTGGGGATTTTTGTATTATGAGATAAATAGGGATGAAGGCCTAGGGACTTCTTAACCCCTCAATTCTAGAGAAACTAGCCATTATGAAAGTGAGTAGGCATTGAGCCCTAGCAGACTAACGTCAGTTGTCACATGGTCATGCAATAAACAACATAACGGAATTAATGGCGACTAATGTTTGGACATGAATAAATTGAATTCTTGATGGGACGGTTTTGAATGCTCATGCATGGGAATTTTAATCTTACCATTAATGTTGAAGCAATAGAGGAGAGAGAAAACAACCATGGCTCAAATAGATGAGGTGTCGAGTTCAAGCTAGGCGAATAACAAGCGGGCGAGATCAAAACTTAGGTTATACAATGTGGAGAGCGCAACAAGCTGACCATAGGAAGTGTCAGACAAAACAATATACAGAGTAATATACAAACCTAATTTACATGGGAAGCTGAAGAATAGAAAAATTTATAGGAAATGACCCTACCCTATAGACTATTTATAATTTATAGAGAAATTACGACAAGTTACACAGGAATTACAACTACTTACAAAACTTACAAGAATTTACACTATTTATAGGAAAGAAAAAAATTCAAGGAAGGTAGACAACCTTCTTGTGGATCCATCCCACCAACAAGAGGCGACGACAAACCAGAAGACAAAGCAAACAAAAATGAGGACAAAACTAGAAAATAAAGAACAAAACAAGAACAAAAGAAAAAGGAAGAAGCCGAAGGGCCTACGTTGAAACCAATAAATGTGAAATGAGGAGCGCAGGAGGTGCTCTACAAACTAGAAATATTGATAGACCATGAATCACTAAAATCTTTGCTGGAAAGCCGAAAGTGCGCACAAGCTCAAATGCCAACTTCACTGCTAAACAATGTTAAACTTTCCAAAGAAAATCTCACTTAACCCAAATTATCTCTTAATCACTCTTAATTTTCTCTAGGTAATTTTTTTGTAGTAAAATGTAAAAATGACAAGTGCAACTTATTTATACCCTTAGGGTTAAATGTACCGCTTCCTTCCGCAAGTCCCAAAAAAAGGCAAATCTCTAGACTTCGGGCCCGGGGATCCCATGCAACCACACCCTTTAACAAAAAGGAAGTAGTGACAAAGAATCCTGAAGTCCAAAATCCAACTGGAAAAAAGAAAAAAAAACTCTGGGACAGGGTCGTGTACAAAGAGAAACCACAAAAAAATGGAAACAACAACCCCACGGAAGAAAAGGCTAGAAGAAAATAAAAGAAAAGGAATAAAGGCAAAAGAAAAAAAGTAAAAGGGGACCCAAAATTTTTCCAACAAAATGTAGGGATGGGTATGCAAGGCATAACAATAGCTCCTCTTCACCATGTCTATTGTCTTATCAATGCCAAAGTGACCTCGTAGGCTACCACAATGCTTCTCTCTTATTATGTTTGTCCTCATTGAGCACTTTGGTATACATAGTTGTGCTACCTTGAATAGGAGTCCATTCTAAATCAGATATTCAAAAAAGTCAGTGTGATATCTACCAACCATCTTTGTGCAAATTTGATATATCTCTGCAAAATCAGGGTCATCTAGGTACAAGTGTTTGAGGGACTCAATTCCCACACTTTGTATTTGAACTTCTTCAATCAGACCAATCCTCCTACTAAGGGCATCAACAACTTTGTTTTCTAAACCCTTTTTATGCTTGATGTTGAATGTATAGGCCTACAACTACTCTACCCATTTCAGATGTCTGACAAAGAGTTTTTCTTGTAAATTGAGGAAGCTTAATGCATGGTTGTCAGTGTATACTACAAACTCTTTTGAAATCAAATAGTGCCTCCATTTCTTGAGGGATTGGACCATGACATAGAGCTCTAGGTCATATGTAGAGTACTTTCTTTTAGCCTTATTTAGTGTCTATAACAAGAAAGAAACTGCCTTGCCTTCTTGGCTTAGGACTGCACCTATGGCCAAATTGCTTGCATCTGTCTCCACAGTGAAAACTTTGTTAAAATCAGGGAGGACCAAGATAGGATATTGGGAGACCCTGTTCCACACAAATTTAGTCTTCTTTCCACCTTTAATAGTTTCAAGCATTGGTGCAAACACATGACTGAAATTTTTGATAAAATTTCTATAGAAAGTTGCAAGTCCATGGAAGCTTCTTACATCACCTTGGTTCTTTGGTGGAGGCCAATTAATGATTTCTTCTACCTTCTCAGGATCCATCTTGAGGGTACCTTGTGAGATCACAAATCCTAGGAACACAAGTTCCTTCCTCATAAACATGCACTTTTCCAAGTTGATTACCAACTTGTGTTGATGGAGTCTTCTTAGTACCTGTTCCACATGATCAAGATGTTCTTCCTTGCTATGACTAAATATTAGTATTTCATCAAGGTAAACAACAACAAATTTGCCAATAAAATCAATGAATATCTCATTCATAAGACCCATAAAAGTGCTAGGGGCATTGCTTAAGCCAAAGGGCATTACTAACCATTCAAACAAACCTTCGGTAGTCTTGAATGCTATTTTCCATTCATCTCCTGGTTTAATTCTGATTTGATGGTATCTAGACTTTAATTCTATCTTGGTGAAGTAGAAAGCACCTCCTAGTTGATCCAATAGGTCATCAATCCTTGGCATGGGGAATCTATACCTTATTGTGATCTTGTCTAGGGCCTTGTTGTCAGTGCATAACCTCCATTTGCCATCTTTTTTAGGGCCAAGACTAACGGTACCACACATGGACTGAGACTCTTTTGAATGAGTCCTCTTTCCAACAATTCAATGACCTATTTTGCAATCTCTGCATGCTACAGGGGTGTCATTTTGTATTGTGCCTTATTAGGCAGGGATGAGCCAGGTATGAGGTCAATTTTATGACTAATGTCTCTAATGGGAGGGAGGCTAGTGGGCAGGTCACTAGCAGTGACATTTTTATACTTTTGCAGCAGTTCCATGACTTCCTTTGGCATAGGCTCTTTTTGGTCAAACCTGATTTTATCCTTGGGCTTTAAGATTAAGACAAAGGGTTCAATATCAAGTTCCTCCAAGGTTTTCAACATCTCTTTTTCTCCCATGATAATCATAGTGGGTTCTTTTTCAGATTTGTTATCTGGCAGGGGCTTCATGGTAAAGGTCTTCACATCTTTAGTGATGGAGTAGGTGTTATTCCTACAATTGTGTATGGCATCTACATCAAATTTCTAGGGCCTACCTAGAAGGATGTGTGAGGCATCCATCTCAACCACATCACAAAGAACTTTTTCCATAAAATCTACAATTGAGAACTCTATCCATGCTTGTTTTGTTACTAGAGTTTGTTGGCCTTTTGTTAACCATGAAACAAGATAGGGGCAAGGGTGTGGCTTCTTAGTGAGTTTTAACTTCTGAACCATTTCACAAGATACAATATTTTCAGTTGAACCAGAATCTATTAGTAGATTGCATACCTTTCCATGACATTTGATCTTTGTCCTGAAGAGATTCTTCCTTTTTGGAGGTTCTTGGGTTTGTGGCACTTAAAGGAAGACCTGTCTCATCATCAAACATACTCCTTCCTCTGGTTCCAAGTCTCTAGCATCAACATTGCCTTCTTTTTTATCTTCTTGGACAAGTTTTGCTCTCCTCTCACCTTGGTTATTGTTGTTCCTCTTCTCAGGGCATCTTCCTGCATGATGTCCCATTTGGTTGCAATAGAAACATTTCAATGGTCCATTACCTCTTCTTGAATTTGTCCTTCCCCTATTGAAGGGCCTCCTTCCTCTATATTTTCCTCTTGAATTGGAGTCACTATTTTCTTTGTTTCCTTGGTTAGAGGTCCTACTGCTACTGCCACTATTTTGTCCCTTGTTCCAAGAGTTTCCTTTTCCTCTAAGGTTCTTCCCATTATCATTACTCTTCCCTTTGCCAAAAACCTATTTTCTTTTCCATTTTCCTCTACTTTGAGTGCCATTTGGTAGCACTTATTGACTGTGGTAGGGAAGTGTAGGCTTAGCTCCTCTTGAATGGATACTTTCAAGCCATTCATGTATCTTGCTAGTTTTTTTTCCTTATTTTCTGCCATATTGGTCTTCATACATAGTTTTAAAAACTCCTCAGTGTACAAGCCTACACCCATGTCCTTTTGTTTCAAAATTTGCTTCCTCCTATGGAGTTGTATCCCATAGTCCTCTGGCACATATGTCTCTTTGATCAGGGCTATCATCATATTCCATGAGTTGATCATGCTCTTCCCATGCTTCACCCTCTCTATTTGGATGAAGTTCCACCAAGTTAGGGCTTCTCCCTTTAACTTGGATCTTTCCACCTTTACCCTCTACTTTTTAGAGATGTCCTCACATTCAAAGAATGTTGTTAAAGCCTCTATCCAATCCAAGGCTAAGTCTACATTCATCTTGCCATTAAAGATTGGAAAATCTATCTTTTCCTCCATGGTTCTCCTCCCCATGGACTTTAAGGAATCTATGAATGGCCTTTGGTCTATAGGGATGTTTTGATCAGAGTCATCCTCCTTTTCTTCACTCCCTTCTTCATTTTCAGACCCATCTTCTTTGTCCTTGTCAAGCTTCTTCTCAAGTTATTGAATCCTCTTAGTTAAGGCTGTGTTTGTAGCCCTTTGCTCTCTCACCATCTTTTCTAACTTACTATTTGTGATCCTTGTAGGGATATCTTCATCCCCAAGAGAAGACATAGCTCTGATACCACTTGATGCAAAGTGGAAAGCAGAAGCCTTCAAACAGTGACAATTGGTGAGTTTCAAGGTCTCAACTACCCAAATAGGGATCCAAGTGCCCAATACTTATCACAAGTATGGTAAGGACTAGGGGAAATGGTTATCACAACCCAAACACCCAATGAAACCTAATCACTAGGCTATGCCAAGTCCAAAACACCAACAATTGAGAAGTTACTAAGAGGTCTCCTTAACTCAATGGACAACCAAACCCCATGAAATGACTTGTAAGACCAAGGGTGGCCTACAATCACTGATCTGGCCTATTTAGGTCCTATTCCTTTATTTCCAATGGTTCTTTCATTTACAAGCAACCCATAGCACTAAGTTGCTTCACAAACCAAGGATTTGGCTTGTAGCGCTTCCTAGAAGGAAATTTGAACATAAGTCAAAATGCTTCCAAATGATGTATTGAATTGGTTAGGGATTCTCATACCCTTTTAGGGTTTATAAAACATATCCAAACACCAAGGAGTGGAGGCAAACAAAATTCACTGTTGTTACAATGTTAGACCGGGCTAATAGGCCTAATTAGGTCTCAAATGCACTACAAGTGCTCCTTCTCCTAAGCTATTGCATGTGTGGACATACAAAATAATTTAGAATCTAGGTTTTGGAGTCTTGGTGAATCCCCAACCAAAATTTATAGTGACTGTCCTAAGTCAAAAATTGGTGCACACGTAGAGATGTACACCTAAGGCTTTGTGGAAAAACCAACTCCCTAGAGAGCTCCACCTCTAACCTGCATATTTTGAAAGTGCACAAACAAAGGTTGAATTCCACCAAGGGGCATCAAATTCCCACTGTATAATTGTGTCAAAAGATCAAACCCTCTCAGAACCTTGTTGGAGGCCTTCAGCCCAGGCAAGCCCACAAGAAACATTGATATCTCCCAAACTAAGATGAATCAGAACATGAATCCAATTGTAGATGAAAGTAGACTGGATGAACAACCTTTTGGTCTCAAAGATTCATGTACACTAGTCTGTACCTATCCATAATAGGTCACTGTTCCCGAGAATTATAGAGAGTTGGTTTATTTTTATTGATTCAAATGCCAAAATTACACATCTTACCTTCCACACACCTGAAAGGGATTATTGAAGGCTTCCTCCATCGGTTACAACCAAATTTTAAACCATCTAACCATTGGGGGCTTTGATTACAACTTTTGGCAAGAAGTTGTTAAAGTTGCTAAGCAACTTTACAACATTTTTGCTACTTTTTCTCTCTAGGAGACCAAACTTTGTCTAAACCTATCCTAGTGATCCAACATGGATCGAAAACATTAAAAAAATGAAAATGACTAAAATCATATGATTTTAGGCCCATTGACCACGTTTGACCATACTTAGCTAGGGGCTTATAGTTGTCCCAATCCTGGAAGTAGGCCTTACAACTTGGTCTAGGTGCCCGACTGATATAACTAAACTAAACTAGATATGCTTAGGATTCTTAAGGTCATTGTTTGTTGAGTCTACAATAGGTGCTCCTGCACCAAAAAAAAAATGCAAGGAATGTAGACAACCTTCTTGTGGAGCCATCACACCAACGAGAGGCGATGACAAACCAGAAGACAAAGCAAACAAAAATGAGGACAAAAATAGAAAAGAAAGAAAGAAACAAGAAGAAGTTGAAGGGCCTACCTTGAAACCAATAAACATGGGAGGAAGAGAATAGGAGGTGCTCTAAAAACTATAAATCTTTATGGACCACAAATCACCAAAATCCTTGTAGGAAAGACGAATGTGCACACAAGCTCGAATGCGAAGTTCATTGTTAAACACTCTTAAACCTTCTAAAGAAAATCACATTTAACACAAATTCACTCTTAATTATTCTTAATTCACTCTGGGGAATTTTTTTGTAATAAAATGTAAAAATGACAAGTGAAACTTATTTATACCCTTATGGTTAAACGTATTTCTTCCTTCCACAAGTCCCAAAAAAAAAGAAAACCTCTGGATTCTAGGCCTGGGGATCCCACGCGACCACATCCTTTAACAAAAAGGAAGTAGTGACAAAGAATTCCAGAGTCCAAAATTTGACTGGCACAAAGAAACAAAAACACTTAGGGAACAAAGCAAAGGCCAGAAGAAAACAAAATAAAAGTAATAAAGGAAAATGAAAAAAAAGGGGGTACCCAACATTTTGCCAACAAAATGTAGGGACAGCTATACAGGGCATAACATTGCCCTAATAGAAAGAATCGTGAAATAAATGAAAGACCTAATGACAAAAAATATGATCAAGAATATAGAAGCAACCAACACTGTGACAAAAGAAATAACTAAGATTACAAAGACAAAGGCAAGAAGGCTTGTTACATTGCTCAAGATAAAGATAATGACATTGATTCTGACATTGATGAAGACATTGAGATAGTATTTGTATCTTTGAAAGAAGATTCAGAAGAAGATGAAAGGTATGTTGAAACAACACTTATTTCTAAAGTTAGTAAACATGATATTTGGGTTATTGATAATGGTTGCGCACATCACATGACTAGAGATAAAGAGAATTTCAAATTTCTTGAGCATTATGATGGTGGATCTGTTAGAATGGGAAATGATACACATTGTCAAGAGAAAGGAAAAGGTACTGTATTACTGAACAATCAAATAAATTTTGAGAATGTATATTAGGAATTCATTATAATATGCTGAGTGTTTCATAGTTGAATAACAAAGGTCACCAAGTTACATTTGAAAATAGAAAATCTAGAATTTATGATGGAATAGGAAATTTGATCAGCACTATTGAAAAATCAAAAGGTAATCTATTCTATCTTGACACTGCTGAAAGTACTTGATTGATGGCTATGTATGAATATGTATGGTTATGGCATAAGAGGTTTTGTCATGTAAATTTTGAGAACATGGTTAAGATCAGTAAGAAAAGAAAAGTAAGAGGCTTACCAAGCTAATCTAAACCTTACCATGTCATGTGCAAGTATTTTCAAATGGAAAATTTGTCAAAATCTAGTTTTAAGAGAAAGAATTTTTCATCTAATTATATTTTGGAGATAGTTCATACAGAACTATGTAGACCAATGAGAACATAGATTTATTATGGTGACATATACTTTATTTTCTTTTTTGATGACTACTCTAGAATGATGACTGTCATGTTCTTAAAAGAATAATCTAAAGAATTTAAGATGTTCAAATGGTACAAAGCTAAAGTGTAAAAAGAAAGTCATAGAGAACATAAATGTTTGAGATATGATAGAGGAGGTGAATTTATTTCTGATGAGTTCACTAACTTTTATAAGGGAGGATCCTCCCTATTTCCCTAGAAGACGGCCGAGTTGGCATTGACAGATGTGATAATTTTTAGGGGACGACTAACGGCTTCTAGGTTACCAAAGAGCTTCAGAAGGGAATTATTCTGATTAAGACAATTTAACAAGGCCTCCATCATGGTCATGGAGGTGGTGGTGCTCTCTAACACCTTAGTGATATCAAACCGTCCCCCTAGGTAAATTTTGCTTCGTTTGGCCAGATCCTTGGCGTGGTTAGAGCCAGGTCCTTTCAGCGGGAAGGATTGATGAGTTGTTTTGTTCTAGGGGTGGTATTATTGGGAGGCATTGATGTGTAAGATATCTATTTACCAGTATGACTCTGAGTGTTGTAGGGAGTTTGCGGGCTGTTGAAAGCATTGGCCATGAAGTTTGAGAGGGATTCATCAAAGAACCCCTACAATTCAGCTTCTTCTTCGTCTTCTTTGCCTATCCAAAAGAAGACGGTCTCACACTTGAAGGTAGTGTGAGGGGGCTTTGACATGGATAGTTCCAGGGGAGTGAGATTGATAGGTTTTTACCTGTTTGACTGGGAGATCATGATAATCTTCTCCAGTGTGGGATAGTTCACCTTAAAATGAGAGTTGGTGTCATCCAATCTACACCACATGGTGAGCGAATGGAATTATGCAAGCTGTGCAGAATGAATAGGTCCAACACAACCTTGAGTGGTATTTTGGTTCATAGGAGGAACTTTGGTATTTATCTGATTGTTCCATTTCTATTGATTTGGTCAAGGCCCATTATTGTAGTTCCAACCTCCAGAATTGGCATTTCATTATTGTAGTTCCAACCTTTTGCTATCCCATGTCCATCATTAATAAGGAAACCAATTTCTCGAGGGATTCAACCTTGACTGACAACAAGGTAGTTGTCTCATAGTATGACAATTTTTATGGCTGGTTCCTAGGGAAAGTGGTAGCAGCTCCCATATTTTAGGATGGAAATCCTCCAGCCATAGATGAATGGAAGAAAGATACTCTAGAGGGTTGTGTCAAAGGGTTGTTGCATTTTTTGTGGCTAGTTCTAGGGAACACACTCCAGACTTGGTATTGTCTGAGTTTGAGAAGGATAGACATACCGGGCCTGTTGGTCTATCAGTGGTGGACCCATGAACATCATTGGGGAACTCATTGTCAGATTGGGGTTGTATCCCATGGTGTTAGGAGTTTCAACAGGTATCATGTTAAAGGGTAGGCTCTATCCAATCCCTCCAGGATCTTTTCTCAAACCACGGGACAACTCCAGGCCTAAGTTGTAAAATTTTTCCAGAGTATCCCGGTCATTAGTGGCGGTGGTTTTCTAGAGGAGAGTGCAACAATGGGGTCCATGGTGTTCAAATATGTCTAGATGGTTATGTCAATGGATGGGATGAAGGGGCCCGTGCACCGCTTCAAGGCACATTTGAACCAATGGTTAAATGTGGTGAGAGGCTCATTCATTTCCTTCCTGATAGAGATAAACCACTTGTAGGACCATGCTAGGTCCATGTGAATGTGGAAGGTTTCCAAGAAGGTGTCTTCCATATCCTGCCAACTGTTGATGGAGTTGGCAGGAAAGTTTAGGTACCAGTTTAACTCATTTTGTCCTAAGGATAGTGGGAACATTCAGGCTACAATGTCGTGATGTTGTATTCGGTGTCTGTTCATGGCATCCTTATAGGCATAGACATGTTTTTCTATGGTTTGTGGGCCTAGATGCTCATACTTGGGATAAATCTTCTCTAGATGTGGAGGAAGATTGTTGTTGGTGTTAGGGAACTACCCCATTCAGGACCCGGTGTTACCAAAGTAAGTTTCCCTTGGGATGATTTGATTTTGACTAGGTTGAACATTGGTCTCTGAGATTATCTAAGGGATTTGGGTATTCTGGTGTGTAGCAAATCCCTTTATAAAGTTGGTTGGTTTTTTGTTTTGTTGGGTCCTACTCTTTCAGACAGGACATCTAAGTTCTACAAACTCTCCAGGATTTTCGGATGATCGAAGGATTCTAACGAAACTTAAGGGTGAAGATGACCCTATTCCATGGAAAGTTTGGTTCCTATAACTATTTATTAGGGAACCCTTGGGCGGTGTAAAACTGAAATATTCTATGGGAGATGAGCGCATACCATCCTTCTAGCACCAATTTTTGTGGACAAAACTTTGTGATCGGCTCCGCCAACAAAGGTAAAGTTGTCACAGGGTATCAGGGTACCAACAAACTCTGCCTAAAGAGGTTTTCTAGAGAATAAATTCTCCTAGCCACCAAGCACCTGGTAGTTGGGTCTCGATGGTAAAAGGGAGCTAAGTTGGGCAGGTGACTATTGTGTGAGGGGATAGCTAATTTTTAGTCATCTTCTTTTGGGATTTAAAGAGGGATGGGGTTTCCTACAAGTGTTTGGATTATCAAATGAACTTCAAAAGATTGATCAAGGTTAGATACACCTTTCTACCTATAGTTATGAAATAAATATTCAAATATCAAAGTAAGTTCCAATGTAAGGAAACTACTCTAAATACTAAATACATAAAGAACCAGTGATTCACATGCATTCAATAGCAAGGGGAGATAAGATCATTAATCTAAACTACAATATATGAGCAAAGGACATAAAAAAACATACTACACAAATGATGTTTTTAACTCCAAAGATCATAAAAAGACATAATAGGTAGCCACAAGATGTCCTTCCTTCTTCATTAATTCAAACCATTCCAACATCACTGGTGTATACAATCATGACTCCAAGGGAGCATTCTAAACTACCAAGAACAACTGAGCATTAAGCTCCTGAGAATAGTTTAAAATAAAAATTTATCTTCTATTATGTGTTGGACTGCAAAATCATCAATTTCGTTGACCCTTGTTATGCCATCACACTTCTTATTTATCCACAAAGTTTGACCTAAAACTAACCTAATCTAAATATACACTTAACAAATAGAATACATTATCCCATGGCTGGTACTACCTAAACCACCTACAATCACCTCAAAATGTGCAAAGGTATGACAAGACAAAGGAAGAAGACAAGAAGAGAAAACTAGAAGAATCAACATAGAGAAGAGTGTCAAGGTATTTATAGAAGAAATTTGATTATGCCGGTATATGAGGCTACATACCTCATAAATGCAGATTGTGGCTCACTATCTTTGATGCACATCAGGGAGTTAATGTGGGAGTGACACCTTGGGAGAATCATCTATCAGAGCCATCCCTCCGTTTGACATGCCTTATCGGGATCACCTACTTGATGACCCCTTATTAACTACTTGACATTGATCGGTCAGCTCCAGGGAACCTGGACGTGGATCATTGTGCCTGAATACAAAACTTAGGACCCAAAAATCCAAAGTTTGGGAGCTTACGCTAAAATAATAATGAATTTACAAAATTGTACCTGGCTAGTGAATATCTCCACAATCCAGAGAACTCTACTATTCCTTGTTTTGTTTGAAGGCCTCCAAAATCTGGCCAATTCTATCTTCATCTACGTCCTTGACACAGTCCAATTATTCATTGACGACCCTGAATTATTCATAAATATCTCCAGCCCCTTCCCAAAATTCTATAAACACTTTCACTATGTCATGATCCCATAGCATCATCTTGGATAATCTGGACATTTTCCCATCGTTGAAATCACCGATGAACTAGTATCGGGACTCGATCAGCTCATCAAATTTTGTCAGCACAAAATATTCCAGGGAACATGTCTTGGTAGTTAAGGGATCAACTTGCAAAACCCTTGTTACAAAGGTTGTGTATAAATCTAGAGAACTCTGGACTACTGGGATTCTATTCTTTAGGGCTGCTACCAGTTGCCTACTCAGTTCAATCTTAAGGTCAAGTCTAGAGTGTTGGGCCCAGAGGAACCCAAAGGGTTCTTGTAAATTCTTGTCTCTATAATAGCTTCCTCCCTAAAGTTCATTATCTCTTCTAATTTGGACCACCACTCCTCATATTTTTCTATATCTTTCTCCCATAGGGAGACAGTGTCATTCACCTAGCCCACGAGGTTGTTGGCTTGAAAAAGGTCCAGGAGTGTGATAGCTAGGAACTTCCTTAGGACTTTGATTTTCTAAATGACCCACCCATCTACAACATGTTCCTTCTTTCTCATGGCCCTTAGAGAATCCATGTCACCCTATGGGAGCAGTGTTCCAGAGGTGGAGGCTTCCAGATGAGTCTCGGCCAGTGGCTGTGTCAATTCTGCGAGAAGCCCGAGGAGATATTCATTCTTTTCTCTTTCCACCTTCAGCTTCTATGCCTGTTTGTCATACTGAGCCTCAAATCCCCAGGTAGCTTCTTTCAATAGGTCCAATTCTCCCTATTTGTCTCTCCTCCCTAGAGGAACCTCTATAACTATATACTCTTTCTCCTGTACAATTGCTACATTTTCATATGGGGGAGGTGTCACAACTATTATGACCTTATTTCCTCTCAGACCGGTGCGAAGGGTATGGATGGTCTGGGCCCTCTTAGGATTCTTAGCCTTTTGATTTTTGGCCATCATTTCAAAAAAAGGAGAGGGGAGCACTTGCTACAACTAGGGCCTTTCTTTTTTTGGATTCCACTAGCCATTGTGGGGGCTAGGGTGGTCTTGCTACTAACGCTTGGGTGTTGGGCTCTTTATTGGGGCTCTGTAGTGTTTCCCTAGTATCCATTGTCACATCTGAATCCTTTTCTTTCTCCTAAGGGTTTCCCATTGTAGACATCCAAAAATATTAATATTATTATTAATATTATTTTCCCTCTTATTCCTCTAACTATTTAATTCAATCAATTAAATAGTTTCATTTATCAATAGTTTAAATACATTTGCCTCCAAAAAATCCCCTTTTAATAAATTCATATTTATTTAATCCTCCATATTCCTAATTCTTCTAAAGCATGATTTATTCAAATTCAATTTGGATTATAATCTAAACCCTAGCTAGGAACCTATTAATCCTACCCTAAAGCCTACCTTATTCCTACCCTACTCCCATCACCTCATTTCCTAAGTATGCTTCCACACCTAACTATCTTCTAACCATGTTTAATGGGTGATTCCTAACCCTTTTAAGGCTAATGGAATGCTCACCCACATGGGGAATTTCTCTCCAAAATGGGCACCCATTCCTCTTTAATTCCCTCTTACAACATTGTCTCCCCTTTTGAAATATTGAGCTACTCAATATTAATGCCAATTTTGACTCAAAATTGGCCACATTTTCAAGTCCATGTGTCTCCTATGTGGCTCTTATGTGGATGACACAGGGGTGCCACTTCATCCAAGCCTCTTCCTCTCTCCAAAAAATCTATAAATAGAGGCCTTCTCCTCTCATATTTTCATCTCTCATTTGTGCATTGTTATTATGTTAGAATTGCTTTAGAATTCATAGTCATTTTCATGCTAATGTTCTTGGTTTCTAGTTTTTATACTTTCCATGCTTAATTCACTTAGAAATCACATGCTAGGTTCTAAATTGTTGAACGAATGTTAGTTTGTATATAGCATATGCATATCATCTTTATAACTAGCTTAGAACATGATCTTCTTGAAGAAGATTTGAGACTAGTTCCTCATACTAGCTCTTGAATCTTTCTTCTTGTTGTGATAATCTTGCATTGCATTTGGGATCCATAGCATTTTGTGTGTTTTAGAGAGCACACCTACATCTAATCCAAAAGATAAATTCAAAATGAGTAGAATAGGGTGCATTGTTTACTTATTTTTAAGCTCTATCTGATGTTATGTTGAGTTCTATGTTGCTTGCTTGCTCCTTCATGATTTTTAATTGATTATATGTGCTAACCCACTAATGTTTGCATGTTTGAGCTTGCTCCCAACAGGTTGAAGGATTCCTCATATTACATTCTGGCATGCCCGGTGGGACCCATGTCCCTAAAATTTCTAACTTCTTGTCTTATTTCTCTTCAAATTTCACCCAAAACACAGATCAGCGTCTGTGTATCACGCAGAGGCATTTGCACAAACATTGGTTCTTCCTGAACTATCATTCAGTGTTTGCATTGAACCATTTTCTTTGCTCTGAACTGGCATCTCTACTTGGAAGAGCCAGTTTGAGACTTTGCTAACAAAACTTTTTGATTTATCTAGATTTTTCATTTTCCTAGTGATTTTAGGCATCTTATCATTCTATTTTTTAGCAGAGATTCATTTTAGAAGAAGAAATAATGCCAAATTTCCATTAAGGAAAATAAAATCTTGACAATGGTTTAAAGAACACTAGCTTTTAGTTCTGTTAATACTCTCAAAATGGCTAAATTTGATATGACTAAAGACTAAGAAGAAGAAAAAGTGACTTTGTTTGTTGTTTTTTTGTGTTTGTAGGTACATAAGTGTCTACGTAAATGTTAGTTCATGAACCGGCATCTGTGATTCACAAATCAGGGTCTACATCCTACATTGGCATCTGTGCTCTGTAAATCATCATCTCCAACTGGTATAACATCTCTCTGGTTTTTCTGTGTTTTTAGCCTGTTTTCCACTTTCTGTCATTTTTAGGCAAAAACTAGAGTCAATGTTTGCACCCTGAATTGGCATCTTCTCTCTATTTAAGTTGGATTTATCATATACTAACAATTGTTAAGTGTTTCTTGTGTTTTTAACGCTTTCCAAAGGCTAAACTTGAAACTACTAACTGATTGTTTTGCAGCACCACTTGTCAAAGATGCAAATTCAAAATTGCTCACATTTGTCTTACAGGTTGCCTCCAATCTACATCGACCAAATGATCATGTTTGCATTAATATTTTTTAGGCACCTAGACTAATTAGTTAGATTTTTTTGGTTAATCCTAAGTGAGTGTTAGGGGATTATTCTCTCTTCCCTTTTGGGAAGATCAAAAACCTAGACACACTTACTTAGTGTTGAACAATTAAATATTTTGGAAAGAACAAAGTGTGTCTTGTGTGCTTGTGGAGAAAATGATATTGGATAGGAGAGTATGCTCTTTTCCCCTTGTGGGAAAATCAGAAATCCAGACTTCTTTTTGTCACTAATCAAGGTTACTATGAATCCTTTAGATGGGCCTGCCAGTTGAGGAAAAAATCTCCCAAGAATGACCCACATGAGAACAAGGTGTAATCCACACCACTCTAACTCACATTAATCAAATTTACTCCTTGGGGTTAAAGCCTCAAGAGTCAGTTGGCATTTAAGCTTATACTAAACTCTTGTCTAACTTAAGTGCGGCCTTACAGTCTCAATCACGTTTATGTGACCACTTTTGTCAAGATGCTCTATGGGGCTATACGCCTGAATCATGCTTGCACAAACATTAAGGATACAATAAAATGGAGAACCATACTAAACACTCTAGGCTTAGAAGCTACCTAGAACACCCCCAAAATGTGATAATGAGTGTGCAAGGAAGATAGTAACTTCCCCAAGATCATTCGTACATTCGTGCCACCCTGAGCGTTTGGAACCAGATAATACATCATCATGACTAGAGCCATTCCATGCTTGGTGATGGCCATATTCTAATTAGCTCTTGTGTGTATGACTAAGCTTACGAGAAAGTATTTTTATGCTATGCCAGTGCCTTAGGTAGATTTTGTGCTTGAAGTGCTTGAAGAAATTGACAAATCCAAAACACAAACAGAATATCCAACATTCAAATATGTCATGTGCTTGTATCCTTCAAGGTTGTTTTTTCCCTTGTCAGATTGTTTTTAGACACATACTTGTTATTTTCCGGTTTGATTATGTTGAAATTGGTTCTTGCCATAGAACAAACCTATTGAAAAATCAGAACACGATCAAGCTTTTTGCCAAATTATCAAAACAAATGTCCTTTTGCAAAACAATTTGGTCTTTCATGAGATATGTCCTAAAAAACTCAAACTATTCATCCAAGATCAAATCTTCTTATACGACATGACCGATTCCAAGAAACATAAGAAGGTGAAAACACCATTACCACTCGTGCAAAGAGAATAGAAAAACACAACCCGAGAGGCTACCAAGTACCAACACATTGTCAATTCTGTCAACCAAGAAAACCATAAATGAGAACAATTTGAAAAAGTGATCTACAACAACAAGGTTGCTCATTTCATGGGCAAATATCATCTAAACTCCACTTTTGTTGGATTTGAACAATATGAATAGTTGGTTTACCACAATAAACACAAGTTCCTCCTCTTCTTAAGCTCACTTAGCTTGCATTTTAGGACCTCCCTTAGGTTGTCATCTTTAGGAACACATCACACACCCATCCTAGCATGATCTTGCATTAATCAAATCAATCCTAATCAACCTAGCATCATCCTAATCATCATCAAAAGCATCCTTGATCACACCCCTCACTTGGTATTACAAACCCTTTTGAGTTGCTAAAACCTACATCTTAATCAAACCCCATCCTTGAATGTCCTTAAACTAAGCATTGTTTTAGGATAATCCCCTTTGTCTTTTGCAACCTCGTCACCTTGATCAAAAGGCTAGTTCGCATTTACAAATAATCTCATCCACCAAAGAACACAAGTCTATCTTAGGTAGACAATAATATCCACTTGATCCTACACTAGGTAAAGCAACCCTTAATCCTTACATATATCAAGTCATCCTTTATCCATAGGAGCACATCCACCATCTTAATCACATCATAATCCTAGTATCATCATCCTTAGTTTCCTATGTGCATCCTTGCATACATCTTGCATCTCATATTCCTTTAGGATAATCATTTCATGCCACCTATCACACAAGCCATTAAGAAGAGGAAGAACATGGATCCTAATCTTTCCCCTAGCTCATCTAATCCTACGACAGACAATACAAACACCATGGTCACTTATGAGCCTCAACCTAATGATCAAATCAAACATATCTGGGTAGACACTAATGAAACTCCCACTCTAAGTACTATGGAAACATTTATCAACTACCCAATGCTTGTCCACATGGTAAATGCCATGAGTGGATGTAACAATAACAAGGTACTCTTGGACATCCAACAACAGGGACTTCAACTTCCACCTTGGATTATACCCACACTTGTCACATGACCTGTGGCACCTCTAGGGGAATGTCCTTATCCCACGAGAAATGAAGTTGTTGATCCACTTCAACAAGCCCTACAAGTAGGAACTCTTCTCACGCAAGTAGTTCATCCCTCCATTCCACCTTCTATCATACACACAACACCCACACCTACCTCAGGAGCCCCACCTCCTGATGCCACATCAACAACACAAACAATACCCCTTATCACTATGCAAGCACCTATGCAAGCCATAGTTGCTCCTCTTTTGCAAGAAATCCCAACATTCATTGCACACTTTCCACCACCACCACCAGTCAGCACACAACAAGCCACCATTCCACCCATTCCTACTTAATTTGTTCAAAGTGCTCCAACCAGTTCACAGCATCAAAGCACCCAAGGCTCCATGCCTATTTCAGCTTTCTTCATGACACGAATGCCACCTACCAATGCTTATAACCAACCCTTATTTCCGTAAGGGTCCACTTTTCCCACTCCACTAGTAACACAATCACAATGAATGACAACAGTTCCACCTCAAACATTGTTCAACCCAAATCCCCCCATCCTGCAACCATCCACGAATCCCTTTGTCATACCCCAAATTCCTATCCAATAGTAGAAACAACCTATCCAACAACAACAACAACAACAACAACCTATCCAACAGTAGCAACAACAACCTATTCAGCAGCAACAATCCATCCAGCAACCATCCCGGCAACAACAATCACAACAACAAATAACCAACCCATTCACATCCAAAGCACAACAACACCTAATTAACCCCTTTGTAGCTGCACAACCCACTATCCAAACTACACAACAGCCACAACCACAAATGCAGGGGGAAAATCCCTTCATAGCACAACCACTGCAATAGTGTGCTAATCCTTTTATCCAACCCGTGCAACAACAACAAACTCATTTTTCTAATTACATAGCCATGCCATCTTTCGCTACATCACAAACAATTCCCCCTCCACAAAAAGTTCTCACTAGGGAAATTCCACCGCAAAATACCTATCCTCCAGCCTATATAGGTGCACAACAGGTTCATCCCACCTATCTAATGCCACAACGAATAAAAGCATATTTCCAAGAGTTGCAACAATCTTATCAAGTGCCGACACCTCCTCCACTGTAGTATTCCACTCAACCCTAGCTTCCACCACAACAACCTGTATATGTTGACCAGCAACCACCCTACCAAACACCATAATATCCCCCACAGAATCCTCCATACTCGCCATTCGATCCATATCAGACACAAGGAAATCTTTCCATCATGATCAACAATCCTCCCCCGCAAATCAATCCTGAATGGGAGGAAATGAAGAATGCTCTCAAGGAGCTAAAAGCTAGGATAGAGGCTAAAACATTTAAGTTCAAAGAGGTATGTCCTTATCCATTTGATTGATCTATCACTGCTATACCTTTCCCCAAGCACTTTGAGACCCCAAAATTTCATAAATATCAGGGGAAGGGTGATCTTGTGAGTCACAAGAAAGAATTCTACATGGCCTGTCAAGAAGTGGCCTATAGCGATAACTTTTTCATAAGACTATTTCCCATAAGCTTGGGAGGCACTGCTCTTGAATGGTTCTACAAAATCCCTTACGGCACAGTCTCTACTTTCACAGAATTATCTAAAAAGTTTGTGGCCCAATACGCACATAATGTCAAAAATGAACTCTCACTCCTTGACCTATACAATTCCAAACAAAAGGGAGGAGAAAGCCTGGCCGATTATCTTTAGTGCTGGCAAGGGCTTACCACAAGGTTTTCTTACCAAACCCTAGAGAAACATCTTATCAAAATCTTCATTAATAACCTTCATCCTAAGCTTGCCTATCACATGCGCATGAACTGTATACAACTTATCATGACATTAGAATCAAGGGTAGGGACCTTGAATGGGGTCTCATAGAAGAAGGTACCATTAAGCACTACAAAGAATCCTAGCCTGAAAAACATAATAAAAATCGATCACGATACTTGATTAAGAACAAAAACATGGTAATAGATGGAGCCACTGACACCAAACATGTTCAATTTGTGGTAGCTAGTCCTAATATGCTTACCCAGACTTATCATCAAGCACCACCAATGTACCCTCAAACTCATCCCATGTATCAACAACCCACTCCCACGTATCCTTAACCAACATATCAGCAAAGCATGTGCCCTCAAGGTGCACCTATCTGTCCTCCTCCAGGGACATCATATCAATACAACTACCAAGGTCCTATGGATCAGATGAATGCTATATCAGTCCCACATGGACAACAAAGACCTCGCACTTCAAGTATGCCACAATGCATGTTTACCCCTTTGGCTAAACCTATAGATGTCATCTTCTGCAAGCCAGTCCAAGCTAACCAAGTTGTGTATCCTAAAACATAGCCATTTGATGATTCAAATCCTAAGCCAACTTGGTATAAAGACAACGAGTACTGTGAATACCATTGTGTTAAGAGACACAACACTCTCAAATTCATGAAGCTGAAACACTATATCAAGGATCTCATTGACAACAAGGGGATCGAAGTAGACTCTCCTACCCAATCATTGCCAAACACAAGCCTTAAAATTTATCAAAATGCATTCACTAAACACACTTCCGGTATAGGCCCAGGCAATCCTACTCAGTCCTCTAATCAGGGAGAGGGTAAACAAGCAGAAAATGCTGATAGAAAATATTATACCAATGCATACATCAACTACGATAATCTCATCGGCTGCATATCTCAAGTCCAGTCCTTTGTCAATGTCTTCCATGTCAAGGGTGCTGATAACCAATGCACCATCACCACTCATAGAGGTAGGGTGAAACTCGCAGGTGTTTCTCCCACCCCATCTACTGGGACCCAATACAACATTTTGGAACACCTAGGGAATACTCCAGCCCAAATTTCCATCCTGGATCTTCTCCGCAAATCACCCACTTATCAAGAGATCCTCAATAAAGCCTTACAAGAATCTTGTGTTACCAGCCACATCAACCTCATAGAATTTCAAAACCTTGTCAGACACCTGTCTGTGTCTTGTGGGGTCTCATTTAGACCAATGGATGTACCTTCTAAACAAACTGATCATAATCTCCCACTCCATATCACTGTCATGGTTAAAGATTTTTCCATCAAAGGGGTCATGATAGATAATGGATCGGCCCTAAATCTGTGTACTCTAAAATTTATAAAATAGTTGGGTTGCACTGAGGCTAATATAACAAATGATGTCATCATGATAAAAGTATATGACAATCTGCAGCATACTTTTGAAGGCACAATATCATTGTCCATTCAAGTGGGCCCAATTATCTAGGATACATTATGTCATGTTGTTGATCTTGACCTTCCCTTCAACATCCTCCTCGGATGCCCATGGATTAACTCTATGCAAGCCATCCCATCAACCTACCATTAGTGCATCAAATTCCCATATAAAGGCACCGAGATCACCATCCGTGCAGATCCCAAGCCCTTCACATACTACAATGTGTTGGAGACATCCTTTCCACATTCCAATCACTGTCCTAGGATTAATATTGGCACCTCTATCACCAACTCATCTCAAATCCATTCAGACCTAGAAACAATCCTCTCCTCCACCTTTTCCACGGTCAAGATCAACAACAAAGGTTGTCATGAATACACTTTATCAAATGCCTTCACAGTTGGAGCACTACCAATTGATCATGTGCCTCAGTCGGAGGTCTCACCTATCTCTATGGCCTCCTCCTCTGACCCACTGCCTTTGGTCTCTAGGGCATACCCATTCTCTATACCATCATCCACATCTAGGTCCCCTGTTAGTTGGTCATGCTCAGCCACCTGAGACGGGTTAGTCAGTCTCACCAGTGTGTGTGCAGCCCACCATGCTGCATACTTTGGGGTCATCCCTGCATATGTAATGTCTGGCCATGCTACAAAATCTAGCCATACCATGTCCCTCCAGGATGCTCTCACTATGAGATCATCCATATACCTTCCCCATGTCCTTACCTCCCTAATGACATGAGGATGTAAGGAATCCTCTGCCACCACTCCCTGTTGCAACCCAAACTGCCACATGACCCTGGATGGCCTATACCCCTTTATCTGGTGTATAGTCCTCCCAAGTAGAAAGCAATTGGTCTGAACACATGAGAGGTATAAAAAGTCCTCAAATCTATCCTCCACTCCTGCTTCCCAGTCCATAGCCCCCCAATGGTTCGCACAACCTATATGGGGTCCAGTAGAAAACCTGTACCTCGTCTAAAAGTCATCGCTAGTATCTAGTCTGACCAACGGAGGTGTATCTCAAAGGGAGCCTATATCTGCAGGCATAGGGATCCCCAGGCTGATGTGACTCCCTAACCCTGATCGGTCAGAACACTGCAATGTGCTCCCACACCCACACTAACATCAGAGTCACCCCGGTACCCATGTTGCATGCCTTGCGGTACGTAGCCATGTGTAAATCATGGTATAGTTGTCCTAGGAAAACATACCCCTAGCAATAATAGGTTCCCTCCTCCAACATTTGAGCTAGTGCCCATGACAAGCCCATGCCAAAACTATGTCCCGCCAGGTCCGCTAACATCTGCCCCCTGATCAATCTGGCAATATATAGGGCTATCCGCCTCAGTCTCCTATCAACTACTGGCTGCTAGGGCATCCAGGTCCACTATGTTAGGATCCACCTCATCGGCTGCCTGAATGCAATCTTCATTTAGTGATCACTGTCCTCCAACCTGTATCAAGGAATCACCCCTCAAATAGGTATCCATAGAATATGCCAGACATCCTTTAGGGTAATTGTCGCCTCTCCAGTAGGAAAATGAAAAGTGGAGGTGTCACTATGCCACTGCTTGATTGGGGTGGTCATCATACCATTGTGCACCCATAGCCTAGGCCAACGGGGAACATAGTCCAACCCAACCATAGCTAATAGGCCCCAGTTGTCCTCCATCAGTTGTAACTCCAAATCCATAGTAGGAGGCCAATGCTCTCACGATCCCAATGGTGGGAACTGCTCCTGCAAGAATTTCAGAATCCAACATGTCAGACACCTTTTCTTCTAGTCCTAGTTAAACCCTTCCCAACATGGGGCATCTTGTCCCTAGGTCTTATGCTGACCCATCTCTGGCCCCCGCTGGGTCTCTCCTTTTCCTTCCTTTTCGGTGTTTTCCCTTTTAGGCGCAGACGCTGGTTTAGCTGGAAATGTCGATTCATACACCAGCATCTCTGACATGCTTTCCCACTGACTAGCGACTTCAAAGATGCGGGTCTGGGTCTGACATCTTCAAAGACGTCAGTCCAGCACCATCGACTCTGGAGATGCTGATCTGGGGATCGACGTCTATGAAGATGTTGATCCAGGGATTGGCATCCTCATAGATGTTGATTCAAGAATTGGCATCTCCGGTCTGAAATGCATTTTCCCTCTCATTAATACCCCATCTACCCCCCCCAAAGCATTAAATAACATTAATAACAATACATGCAAGTTCTCAGATAGCTAACTCACTAGTACTAGTCACTTGATGGGTCTCCCGTGTGTGTGAACGTGCTCTCCAAGCTGCCCCTTCATCCTGTCATCAGCCATCTTTTCACTCTAGAGCTCATATTTCACTATTCACTATTCACAAATGACCTTCTTTAACCCCCCCAGCCCCTCTTATAGCCCCCATTTTCCCCAAAAATTTTCCCCACCCCCGTTTCCCCACCCCCTTGTATATTTTTGTATATATTGTCCTATTGTAAAGCTGAAATATGCATAAAATCTCAAAAATATTTAAAAATTGTGAAAAATCCAAAAAATTCAAAAATTTAAAAAATTTAAAAAACATCAAATATTCTTAAAAATCATGCAATAAACCTTTCATTCTTTCCGCATTGTTCTAGATCTTCATTTTTAGCAACATTTCAACTCCTACGACTGCAACACTATTTTTCACCAATTTAATTTTGCGACCGACTGTCCTTGCTCTCCATCTTGTTCATAGATTTTGCTAGCGAATTTCTTTTCGTCAAATCAAATCAAATCCTTTCCCATCAGGATGCATCCTTCTGGCTTCGGCTTATAAAATCCTTCATCACATCAATCCTATCCATGGAAAGAACTTTGGACCAAATGACTGCTTGGTCATGGGGCCTTCTTTATTGATTTTATCTTTTTCTGTCAATTCAAACCTACTCACCACTACCTTGATCTGCTATATCTTGGTGCGTTGTGACTGGTCGCTACTGATACATGCATCTTTTTCAGTGTGCTTTTGTTTGAGCATCAATTCCACACAAAGGAATCTTGTCATCTGTGTTTTCTAATACTTGATGCATACCTCCTATTCTAATATCAAAAATAGATGTTCTCTCCACACTTTTACACACAAATGGATCCCCAATGCTCATTAGCTGCATTTAATCTCATTTGAATTTGCATTCTTAGCTGCATTCTTAATTGCATTTTAGAAGGCTTCTATTTATTCCCTCCTTCCTTTCCTCTCTCTTGTTACATCCTTTTTTGAGAAAATCCCACAACATCATCCTTTTTGTGTTCTTTTTTTGAGGGGACACAACCCTGTACCATCGTTGCTTCAGCACAACTCCTAGGAACCCTCTTCCTCTGGGGTAACTCATTTTATTGTCTTTGACGAAATGTCACTTGTGGCGCCATGTCAAAGAGGGGCGAAATGTAGAGGTCCAAAAATATTAATATTATTATTAATATTATTTTCCCTCTTATTCCTCTAACTATTTAATTCAATCAATTAAATAGTTTCATTTATCAATAGTTTAAATACTATTCTAATGTATTTTATTTAAATACATTTACCTCCACAAAATCCCCTTTTAATAAATTCATATTTATTAAATCCTCCATATTCCTAATTCTTCTAAAGCATGATTTATTCAAATTCAATTTGGATTAAAATCTAAACCCTAGCTAGGAACCTATTAATTCTACCCTAAAGCCTACCCTATTCCTACCCTACTCCCATCACCTCATTTCCTAAGTATGCTTACACACCTAACTATCCTCTAACCATGTTTAATGAGTGATTCCTAAGCTTTTTAAGGCTAATGGAATGCTCACCCACATGGGGAATTTCTCTCCAAAATGGGCACCCATTCCTCTTTAATTCCCTCTTACAACTTTGTCTCCCCTTTTGAAATATTGAGCTACTCAATATTAAT
>MU225442.1:1638162-1655406 GCA_018584345.1 Thuja plicata
AGTCCATGTGTCTCCTATGTGGCTCTTATGTGGATGCCACATGGGTGCCACTTCATCCAAGCCTCTTCCTCTCTCCAAAAACTCTATAAATAGAGGCCTTCTCCTCTCATATTTTCATCTCTCATTTGTGCATTATTATTATGTTAGAATTGCTTTAGAATTCATAGTCATTTTCATGCTAATGTTCTTGGTTTCTAGTTTTTATGCTTTCCATGCTTAATTCACTTAGAAATCACATGCTAGGTTCTAAATTGTTGAATGAATCTTAGTTTCTATATAGCATATGCATATCATCTTTATAACTAGCTTAGAACATGATCTTCTTGAAGAAGATTTGAGACTAGTTCCTCATACTAGCTCTTGAATCTTTCTTCTTGTTGTGATAATCTTGCATTGCATTTGGGATCCATAGCATTTTGTATGTTTGAGAGAGCACACCTACATTCAATCCAAAAGAGAAAATCAAAATGAGTAGAATAGGGTGCATTGTTTACTTATTTTTAAGCTCTATCTGATGTTATGTTGAGTTCTATGTTGCTTGCTTTCTCTTTCATAAGTTTTAATTGATTATATGTGCTAACCCACTAATGTTTGCATGTTTGAGCTTGCTCCCAACAAGTTGAAGGATTTCTCATACTACACCCGTATCTTCCACCTCAGTGGCATCTACATTTGTATCACCAAGATTTTCCCATTTTCAAGCGTTTGAAGTCTCAGTATCCACATTTCTAGGGTTATCCCCCTCATCCTCTTACTATCATTCTTCATTGGCATCATCCACCAAGACATTCTCTTCCATGGGCACATATTTTTGAGAGGTCTAAGGTGTGTGACCTACATTTATCTATTGGCCTGCAAAGAGCACCTCACCGAATTTCGCACTCTGGGGCCTTTGATCACCTGGAGTAACTAGAAGCATTTGGAGCGTGACAACTGGGGATATAGTTGCTCCTAAAGGTCTGGGTTCCCTAGGCATTTTTGTCTTCTCATGTTGGTTTGGCCTCAATTCTATCTCAGTCCCTTGGACTGGTGTTTCTTTCACATCTTGTGGATTTTCTTGTGCTTCTTGATGCTCCTACTCTTTTTCATGTTCCCGGAACTTCTTTTCTGGGACCACTTCTTCCTGCACATGTATCTCCTCCACTTCCCTTCCCACATCAGCCTATAATTTCACCAGATCTTTCATCTGGAAGAGATCATTGAAGTCATCATGGCGAGAGGAGACTTCCAGAGGATCCTTTGGTTCAGGAGAAGAGGGGACGAGTTCCACTTGGGAAACATTTGGCATCCCAGGACCTACATTTGTGCTTGGAGGATGATCCACCCTTTGCTTCTTTCTTCTTTTTTTGTAGTGGGGCCTTGACATCCATAATAGTTACATATTCCTCCTTGGCCTCTGTCTGCCATCTCATGACTCCTGCCAATGAAGGGGATCCTTCTAGTAGGGCAGATCCCACCGGAGAAACAAGAAGACCGCTGGAAAGCTGGGTGCTTAGTTTTTGACATATATGGTGGGACACCTCAAGTTGAATGTGAAATTGCTCCAAAATGGCCAGAGAATCTAGGGATGGAACCTTGGTTGGGGTGCTCTCTTTTTCTTTCCCCTTATCTTTGCTTGGCCCTGCAGCTCTAGACACAAAAGTAGACCCCCGCAAAATTGGACCCTTGTGGGTGCTTTTCTTGCAAACTTGTGTAAAGTAGTCATAACTATGTTGTATGAGGCCCTGGCTAACATCCTCAATTATTTAAATCTCCAAGGTGTCCCAATTCACTAGAGGGAGATCCATCGTTTCAATCCCTCAATGTCTTGTATGTTGGGTCCTCCAGAGGCCCACTATCTAAAAAATATTTTAGAAAGGTCTAAAGGCCGAGGCTCTTCATCGTCCCTTTAGACATCCTTGAGTGATTTCAACCCTGAAGTTCAAAATCATCCTTGTAATCTACCAAAAAATCCTCAATGTGAGGCTCATGTTGTGTGGACACCTGGGGCACTACCACACTTATCTTTGCGAGTGGATAAAAATTGTTCCTTTCCAGGTGGAACTCAGCCAGTCCCAGACTTTTTAACTCATTATCACCTTCCTTTGCCACTGTAACACTCTAAGAATACTTCCTACAATTTATTCAGAACGGGATGGAGGTAACCTTCTTCAATGCAAAGAATGCATAAATTTCCAGGATTTTCCTAAAGAAGTCCAAGTAAATAATCCTATCCCCACAATGCTTGGTGAGTAGGTAGGGCTTACTAGAGAACTCGGTCACCTGAATGTAAGAATGTTGCTGAAACTGAATAAAGTAATTACCATAAGAACTCACAAGGGTCATTTCTTCCTTAGGAAGCCAGTACCCAAAATCTCAATTAAGTGTCAAAATGTTGTGGTAAATGAACGTGTCATTTACCCAACAAAAATTTAGTAAGATGGCTTCCAATTGAATCTAGGGATAATGTTCCCAGGAGATAATTTGGCCTAGCCCATTCCCAAGAATTCCCACTATTTGCAAACCCCGGAGAGCGAGTCTTTGTTGTTCTAGTGCCCATAATTCATACGAAGTAGTGTGGAACTTCAAGGTTTCGCTGATATTATTCAGTGGGAAGTCCACGTGGTTGGCGATAATAGTCGCCTAGTCAAAGGTCTATCCATGAGTGGTGATGTAGTATAGGAAATAATACATCCATGTGGAAAAGTCCCTTACATGGGGTTCTCTAAAGAGCCTACACAAAAAGATGATCCATGTAACACCCCAAAATTTGCATCTTGCAACCCTAACCAATTTTGTTGCATTTGTCATTCTTCTGAATCATCAAAGTCCTATTGTACTAGGTAATTCTAAGTTTTGACCGACTCTACTTGACCTAAGTGTCAAATGTAGAAAATCCTAAATTTGCATTAATCATAACATTATATTTAATTCCTAAAACATCAATTAGCTAAATGAACCCTATGATTGAATTAATTTAATTACAAAGTCTTAGCATTTTAATTAAATTAAATTCACCCCTTTTAGCTAAAACACATAAAAATGAATTAAACAATATTTAATTATTAGATAAATATCCCCATTTCAATAATTGAATTTAATAATTCAGCTAATTGAGAAAAACAAATTTATGAGGTCATATTCTATTTATGTAATTAAATATTCTCTCAAAAATCTTCTCTTTAGTTTAGATATAGAAAGTTTGAATTAACTATGCTTTAAAGAGAAAGAAAACAGTTAAAATCAAAAAAAGAAAATAGTTAAAGGGAAGGGAAAACAATTTATTATTTTATTTAAAAGAAAGCTTGCTAATTTGAACTAGCTTTTCTATCTGTTTTATTTCAAAAGCAAAGTTTCTATTCTGAGAAAACTGTCAGTCTATAAAAGAACTCTCATTTTTCATTCAAACCCCCAGTCATTTTTTATGCATTGTTAGATTAAAGAATTGTAGCTTCATTTTAGTTGATAATCTCATTTACATTTAGCTATAATTTGCAATAGATTAATGTCAATTTCTTAGGTTAATTGCATTTCAATCATGTCTTAGTTTAATCTCATTTCAATTCTTAGATTAATCTTGCATCTTTCAATTCTTATATTAATCTTGCATTGCATTGCATTCATGGAGAAAAATAATTCATTCTTAGATTGGTCTATGGTTATGAAACTCTCATTCTGAGAGCTATTCAAAACCCCATCTAGATAGAAGGCAACGGGTTGAATCATACTGGCATGCAGGATGAATAACTCATATTCACTTATGTATGTGGCTGATGAACATGGACTATGTTGAAGGGTAAGGTTTAATAACAAGGATAAATTTAATACACACATTTATGGTTCCCACCATTGGGCTCCAAAATTTACTTTCTAGCCTCATTCTACACTTTTTTTGATCAATTCAATTTTTCGTCCATACGACTCTATAATGAAAATTTACGCAAAATTTCTCGCATAACCGTGCAAAGTTTTGCAAGTATATGCATTTCTTTGCACACGTATCTGGTTTTCTTCATGCAGATTGTAATACTTCTTTGCTCGAAATTTGACACCAGTGAGTTATAAATTTCAGTTTTTGATATCTCTATTTCTTCTAATTTCTGACCACTAATAGTTTTTGTTTGCTGTTGATTGTGTTTTTCTGGTTTTATCTCTGAAACAGCTTAATGGTGGTTTGCAGGATGCTAAATTGAAGAAAAAAATTACAAACTACTAACATATTTATTGTAGGATGCTTTTCAAAGACATACATGTTTTCACAAAACTCTCATGTCTATTTTTAGTAGTTAGAACACACTTCGGTTGGTGCTTAAAATGAATCATTGTCTTACATGATTGAAGTGTTTTCTAGTTTGTAATTCCAAGAACTTTATGAACGTATCCTCTCCCCTCACCTTTATGGACCTTGGGTGTAAGAGAAATTCATATGATTCTTCTAGAGTAGCTACCTCCCAAGTGCTTTAGCAGATCCAGTGAGAGTGGATGCGCAACCGGTAAGAGGCTAAAGCCAAGCCCTTCTGAACTAGTATATAAAAAATGCCATTGTGATTAATCTCATAATGGATAGGTGTGAATTCATTGTGGAAACCAAAATCTCCTCTAGTACCCTAGTGTTGCATTAAAGTCCTGACATCATTAAGGTGAAAGTCTTTCTTTGAAAGGATTGGGAGAGCCCCCTTTATTAGGAAAATGACTTGATCATAACCACCTGAATAGATGTCCTTACTACAAACTATTGTTATAGTATCCAAAAAACCCTCTATCTATAGGGGCAGAAGGTTAGAGACTAACTAAGATACCTCACACTTTTATGGCTCTTAGTAGAGATAACAACCCTTTGGGAGGAAATTATTTTGGGGTTTGAAGCTTGGTCTACCTCAGAAGTGAGTGCACATGTAAGGAGGAGCCCGTGCCTCCAAGCTTCTAAGTTGTCCGCTATGAGTAAGCGTAGCTAAACTTTGGTTCAAGTGGGGATTCAATAGATACTGCCCTGGCTATCCTAGGATTGTGATGTCTCTATTCTTGTACTATAAACATTCTTCTTAATGTGTTTTGCGTGGGTGTATCGTTTAAACAATGAAAACAAATGTCAAATCACACAAACTGTCAAGCTTGAACATGTCCAAAATAATCTATAACTTGAACTCTCTGTCAGAAAACAACATGATCTTGTCTCAAAAAATGCAATTTGGTCTTAATTGTCTGATTCTATATGATTTCATTTGTGAAAATGGCCAAGTCTCATGTGATATTCTGCCATCTTTGCATCATTATCGGCAAAACTTCACGTGACACAATGGGAATCGTCGCGTGACATTTTATAATATTGCTGTCATTTTTTCACCTGTTTGTCACTTTTATTCACCAGTCTGTCATCATATTTCACATGGGGCTGCATAGTTTCATGTGGGCCTAAGAGAATATTTGCGTGAGAACATACTTCTTCACGCGAGTCTGAAGCATTTTGTCAAAACATCAAGCAATTTCCTGTCTGTCCAACATCTTTCTACAAAATATGATCTCAGTTTTGGGTTTGTTTACCTATCTTCTATCTTCACACAGTCTGTAACATGGTTTCTTGGGTTGATAATTATGTGATTCTTGCTTAAACTGGTCTCATCTCATACATTTTTGTCTATTTATACTTTGTCATCATACCTTGTGTCACAATAGTCACCTCTTGGCTGTTCTAGCCTCATTTTTGACAATTTGCACCAAGGATACTTCACCTTTTGGCACTTTCTGTCCATTTACTTTGAGATAGTTTCAAGTGTGGTCCTAGTTCACATCCCTTGTACAGTCTTTGTCTATGACTATTACAACTTGAAGTGGAAAATTATTCCCTTCAATCAATCAAGATGAATCTGTTCTTTCCACACCATTGTTGGCTACATCTAGTGAGGAATCATCTTGATCTCCCTCTCTAGTACTTCAACCTTACGTCAAATGATCATTTCCAATAGATTTTAGTCAAGTTTGAAACCCTTTGTTCCAAGAGGACCCAAATTTTTAAAACACTCAACCTTCTCATACTAAGTCTTTAGACATTAAACACTTGCATTCTAGCAAGATGGCAAATCATGACCAATCAGGTGAACATAGTAGAGATGACCTCTCTAAAACCAGGGGTATATTCCCTTTTCAAGACCCTCCTCCTAATGAAGAGAAAGAAATAACCCAAGGGGATAGCTTATAAGCTCTTAATACTAAAAACTTCATGAGAATGATGGTAGTCCTAATGAAAGAGGACAAGGAGAAATACCTTCTTGAATTGGCCAACCAAGGAGCCAAAATCCCCTCCGATTACAAGGTAGAGACACTTGTTGAGAAAGAGGAAGAAAATGAAAAATGCCACTTGAAAAAGAAAATTCAATGCATGCAAGAACAACTCATTCAACTCATGAAGGATAAAGACAAACCCGCTACATAGTTCACACTGGAAAGTATTTGTCCATTCCCGTTTGATAAGAGTCTATGCATGCCTCTTTTTCCCAAAGGAGTTGATCTTCCCAAGTATGATAAATACTTGGGTACATCTAATCCCCAGGATCATTTGAGAGAGTTTGGCACTCTCTCTATGGATTTTGTACATGATAAAAACTATCTCATGCATCTCTTCCGACATAGTTTGGGAGGGCAAGCTATGGAATTGTTCTCTATGCTACCAAATGGCATCAAAACTTTTGATGAAATTGCCAATTTGTTTCTACAACACTATTCTCACAACATCCAACATCCAGTTCACATCTGAGATCTTTGTAACTTGAAACAAAATCATGGGGAATCCTTCTTAACATTTCTCCAAAGATGGAGACAACTTTATACAAGATATTCTCGCAAAATACCCAAATCTCAAAAGCTGGACATCTTTCTAGACAATCTTCTTCCCAACTTTGGGTATCAAGTACAGCTGCAAGGTCCTTTAACCTTTGATGACATGATTAAGAAATCTGTGAGAATTGAGATGTTTATGGTTAAGAAAGGAGAACTAACCTTACACAAGGAAAATAAACAAGGGTCTTCCTCCTCAAGAAAAGATAAACCCAAATTTCCCAACAAGAACCATAAATTTTTTAATGATGGAGTTGTAGACAATGTGACTCCCAAGCCTTCAAAGGCTTCTTTTAATATCACTACCACCATGCAGGAAGCCAAGGCCACTGAATAGGCTGCGGCAGAATCCAAACCAAGTACTTCACATTTTTTGGCTCTAAACCTTGGGCTCCTAGACCCAAGTGTGAATTCACTCCTTTAGGAGAACCTCTTGATGTGGTTTACAAGACTCTCTTGGACAACCATTTACTCATTGCATTGGATAATTCATGAACTTATGATCCGCAACCAAGACCCTCTTTTTGGAATGAATCTGCTTATTATGATTTTCACCAAAACAAAGGTCATAAAATGACTACTTGTCTTAAATTACGGCATAAAATCTAGGATCTCATTGATAGTGGGGTTATTGTTGTGGGAGGTAACAAAAAGAACTCAGATCACCAAGCTTTTAAAGACCCATTTTGTCCTCATGGGAAAGGTGAGTCATCCAAAGGAAAAAATACGGATGCCAAGGTCAACTATACATACACCAATAATGACAATGTCATTAATATGGTTGAGCCTTTTGATACTGAATACTGTAATGTTGTCATTCTCAAGGGAAAGGAAGATACTCCCAAGCCCAAAAATCCTTTCATCTTCCGTGGGTCTACGCCTTAGTCCTCTAAAAAAGAATAGTCTCAGGTTAGTGGAAACATTGTTACTCGATCTTGTGCTAAGATCATTCTCAAAGGCCCTAAGCCTTCTACGTCTACACCAAAACAACTTGCAAACAAAACTACTATTGGCTCTGCCAATAAGAATATGAAATTGGGTTCCTCATCTAATGCTACCAATTACAATATTCTAGAGAAATTACAATGTACTAACACTCAGATCACCATCTTTGAGCTACTAAAAATATCCCCCGCTCACAGGGAGATCCTTGATAAAGCCCTCACCAAGGAAAAGCTCCCAAAAGATCTCAATCTCAACCAATTTCAATCCATGGGAGGTCACTTGACCTCCTCCCATTACTTTTATTTCTCTAAGGAAGATGACCATTCTCTGAGGCACCCACATAATAACCCCTTTCACATTGAAGTCATGATTGGTCCAAAGTGCGTGTGACGTATTCTCATAAATAATAGTGCTAGCATCAAAATTTACTCTACTAGTTTCCTTACTGAGTTAGGCTATGGTGAAGACTACATAGAGGCTCACAAAAAGATTACTATTAAAGCATATGATGAAGAAGAACAAAAATCTAAGGGGCTAGTTGTGTTGCCAATCAGAGTTGGCCCTATTGAAAGGGATGCTATTTTTCAAGTGATTGACATTCCTTTAGCATGCAATATTATATTGGGAAGGACATGGATCCATGAAATGCAAGCTCTCCCTTCAACATACTATCAGTGCATTAAGTTCCCATTCCAAGGCTTTGAAGTGACTATACCTACTAATACACGCTATGATTGCAACACACTCACAAAATCAGTTGATATCTTTGTACCCACAAATAGAGAGTCTATTGAGCTCCTTGAGACTAAACTAAAGGATATGGAAAAGGATTTGATACTTAAGGAAACTAACATGGGAGGATATCAGATTGAATCTGTGCTATCTATTACATCTCTATCTTTGTCTCCATGTTCTTTTGGGAGACCTTCTGAGAGCACTAAACCTTCTACTATTCCTCCTCAAACAAAATATGGTGGTACCTATGTAAAGGCCATAGTACCATTAGAAGAAGAAGCTAAGAATAGGGCTATCAAAGCTTGGATCTATAGAGGAGAGGACACTTCTAAACAAACCAATCCGCCTTATGACATAAATCCTGAATAGTATGGCAAAGGCCTAACTATTATGCAATGTTTTGGGTACAAAGGAAATGGTCCTATAGGTGCAAATCATAAAGGTTGGATTGCACCACTTGAAGCTATTGGTTTCCAAATAGGTGACTCTATAGGTATAGGCTTCAAGAAGCTCATATTTCAACTAGGGATAAACAAATTTATACCTCACACAGACCAACAACCAACACCTGAAGATACGTCTAACATTGAAGAGTCTTAAGACATCTCAGAGGAAGACTACTTCCCTTATCCTATTCCTCTAGATTTTGCAACATTCTTTGTTGAGCCAGATGACTTTATACCATGCGTCAGTATAGTCATGACTAACAGAACTTCTGCTAAAACTAGTCCACTTTCTCCATTAACATACGAGTGGTGGAAAGAAATGCACATTGTCAATTCAGGTCATCATGGTGATTTGTACATACCACCACACTTCCAAGAGTAGTTTGAATAGGAGCAAACCCATCCACTCCTCAATAAACAAGAAGTAGATGATGCTGCAAGCATTGATGAAGAACACATGTCAAAGGTGCTTATCTCACCATAGATGAAGTTGTAGGAGGAACTCACCCAAACTGGGGAAAAAGGGTTGACTTCACTCATGTTCTTGATATGACACCTAATGATGAAACAAACTCTCATGAATATGAGATTGATAGCTTGTCATATGCCACCTCTGACAAAGATATAGATATAGTTCACACACATGAAAACCTTCTCAACATAGGTGAAGGGTCTAGTGTAAGGTCAAACAAGTCTGATTCCATCACTATTAACGTGTCATCTACTACTGTCGCTAGGAGTCAAAGGAATTCCACTACACCATTGGATGAAATTGCTCTAGGTCTCAAATTTCTTGTCCATGCTTTTAATTATTATACCATGAACGCACTTGAACTTGTCGCTTCTCTTTCACTCTACCATCCTGAGCTTATAGACTAGAATGCTCCTCCCCATCTAATGAAGTCCTTATGTTCCAGAATGATTACGCTCTTTCATGTTACCTCAATATTGTTGAACCTGTAATGTCCTCCACTAGCGAAGAAAGTGTAAACATGACTGAGGCCAATATCAAGTATCTTAGTCACAAAATAAAATGAAGAAAAAATAGACACTCTGATGGTGAAAGCCACATTGTGGCAGTGTCAGAGCCTAAAAAAGTCAAAATAAAGGATGTATCCAAGGGTGAAAACCTCTCTGAGGTGCCTGAGGATGAGCTAATTGATATGCTTCTAAGTCATTTCTAGGAGCGATCATCTGTGCTAATCGAATCAACTCAACCAATCAGCTTGGGTATAGAAGCTAAGCCTTAGATCATTTATTTGGCACAATCATTGTCTGAGGAAGAAAGAGAGGAATTCATTACATTATTCCAAAGTATAAATATTAACTTTACATGGAAATATTTAGACATGCCAGGATTAGACCCTAATCTAATCATGCACCACTTTTCCATTGCACCAAGCATCAAGCCTGTCAAACAAAAGCTTTGTAAAATGCATCCACATGTAGCTCTACTTGTCAAAGATGAATTGGAAAAAATTCTTAAGGTTGTGTTTATCAAAGCAATTAACTATGCAGAATGGATCTCTAACATTGTTACAGTATCAAAACATGACAAATCTATCTGAGTCTGCAAATACTTCAGAGACTTGAATAAGGCATGTCCTAAGGATGAATTTCCATTGCCCAATATTGATATGATTGTGTAAAGGAAGAAAAATGATTGTTTTGTTTATTTAGTTTTATTAGGGTTTGACTGTGTATTTCCCTAACCTTTACATTTGAATTGTAATTGTATTGAAATGTAATTATGAGGAAGATAAGATGTTCTACCTTTATCCCCAAATGCACAAATGAAAGATCCAAGTTGATCAACCCAAAAGAGGGATTAATGCACAAGTGAATCAACCATTTGGAAATGAGAGAAAAGAAGATCTTAAATTCTATTAATTGATTATATAGATATGATATATGGTAGTAATTGAAAAGGATGAGAGGAAGAACCAACCATAAATAATTTTAGATATGGAAAATGTTGTTTTCTGAGGTCTGTAGACTATTTCTGGAAAATATTTCTAGAAAATCTAAAGTATAATCCGGAACCAGAATGCAAAGACAAACAAAACCCAAAAATATTTTTTCCGATCTGAAACCATCTTATGAAAAAGGTCAACCTTGACCCACAAATGTCACCCCTGACCCAATAATGTCAACCCTGACCTGCACAATGTCGACAAAAAATCTATTTTTGGAACCCAAAATAAAGCCGAAAAGGGTATCCAGATCTGAGTCGAAATCTACAGTCCCGAACCTGTACCTACAAGAAAAATTGGTTTGTTTGTTGGGGGGGAGGGATTTTCCTTATTCAAACCCCAGCTTTGGAATTAACCTTAAATATATGTAATTGAAATTGCAGAAGTAACAAAGTAAATGCATAAATTCACCTGCTTGCAAAAATTCCTTGTGGAGGATTTGAATCTATGGATCCACAAGTATACACAAAAATGTGGAATGTAGAATGTAGGATGTCTTCAATCTCTTGTGTGTAGATCTCCAACACCAAGTCTTTAATGGGTTCTTGATTTGGAAGAGGCTTGGAAGAAGGTGGATGGAGAGATCACCAAAAGGGCACTATCTAGCTTGAATCCTTCAATGGCCTCCAATGGATCTCCTTCATGAAAATGGATGCTAGAATGCTTGAGGATGGATGAATGCTTGCTTTAATTCTTGCTCCTTAGCTTTCTAGAATTGCACTTGATGATAGTTTGAGAATGCTTGATCATGATTAGAAGACTTAGAGAAAATTAGAGGAGAGAGCTCCCTTTTATATGAAACTAGGTCACAATCTTCTAAGGAGGCTGACATAGGATAATTAAATTTCCATTAAATCCTTTAACCCTAGAAGAGGACCTATATTAAATATAATTTAGGAATCGACGCTTTAGAACCTGAAACAACCGACATCTGGAAACTGTGGGACCCCAGGATCTGAACCCTGGGTCAAGGTCGAGATCAAACTTGACCCAAGCCAAGATTGAGGTCGACCTTGACCTAGGTCAGGGTTGAGGTTGACATAGAGAAAAAAGGTTGACCCTGACCTTGAGGTCAAAGATCTCAAGTCTGCAGTCTAGAATGCATAAATTAGGTTGGAAAGAAGTGGAAAGTGGGGCAAAATAGGGGGAAAGCCAAGTATAGATCAAGAACACATTCAAGGTGCTTGACATGACCTCAAACCAATTACTCAAAAGGCTAAACCAGTCTATCATGGAAGTGCTTCCATTTTCTGACTATACAGATTGTAGATATGACAATAGGATATGAAATGTACTCGCTAATGGATGGTTTCTCTGGCTACAACCAAATAAAGATCGTGCCATAGGACCAAGAGAAAACATCTTTCACATGTGCACGAGGCACTTTTTGCTAGAATGTCATGCCTTTTTTCCTCAAAAATGTTGGTGCTACATATCAGAGAGCATGCAAGGAAAGAAACATATTTCATGAAATGATGCATAAAAAAATGGAAGATTATGTTGATGACACTCTAGCTAAGAGCATGAAAGGAGAGAAAAATCTTATAGATCTAGGTCCTATACTGGATCACATGGAACAGTTCATCCTAAGGCTCAATCCTAAGAAATGTGAATTCGGTGTAACATAGGTAAAATTTCTTGGTTATATTATCTCTGAAAAAGGCATCGAAGTGGATCTTGAGAGAGTTCAAGCTATCATGGAAATGCTACCACCAAAGAATATCAGAACAATGAGAGGAATTCAAGTTCAGTTACAGTCTAGATCCAATGCTTCATCTCACAACAGGCAGACAAGTCCCAACAATTCACCAAGACTTTACACAATGGTGTGACTTACCAATGGAACAAGGAATGTGATGAGGGGTTGACACAAATCAAACAGTATCTTGTGAACCCGCCAATATTGATGCCACCTATTTATGGGAAGTCACTTATACTTTACATCTCTACTATATATGCATCATTGGGCATCCTATTAGCTCAAGAAGATCAAAACAACAAAGAAAGGGCTATCTACTACCTTAGTAGAACTCTGGTCTCATATGAAACAAACTATTCTGTTATAGAGAAGGCTTACCTTGTAGTGGTATTTGCTTAAAAAAAACTATGACACTACATGTTGGCTCATACTACATGTCTAATTTCTAAAATTGATCCTCTGAAATATTTTCTCAGTAAAGCTACCCTCATAGGTAGACTAGCTTAATGGGTCATGCTTCTCAATGAATTTGATATGGAGTATGTAGAGAGAAAATCCATCAAGGGACAAGCAATTGCGGATCAATTTGTGGAAGAACCTCTAGTAGATCATCAACCATTGAACATTGAATTTCTAGATGAGCCCATATTACTTCTCACACATCAATCCTAGACTATGTTCTTTGATGGTTCATTTACCCAATAGGGGTCAGGTGCTGGGATACTGTTCATTACACCTCAAAGGTACTCTTTACCAAAAGCATACAAGATGTTGTTTCCTTGTACAAACAACATCGCCGAGTATGAAGCCTTAATCAATAATATGAAGATCACCCTTCAGTGGTGAGTGGACAAGCTCAATGTCCTTGGGGATTCACATTTAGACATCAATCAAGCAAATGATATCTATCAGACAAAAGATGACAAGCTGGTGCCTTATAAATGGTTGGTTGACAACTTCATAAAGTATTTTATTCCATCACATTTCAACAAGTTCCAAGGGTAGATAATAAAGTGGTGGATGCAATGGCTACTCTTGCTTCCTTGTTACAGATGCTAGAAAATGTTTTCTTACATGAATTCCTAGTGGAGACGTTACACTACCTAGCATATGATTCCCCTGAGTCCTAGGTTGATTTTTTCTATCATTAGACATGACTCATCTCGCTACCATTATATTTACTCCTACCTTCATGACCAGATTTTTCTTGACACTTACACCTGGAATGAAAAATGCCACTTAATCTACAGTGCTTCACATTTTGTCATCATAGCTAATGACTTGTATAGGCACGGTCTAGATGGTACCCTCCTTAGGTGTTTAGAACCCGATGAGTCCAAACATGCATTAGTAGAGGTGCATGAAGGAATCTATGGTTCTCACTGTAACATCCTGACACTATCTTGTAAACCTATTAGAGCTGGTTACTATTGGCCAGATATGGAAAAAGAACCTACATGGTTTGCTAAGTCTTGCAAATAGTGTCAACTACATGGTAATTTGATTCATGCCCTAGCCAAGGAGCTTATTCCCTTCATTACTTTCTGGCCATTTCAACAATGGGCCTTTGATTTGGTGGGTCAGATTTATCCCTCATCCTCATATGGACATAAGTTCATCATCACAACTATAGAATATTTTACCAAGTGGGTGGAGGCTGTCCCTCTCACTATTGCCAATGGAAAATTAGTAGCTATGTTCATTCTCAACTACATCATCTACAGGTATGGTGTACCCTCCGCAATAATCACTGATAATGGGGGGCAATTCAAAACCAAGGATTTGACAGAGCTATGCTCTAAGTTTAAAATTACTTAGCATTGGTCTTCCATCTATTATCCTTAGGGTAATGGATAGGTGAAAGCATCAAACAAGATAATCCTCAAAATCCTACATTGCATAGTTCACAAAACTGGACAAGATTGGCATCTCCAGATCAATCTAGCTCTCTGGGCATACATGGAAAGCATAAGAACACCAATAGGGGCTACGCCCTATGCTTTGGTTTATGGAGAAAATGTTATGTTACCAATTGAGGTTGAGATTCCTTCTCAATGAGTCTCTCTAAAAGTCCTCATTACTGATGATGATAACATAATATCTTGGCTACAAGAGCTAGAAGTACTTGATGAATGTTGGCAAGTGGCGTTCAATCATCTTAGAGCATATAAGAAAAGGATTTCCAAGAGCTATAAAAATAAGTTTCAACCAAGGGACTTCCAACTGGGTGACATCATTTTGAGGGAGAACCCTAAGAATCAACAACATTGGATCCAAAAAGGAAAATTTGAACCAAATTGGCTTGGTTCATACGTTGTCACTGTAGTGTTTAGGTCTGGCACTTATCAAATTTATACTATTGAAGGAGAACAACTCAAAGAGCCCATCAATGCTCTTCATCTAACATGGTTCTATAGCCGAGACATCTTTAGTGTGCTCATGTATATAGTAAAGTCCTAAAAAAATTCTAAAAATTTGAAAATGTCCTAAAAAAATGATCTTCTTAGTGAAACCTAGCGATAGGCGCTTTGATGTATCTCCAAAAAAAGCATATATTCCAAAAATACAAAAAAAAATTAAAATATTGAAAACTACAAAAAAATTAAAAATTGAAAGATACAAAAAAAGAGAAAAAAAAGGTGTCATTGATGACAACCTGGAAAACAGGTGTCATGGTAGAAAAAAAAAAAAGAGAATTTCTTCCAAGTAGGGGAAAACCTAGTAAATAGGCACATCTTATCCCTCATTGCTATATCTATCACAGTACCACTTGGCTTTATATATTTTCTTTCCTTCTTTCCTACTTGCATTTTCTTTTCCGCATGCTTTCATTTCCCGTCAAGACACCAACTTAAATGCATTGAAATTGGTCATACTCTAAGGAAAACCCTCTTGGTCTAGGGGGAACTATCTTATTACCTTTTGGGATCTACTTTGTGACAATCACCAATGGTTCTCACTACATCTTCCTACTATCGCTTAGCTTATACTGAGTTCTCTATCCTTGAGAATCTCCCTAACATCAGTCACCGGTGGTTCTCACCGCGTCTTCCTACTGATGTCTAGCTAGTACTACAACCTCTTCACTTAAGAATCTCTCTTGTGTCATTCACCAGTGGTTCTCACTGCATCTACCTACTATCGCTATATTATTGAGATTTCTTGCATTTGTTACAGTTGGAGTTATACTCAATTCTCTATCTATCAAAACTCAGTCTTGATGATTCCTTTCTTTAGTTTGTACATATCTTTTGGTCACTTTCATGACACTCTGGTTCCTTTTTGAACCCTACTGACTTGACACTAATTCAGCGCCATATGCTTGGGCAAAATCAAATCTAGTTTGTCCTCACAACATACGCCAAGTTAGTTATCATCACTTGGGGGCATGGGTCCCCCATTTGATCACATCTTTGGTTTACACCTGAGTTAGTAATCTTGTCACTTTTACAGGACAACTTGATACTAACACAAACTAGTGTTTTTCAACACCACCATAAATAGTGTTTTTCAACACTATCTTTGGACACATATGTGTTTTTCAACACAAATCGGATATCTCAAACATAAACATCTTTTGATAACAATCAAATAGAATGCACTCAGAAGCACAACAATGTTTTTCAACACCCTATACACATACATATTCAAAAACTTTGAATTTGGCTGAGCTATGATTGAATGTTTCTTTGTATGCTATCTATTCTCATGGATTTCATTGATATTTTCTTTTTCTACTGCTTGTAGGTGTGGTTTTGATAATTCGGCAACATTAAATAAAAAGGGTGTATGTGATAAGAGCTCTGGCATTAAGGTGGAAATCTCCCTGACTTCTATTGCTCTTTTTGTTTACACATGATCTCACTCATGGTTATCTTGGCTTTAAATGCCTTGATACTGGTGTACTCTTGCAATATCAACTGGAAACAATGTTTAGGTCATCTTGGATTTTGTGTCTTGGTGCTATTTTTGTTTCCTACATTTTATCTAATGAAAGTCATATTCATATCCTTATGGTTGTAGTGGCACCAGTAAGGATTGTATCGACTCCGATGTTCCAAAAATGCTCAATGATGATGATTTTACGATGAGTCTTACAACCATGTCCTAGGGATTGCATCTAGCATAGGATTGCATTTTTCATCCTAGACTTGCATTGTGGCAGAAATTCGATGTTCACTTCATTGCCTTCTCCTGGATTTGTACATTGGGAAGTTCTTCTTCAAAGTCCTGGTTTCATCACGAATGCACAAGTGTTCAATCCTTGCTCTCAATTCTTCACATTCTCTCTTGGTTAGCATCTGTCACACATCCAGACACCCTGGATGAGATGTTAGTACCATATACATTACATTTGCATTATCATTTACACATTGCATTTACATATTTCCATTCACAAGTGCATTTAAATAAATTATCTACATCCATACAACTTTGCATCTACATCAACATGTGCTTCACATAAACTCATATACATCACATACATGTGCATTTCATACATCTACATATATTCAAAACATTTCATACATTTTCATACATTAATCATCTAAGCATCTCAGCATATAGGAAACATCTCATAAAAAATCAAATGTGACACATGCAATGATACCAAAAGATGAGTTCATATATATATATA
>MU225442.1:1664065-1679497 GCA_018584345.1 Thuja plicata
ATAAACATTTATGCCTCTTTAATTGTTTTAAATTTCTACATAGGGAAACTATATGAAAAAATGAAAAAATAGATTATACTTCCCTGATGTTTGGCATATTTAGAACCTGAATTTTCAGGTGCCAATACAATACTCCTTTGAAATCTCCTATGCCCGGCCAAACTGTCGCGAGACATGTGTCAGTGGAAATCGCTCAATAATAGATATGGCTCAACCAAAGAGAGGTCGAGAAACAAGCATGTACCCCAACTGATCACTGGCATCATCCCATTCCTCTGTCAACCTCCATGGTCACCATGTCACTACAACCAGATTATTGAGCTAAGCTTGCCACTGCTCTGTCTTACCCAGCGTAGGTTGGGTAATCAAACCTTTGTACCTATATATGTAGGGCTCCAGTGGCTCCCTCAGATCATCGCATATGGGTCGGGTAACTGGCAGGTGCTCCCATGCCCACACATGTAATACATAGACCCTTGCCGCTATTCTCTTCACCTTTCTATAGGCGATCTCATGCATGTCATGGTACAATTGGCCAGCATACACTGACCCCATCTATATCTGATCGGCTCCTCCAACATCCTCTGTAGCATCTGACCCCAACCCCACTCAAAACCATGGTGCCTGCGATCCAGCATCAGATAGCAACCAAGGAATGTTGCCAAAACCATGACCAATCAGTGTCTAGGCCCATACTGTGTGATCAACTCATCCAATGGGATGGCTCTCCCCATGAGTAGCTCATCCTATAGGGTCTCTCATAGCCCTAGTGTCCCTAGTTGAGGCTGTACCTCATACTCCACTCTCAGACCGTGGAAAGGTATCCTGAGAATCCTATAGATGTCCTCTGGCATCACTGTCATCTCCCCCCGAGGAAGGTGAAAGGTGTTTGGTTCTTAATGGAAACACTCTACTAATGCTCCCAATACCCCATGATTAACTTGAATGTCAGGTATCTCACAGAGATGTGATAGGCCCAAGCTGTAAATAAGAGCAATCTCTGCATCATCCAACTATCTCACCAACCCACTGATCACTGGATGATGTGATCTAAATGCAATGTCGAGGAACTCAACCTACAAGACATGCAAACAATAAAGCATGATCAATACTTGACTCATGATTCATGATAGTCAATGCATAACTAAGCAATAAAGCATTACAAACATCCTACACTAAGGACTAATGTTGACGCAATTACTCTGGGACACAACGCAAAGTTGTTTTATATTCAAATTGCTACGTTTTCTTCATGGGAAGTACCAGATTCTCGTGCGAAGAAGTTTTATGGGTTGTGCAACATTTCATTCTCATGCCATATTTCATCGCTATTCACACGAGAAATCCCCCTATTGAAGGGTTTCTCACGCAAGATGTGGGTACCCTCCCGCACGAGGATACCCACTGTCCAATGCGAGAATCTTACTTTTGGCAGTTTCTTGCACGAGACTTCATCACGGGTTGCACGAGGAAACTAGTTCCTTGGGCGAGAAACCGTAGAACAGTATTTCAAAATGCTTCAAAACATTGCAAAATTGAGCAAAAGCAATAAAATTTGAAATGCGGAGAGGTTAATCTATCACTTACCGGGGGTCCGTACTCTGTTGGGTGATTGTGTCTCCTAGATCACTCAAAATGATGAGAGCTCATGGGGACCACCATTTTCACTCAGAGCTCAATTCTCAAAAGTGAACGGAGGCAAATGATTTGAAAATGACCTTTTGGACTCATATGTAGGTTTTGACCTAATTTTCAAAAGTGCTATGATTTGCATGAAAATTTCACCACTAGCTAATTTGACCACTCTGTATCCATTTTTGTGATCGAAATCAAAATCTGACACTCCTATATAGCTCAAAATTGCATTTTAAATTTTTTGGAACCGACGCGATCAAACGCTTGTGTAGTTAACTTATTGACATTGCTTTCTTGTTAGAATGTTATCTATTCAACATTTCTTCAAATCTTTGACTTTTTTTTCTCAAAAGTCAACTTTCGTCACCTCTGGTCAACCCTAGTCAAACTTGATCAACTGGACCTCAACATCGCTCAAAATTGATTCTGAATCTTCCAAATTCTTGTATAATCTGTTCTAAGTTCCTCTTGATCTCTGATTCAACTTTTATCTATGATTTCTCGCTCTCAATCATCATTATGATGTGTCATCTTTCCATTTCACTCTCGAGGGGGCAGGATGATTACATCATTGAATCTATTCCAATCAATCCGATCTGATTTTCAAAAGTCCTCACTGCTAGGGGCATCTCATCACTTGGGGCATGTTCATTTTTTTGTACTTCATAGTCAAAATAGGATACTCCACAATCAATAAGGGCATCTTTGTTCCTTACATCTTGTCATCTATTAGGTATCGGGGCAATCTAACCTAGATCCCTGAGGATCAAGCTTCATTCTGGAGATGATTCTTGAAAACTCAATCTATTAGGTATTAGGGGAAACTAACCCTAACTCCTGAAGGTTGAGATTCATTCTAGGGACAGTCTTCTGAAAGATATCAATCTATTAGGTATCAGGACTTTCTAACCTAGATCCCTGAGGATCAAACTTCATTATGGAGATGGTCCTCAAAAACTCTATTTGACCGGCGTCTCAGCAACCTAACCTAGACTTCGAAGATTCAATCTTTGTCCTTAAGATGACTCTGAAATATTTATCAATCGACCTTTGCATCACCAAGTTTCAAAATCTATTCTTCTGTACTTCAGGCATTAGACTATTCTTTGAATCAATGCGCTGCTCGCACATCAATTCAAAGAGGGAAAAAATGTAACACCCCAAAATTGGCATCTTGCAACCCTAAATAATTTTGTTGCATTTGTCATTCTTCTGAATTATCAAGGTCCTATTGTACAAGGCAATTCTGAGTTTTGACTGACTCTACTCGACCTAAGTGTCAAATGCAGAAAATCCTAAATTTGCATTAATCATAACATTATATTTAATTCCTAAAACATCAATTAGCTAAATAAACCCTATGATTGAATTAATTTAATTACAAAGTCCTAGCACTTTAATTAAATTAAATTCACCTCTTTTAGCTGAAAAACATAAAAAAGAATTAAATAATATTTAATTATTAGATAAATATCCTCATTTAAATAATTGAATTTAATTATTTAGATAATTGAGAAAAATAAATTTATGAGGTCATATTCTATTTATTTAATTAGATATTCTTTCAAAAATCTTCTCTTTAGTTAAATGAGGATATTTATCTAATAATTAAATAATATTTAATTATTAGATAAATATCCTCATTTAAATAATTGAATTTAATTATTTAGATAATTGAGAAAAATAAATTGATGAGGTCATATTCTATTTATTTAATTAGATATTCTCTCAAAAATCTTCTCTTTAGTTTAGAATAGAAATTTTGAATTAACTGTGCTTTAAAGAGAAAGAAAACAGTTTTTAAAAAAAAAAAAAAAACAGTTAAAGAAAAGTGAAAACAATTTATTATTTTCTTTAAAAAAAAATCTTGCTAATTTGAACCGACTTTTCTATCTATTTTATTTCAAAAGGAAAGTTTCTATTATGAGCAGACTCTCAGTCTATAAAAGAACTCTCATTTCTCATTCAAACCCCCAGTCATTTTTTATGCATTGTTAGTATAAAGAATTGCTGCTTCATTTTAGTTGATAATCTCATTTAAATTTAGCTATCATTTTCAATAGATTAATGTCAATTTCTTAGATTAATTTCATTTCAATCATATCTTATTTTAATCTCATTTCAATTCTTAGATTAATATTGCATCTTTCAATTCTTAGATTAATTTTGCATTGCATTGCATTCATGGAGAAAAATCCTTCATTCTTAGATTGGTCTATGCTTCTGAGACTCTCGTTCTGAGAGCTATTCAAAACCCCATCTAGATAGAAGGCAATAGGTCGAATCATACATGCAAGAAGGATGAATAACTCATATTCACTTATGTATGTGGCTGATGAACAAGGACTATGTTGAAGTGTATGGTTTAATAACAAGGCCAAATTTAACAATGACCATCCCTGCCTGTACACATTCCTTGAAATCTTTTTGGGGGAGCTCCAAATTCATTTTCTGGTAGTCCCTCCTCAGGGGATTCAACCAGTAAGAATTGAGATGCTATCGGGGAAGTTGGGGAACCTTCTCAAACTCCTTCAATGATGTAAACTGGGAGATAATAGTAGCATTTATGAACTGGGGGATCCCTAGTCCTAAAGAAAAGGTAGTAGCATCAAGAGTAACAATGATTGCAAGCAAGACCACCTGGGTGGGTGCGTTGTAGTTCTTGGCCAGGTGGAGGATCAGCTTTGGTGCCTGCACTGAGCAGGGGAAACAAGTGTCTTTGAGAATGCCTGAGGAAGCCATGTTCTTCAACATGTCATCCCCTGTAGATCTCTATCGGTACATTGTCCAGACAAGGCCCTGTAGTTCTGCCCATGGTCTAGTCTCTGTATTGGTAATATCTTGAATTTTTGAATCCACTTTGGATCCCACAAGGACACCTTCCCTCGGGTATTTGGATGTCAATAGGAACTTGGCTAGAATTTTCTCTGCCTTTGTCTTAGTGGTTGCCCGAGTGGAGGTAGTTGGAAGTTCTTGACTTCCAGGAGGAGTTGTTACTTCAGACATTGCTTATTGGATGATCTACAACTTGCAAGACCAGACAACCATTAATACATGTGATAAAATATATAAAGTGATTTTACAGAATTTGAAGAGTTCACCACCATTAGGAACCTATTGTCGAAAGACATTAGATTGCATCAAATCCCAGAAATATAATAATTAACAACTTGCATGGAATTTGAAAGACACCCGTGGGTTCTGGGGATTTTGGTCTTATGTGATAAATGGGGATGAAGGCTCGGGGATGTCTCAATCCCTAGAGTCTAGAGAAACTAGTTTTTATCAAAGTGACTGGGCATTGAGTCATACCAAAGTGACGTGGGTTATCACATGGCTACACAATAAATGATGTAATGGGATTAATGGCAATAAATATTCGATACAGATGAATCAAATGCTAGATGGGACAGTTTTGAATGCTCACATGTGGGGAATTTAATCCTTCCATTAATGATGAAGTGATGGAGGAGAGAGAAAATCACCATTCCTCAAATAGGTGAGGTGTCGAGTTCAAACCAGAAGAATACCAGGCGGGCGAGCTCAAAATTTAGGGTATACAATGTGGAGAGTGCGATGAGCTCGCCATAGGAAGGGTTAGACACGAAAATGTATAGACCAATATAGAGACCAAATTTACATGAGAAGCTGAAGAATGGTGAAATTTATAGGAAACAACCCTATCCCACAGACTATTTACAATTTATAGAGAAATTATGACAATTTACACAAAAATTACAACTACTTACAAAATTTGTAAGAATTTACACTTTACAGGAACAAAAACAACACAAGGAAGGAAGACAACCTTCCTGCGGAGCCATCCCACCAACGAGAGGCGATGACAAACCAGAAGACAAATAAAACAAAAACAAGGACAAAAACATAAAAGAAAGAACAAAATAAGAACAAAAGAAATAGGAAGAAGCCAAAGGGCCTACCTTGAAACCAGTATAAATGGGAGGAGCACAGGAGGTGCTCTGTAAACTAGAAAGCTTCAAAAACCATGAATCACCAAAATCCTTTAAGGAAAGGCGAATGCATGCACAAGATTGAATGCCAAGTTCACTGCTAAACACTCTTAAACCATCCAAAGAAAATCACACTTAACACAAATTCACTCTTAATCGCTCTTAATTCACTCGAGGTAATTTGTTCATTGTAAAATCCAAAAATGACAAGTGCAACTTATTTATACTCTTATGGTTAAACGTATTGCTTCCTTCCACAAGTCCCACAAAAAATAAAACCTCTGGATTATGGGCCCGAAGATCCCATGCAACCACACCCTTTAACAAAAAGGAAGTAGTGAAAACAAATTCTAGAGTCCAGAATCTGGCTGGCACAAAGAAACAAAAACACTTAGGGAACGGGTCCTAGAGGAAGAGAAACCAAAAATAAAAGGAAACAATGACCCCATTGAAGTAAAGGCCAGACAAAAAAAAATGAAAATGAACAAAGGCAAAATAAAAAAAAAGAGGGGGGACCCAACATTTTTCCAACAAAATGTAGGGACGGCTATGTAGGGCATAACAATGCCCTAATAGAAAGAATGATGAAATAAATCAAAGACCTAATGTCAAAAAAGATGATCGAGAATATAGAAGAAACTGACAGTGTGACAGAAGAAATAACTGAGATTACAAAGACAAAGGCAAGAAGGCTTGTTACATTTCTCAAGATAAAGATAATGACATTGATTCTGACACTGATGAAGACATTGAGATAGTATTTGTATCTTTTAAAGAAGATTCATAAGAAGATGAAAGGTATGTTGAAACAACACTTATTTCTAAAGTTAGTAAACATGACATTTGGGTTATTGATAGTGGTTGTACACATCACATGACTAGAGATAAAGAAAATTTTAATTTTCTTGAGCATTATGATGGTGGATCTGTTAGAATGGGAAATGATACACCTTGTCAAGAGAAAGGAAAATATATTGTATTACTAAATAATCAAATTAAATGTGATAATGCATATTGGGTGAAAGGACTTAATTATAATATGGTGAGTGGTTTCATAGTTGAATAACGCAGGTCACCAAGTTATATTTGAAAATAGAAAATCTAGAATTTATGATGGAATAGGAAATTTGATTGGCACTGGTGAACAATCAAAAGGTAATCTATTCTATCTTGACACTATTGAAACTACTTGCTTGATGGCTAAGTATGAATATGTATGGTTATAGGATAAGAGGTTTTGTCATGTAAATTTTGACAACATGGTTAAGATCAGTAGGAAAAGAAAAGTAAGAAGCTTACCGAGCTTATCTAAACGTTACCATGTCATGTACAAGTATTGTCAAATAGGAAAAATGTCAAAATCTAGTTTTAAGAGAAAGAATTTTTATGAATCTAATCATATTTTGGAGATAGTTCATACAGAACTATGTGGACAAATGAGAACACAGAGTTATTATGGTGACCTATACTTTATTTTATTTTTTGATGACTACTCTAGAATGATGACGGTCATGTTCTTAAAATAAAAATATAAAGCATTTAAGATGTTCAAATGGTACAAAGCTAAAGTGGAAAAAGAAAGTGGCAGAGAACTAAAATGTTTGAGATTGGATAGAGGAGGTGAATTTATTTCTTATGAGTTCACTAACTTTTATAATGACTATGGAATCAAGAGACATATCTCTGCACCAAGAACACCACAAAATAATGGAATTTTTGAAAGAAGAAATAGATCAAATTTTGGATTGTGCTAGAACACTGATGATTGAAAATAATGTTGCACAAAAATACTGGAGAGAAGCTGTAAGTACTACTATATACACACTGAACCTAGTACAACTGAAGAAAGATGCAAACAATACACCTTATGAATTATGGAATGGTTATACATGTAATGACTAGTTATTTTAGAATATTTGGAAGTTCATGTTATATTCTGAAAGATGATAGAAATGGGAAATTTTATTCAAAAGTGATGAAGGAATATTTCTTCGATATTCTACTAAAACCAAAGCTTATAAATGTTTGAACAAGACTTATAAAAATATCATTGAAAGTGTAAATGTAAGAGTTAATGAATTTTTTGGGAAGAATGATGAGGAAAGAATAAAAGGACCAATAGATTACATTATATTTGTCTACATTGAAGAACTTGACACTTTTTCAGAGTAGATACCTAATGTTACCATGCAACAGGGTAATGTTACCAAGCAATAGGAGGCATCAACCGAGAATCAAGAAAATGTTGCAACTGGAGATCGTGATCAAGAACACAATGAACCTACTAAAGAACACAATGAAGAACAAAGAATTGAACCTATACTTGCAAATTATGTAAGAAGACATCATCCACAGAATCAGAGTATTTGAGATAAGTGAGCTAACATGATGACATGAAGTAAGTTTAAAGACAACATATGTGTTATCTATGAATTTGAAACTCAAAATGTTAGATATGCACTTGAAAATGAAGAATGGATTATTGCAATGAATGAAGAAATTGAGTAGATACAGACAAAAAATATGGAAATTAGTACCAACACCAAGTGATAAGAATATCATTTTCACCAAATGGATATTCATAAACAAATTTGATGAGAATGGCTATGTAACCAAAAACAAAGAAAGAATAGTACGCAAAGGGTATGCACAAGAAGAAGGTGTTGACTATGGAGAAACTTTTGCACCCATTGCTAGAGTTGATGGAGTTAGAATATTACTTTCCTGTGCTGCATACAAAGCATTTGAAAAGTATATTAGATGGATGTTAAATCTCCATTTTTGAATGGGATACTGGAAGAAGAGGTTTACATTGATCAACCTGATGGTTTTGTTGATCATAATCAGGAAAGCATGGTATGTAAGTTACACAAATATTTATATCGGCTGAAACAAGCACTCAGAATAATGTATCAAATAATACACTCTTATCTTATCATTATTGGATTTATTAGAACAAGTGATAATAACAATTTGTATTTGAAAGGATGAAAGAATGATAAGACTCTTATTTCTGAAAAAAAATAAAAAAATTTGATGATATTATATTTGGAGGAAATGATAACCTATGCACATCATTTTCTGATGAAATGAGGAAAGAATTTGAAATGTAAATGTTTGGAGAGATCAAATTTTTTCGCATATTGAAAATTTTACAATAGGTTGAAGGCATATACATTACTCAGTCCAAATGCATCACTAAAGTATTAAAGACATTCAGAATGGAAGAATATAAACCAGGTGGAACACCTATAGTGAGAAGATGTAAATTGACGAAAGAAGATAACACACCTGAGGTAAATCAGACATTGTACAAATCTATGATTGGAAAGTTGATTTATGGTGTACACACTAGACCAGACATTGCACAAACAGCTAGAATTGTAGCAAAATTTTTTTCTAATCCTAGAGAATCACATATGACTGTTGTAAAGAGAATTTTTACATACTTTAAAAACACTTAAGATTATGGATTATGGTACAAAAGAGAAGGCGAATTCGAACTGAAAGTTTACATAGATGTCAATTGGGATGTGAATATTGACGATATAAAGAGAGCTACTGGTGGAGCATTCTTTATAGGACAAAGATTAGTTAATTAGATACATGAAAAGAAATGATGCATATCTTAATCAACTGCAAAAGTAGAATATGTTGCTGCTACTACAAACTGTTCAAACATTTCATGGATAAAACAACTTTTGAAAGACATGAATAAAGAGATCACTAACCCAGTGGTAATTTATTGTGATAATACTATTGATATAAATATTTCAAAGAACCATGTGATGTATGCAAAGATAAAGCATATATCTATCGAATATCACTACTTGAGGGAACAAGTACAAGAGAAACAAGTTATACTAGAATATGTACAATCAAAAGAACAACTTGCAGACATATCATCAAACCCTTACCAAAGGATACATTTGAGTACTTGAGGAGTAGTCTAGGGGTTTGTCACTTGTCTATCAGTCACTAAGATGACTGGGAGGTTGAATCAACCTGTATGTAATCAGAATATCAATCATGATGATAGAAAGTTGAACTGTACTGACAAAGATATATCAGTACACTGCAAGGTATTTATTCTATTGCATCAAAAACTAGAGATATTTTTTGATTACTGAAGAGGTTTATATTTTTATTTTTGGCATTGTTGTTAAAGGGAGAGAGATTTAATGAATTATCTATCCACTACAAGGGAGAAAATGAGAAAGGAGAAAAGAAAAAGGGAGAGAAATAAGATATCTATCTACAGAGAGAAAAGAATCAGGATCAGAAAAGTTAAATCTACATGGAGCGTTTGCATGGTGATTTTTTTTCTTAAACATTTTATATATACAAGCTAAGGAGAGATATAACATTTTTGCAGTTGTAGAAAAAAAGTTTGGTATTCTATGGAATATTCAAATTTCATATTTCATATTGTGTTTCCATCAATGCCAAAGGGAGATATTGATGAACTAAAATTAATTTTATGTTTGAAGTCATTTTGTTGATGGTCAACTGAGTTATAGATGTGATGATAGACATTAAATAGATAATGTATTATCATTGATGTCAACTTATTTGAGTATCAATATGGTAATAAACATCTATTATGGATTAAAGATCCGGAACAAAAAAATGTATGTGGTCACTAATTGAAGAGTTATGTATATAGTGAGTAATACTGAACACCAAGTAAATACAATGTCTACCCAACATAGTGTTAACTGAGCTAGGGATCATCGACACATCACAGTATTCACCAAGAATTTAATCAAACCAAGGCCAACTAAAATGCTGAGATGGATAATTCATGATTCTAAGGTAAATGAAAATATTTGTTATGAACATCAAATGGATGTGACAATTCAAGAAAGATTAGATGATGAAAATTAAAACATTATTTTGACACAACTGCCAAGGAAGGCTTAAGAGACAAAACCAATGATGGAGATTAAGCTAAAAAATCTAAATGATGGTAATTAATTGAGATATGATGTCTATATAAGAGACAAGAGATGCACTATGAATCATGATGCTATGATGCACACACATTCAAATTTCATGCATGACTAATCAAACTAGTTAAAGATAGAATCAAACATTTCTGTAGACAACACCAAGTGATAGAGGAAAGTGCCTTAACCGAGGAATAAAAAGTATGAATAATTAGATGAACTAAAGTGAACAAATTGATGAGAGGTATTATGCACTTAGCATAGATATGAAAATCTACAAAGAGATTTTTATTTGAATTAGATCATTATTCTATCAGTTCAACCATTGTTATAGATAAATTTCTTAACCGAGTAGGATGAAAGTATTTCTTATGACATTTAAATGAATGTTGAGTGTTTTCTTGTTGACCCCATAGTGAATGATTGGTCAAGAGATAACTATTAGTTTTAAATCATCTAACCAAGTCACATTTAACAGTGTGCATTGTAACCTTTAACAGGGTTGGATCTTAATCAAGCTCACTTCAGAAGAGTGAAATGTTTTGGATTACCGGTCCCAGGTGGGGTTTCCCTTAAAAGGGTTTCCACATTAAAAAGCTATGTGTCAATGTGTATCATTGTTGTGGATTTTTATTTTTCTTTACACATTACTTTATCTATATTGATAGGTAATCGTAGTATTGATTATTGCTATTCGATAGATGACTAGATAACTTAATATACAATTTTGAAGATAAGTTTTAGAGCACAGTTATATTTCACCGAGTTGATTTATATGTTTGAAATTGTTGTGATAAACATCTAGGAGAATTTGGGAATGTAGGATAATTGAGAACTAACTGATTCAACCCCCTCTCAGTAATCTAACAATATTTCCCCTCTAATACACTTGAACCTGCAGGTCACAAATTTTAAGAATATAAATTTAAAAAATAAATAAATTTGAAATTTGTTAAAAGGTTGAAATTTTAAATTTACAAAATGAGTTCAATATATTGATGTAAAGCCTACAAACCTATAGGGAACAACATTCCATCACTTTCTTTGGGTCCAAGTAACTTCATCCTCTCTATAGTACAACACAATAAATAATAACCAAATCCTACTTTTCCATGCTAAAAAATCACTACAAAGACATTTCCTGCACAATAAATTTGTATATACATGAGATCTTAAAATTTACTTAGTTCAATCTATATATCTATTTATCTATCTAGATATCTATTTATCTATCTATCTATAATGTGTAATATATACTTACCAATTTTGACCAATCCCGAGATATGATTGTAATTAGTAGAAATCAAAGGAACATCATCAAAGCTTTAAACTTCACCTCTATCAAATGTATTAGTAATAACTAGTGGTACTAGATTCCATGCACGTATATATCCATGGTCCCGATTGATGCATTCCTCATAATTGTCAACAATGCAGTGACAACAAAATCATGAGTAGTCCCTAGTGTTCAATGTCCAATTGGGAAAATTCATACTCGTAACTAAAAGCAAAGATCACATATTTTCTATCCTCTTTCAACCATGCATACTTTTTCTATCCACACCTGAACAAATGCATATATAATACAACATCCTGTGCATTTTTTATATGAACTCCCTTATAATTGATTTGATACTTTCGTAGAGCACGTTTGATGCAAGCTCCAACACCATCATCTTCACCTTTTCCATGTCTACTCTCAAAGAAGCTCCAGACATGTGGTATGTTTTCATTACAATTATATCTACATAGTGCATAAAATGGTCTATATGATTTGAATTGTGCAGCACATATATCTTACGAAACATAATGTTTATCAATTTTTATGCCTCTTTCCTTCAAATTGGAAAAAAAACTCTTGAAACAGTGTTCTACATAATGAATGCCATACTCTTTATCATCACTTATATAAAAATGATATTCCTTCTTGTTGACCCGTGCTTCAAATTTTCTTTGAATACGATCCAAATCTAATTGTGTGTGTTGATAACACACATGTACCATAATAGTAATTTATTCTAAAAATAATATTCTAATTGAATTTCCTTTTGATGAACAAAGGAATAGTTTTCTGTGAAATCAAAAATTGATACAATATTTCCAAGTGAGAAATTGTCTCTCAGTGTTTGAAATTGTTGTGCTTGCCACTTTGCAAAAAAAACATGATGAATGTAGGGATAAATCAATTTTTAAAATTTTTCCATAAATACTCCAAAATTTATCTCCTCTTCAACATATTATAACCTTTTGGATTCTTTCCCAAATTTTGTTTCATTCTTTAAATATTTTTAACTCTTGTAATTTAACATCTTTGTTATATTAATGTTTTCATTTTTCAAAGGAAAAAGAGTCAAATTAGCACATGTTTCACATATTCCTTTCATGCAATTTATTTGACCAAATACATCATCTCTTTTGTCACATAAAATGGATGAAATGAACTCACTTCATCTAGTAGGAGGAGAATTTTCAAAATCGTAAGTGTCTTCTACAAACTTTCAAAAAACTTGATAGTGGAGATCAAATTCAATATGATAATGACAACAAAAAGTTTCAAACACTTTGTTTGTCCTGACATAATATGGCTTCAACGTTTCAAAAAATGTTTTCCCAGTATTTATATTAGAATTTGAACTACACTATGACTCATACATTTCATGTTAAGTTATGTCCAACCAATGTTTCATATGATATTCATATTGATTAGCAGCAATTCTATGTCTAATAACATATCTACTGTTTGATGAAGGATGTGTTTTATCATTCCAAAATAATGTGACTAAATTCTGGATTCCTCCATTAATCCTATCAAAATGAGGATCTCTACACATGATTTTCCAATCCCCTTCCAAGGTGCTATCTTCCAAAAGTATTATCCTATTGAAATATCATGATATTGTTTTCCTACTAAAACCAATCCGAGATGAAACTAAAAATATTTCTTTTTCGGAGCATAGTGTTACCTACATTGGATGTCAACATAAATTTTCTTGTAATAGTCTTATCTTTAGTTCGAGATCGCTTCCCTACCTGATTCTAACCTTTCCTAAGATTTTCAATCATATCAGTTTGCATGTCAACAACTTTTCTCCTCTTTCATGTTGTGTCTATACCCAATAATTTTAATGCCCCTTCCAAATTTTTGTTTATAAGTACAACTGAAAGAAATTGGGATTGTTCAAGTGTTTAAAATTATCAAATTTAGCCAATATTTCTCTTTCTACCATATTCATTGACCTCTTCTTAGCAAGAATTAAGGGTTTAACATTAGCAAGTGATCTCAAATTCTCCACATCCATTGTAAGTAAATGAGCTAAGTCTCTATAATTAATATTTCTCTTTACAATTTGAGCTAGATTTATAATTTCATGCATACAAGTAGGAGAATGTGTTCCTTACCCTTCTCCAACATTAATTTCTCAAGCTTCCATAGGGAGTGATCTTGACCCTTCTTCAATGTGAAATTATTCAACTTGACTTGACCCTCCTACTTCAGCTTGTCCTTCACCTTGTTTAGTGGTGCAAGACAAACCTCAAATCCATCAAGTTCAAGCACACCAGTGGAAACAAAATCAAGGGTTTAGATTACTGATTGGATCTAGCATCAAATTTTTTTCAATAAGTCCTACTTGTATGAGAAGGAGACACTAGGTATTGTTATAAGCCTAAGTTTTCTACCTTAGTCAATTTTGGACTATTATTGGGTAGGATGGGTTTAGAGTAGTCTAGGAAACTTAAATAAGGTTCAAAATGTTCAAATAACTTTTTTAAGGTCTTTAGTAAACTCTAGGAGTCAAACTATGCATAGATTAGTACAATTGACAACTTTTGTCAAAAGTTGTCAATGTTGTCATGTTGCATAATGCAACTTTTGGTTGAAAAGTTGAAAATTTTGAATCCCAATGTTTGCAACCACCTTTTTTGGTTGGAAACATTTTGGAAATGTATTTGAAGGTTAAAAAACCTTACTCCAAGCGGAGATTGAACCTATTGAGAAATTTCATCTTTCTGATCAATAAAATCAACCAATTTCTCTATATTTCTTACTATATTCTAAGTTATACAGATTAGTATGGATTCCAATGCACCACTGAAGGATACCAAAATTGGCCTAGAGTCCTACTTGAATTTTTCATCTTGTTTGGAGTCCAAAATTGCATAGGATCGAATGATAGATAATTTTGATTGCACACTGGTCACAGAAATGCCCTACATAGGGTTTTGAGAGAAAAATCCTCTTCCCAAGAGATCAAAACATAGGAAAATCCTAAGTCTTTGTGGAAAGAAGGGATTCAGGATGTATTATAAGATTTATGTGGTCTCAGATCAGGAGGGGGTTGATGGAAAGAGGAATTTTTAAACCCTCTGGACTGACATCTCAATTGGACTGTCGAGAGTTTGGTATTTGATGCACAACTCGGCCCATGGGTGGAATGAAGACTTCAAACAAAGGATTTAGATTTTTTTAGTGATCCTACACATGTTCCAATAGTTTTGGTTAGGAATTGGAATCATTTTGGGAACTTTCTTTGTAAATGGAGACTTAATTATCTATTAATCCTAAGAGAGATTTGTGTACCTAAGGAGTTGGTGTTGGAAACAATTGTTTAATTATGTGTTGTCCTTGATGTTACACAAATGTCATATTAGTCATCAGACAGAGTCTACCGAGTTCACAAATGTCATATCAGTCATCAGACAGAGTCTACCAAGCTCAGAATGTCATATCAATCATCAGACAGAGTCTACTGAGTTCACAAATGTCATATCAGTCATCTGACAGAGTCTACCGAGCTCAGAATGTTCAGCAAGGTAGTTGACAGAGTTCACCGAGCTCAGACGGTAAGAGAAGCAATTTACAGAGTCTACCGAGCACT
>MU225442.1:1685917-1707703 GCA_018584345.1 Thuja plicata
TAAATCCTCTAACAAGGTGGCAATTCAGTTGAATTGTTCTAAAGACCTCTCACAAGGCCACTCCTCATAGGGTGTTTAAATCCTCTAACAGGGTCACACCTAACAGTGTGTTTTGTAACCTTTAACATGGTTGGCTCCTAATAGGGCTCACTTCAGAAGAGTGAAAATCAGTAACTAGTTACATTGGTGGTTTTCCCAAATTGGGTTTCCACATTATATCTGGTGTTACTTGTGTTCATGTTATTTGTTTTATGCATGTCAATAACTGTGAATGTTTAAAGAACAAAATAAGGTTAATTTACCGAGTAACAGCAATATATATTAAGACATCTAAGGGACTTGTGGATTTATTTTTGTGGTAACCGATTCACCCCTCCCCTCTCAGTTACTCCATCCATATTTCCAACAGTTGGGTGATTGGTTATAAACCCTATCTTGGGTGATATTGGGGGTGAGTGGTTTGGAACATATGAGGGTGATTGATACTTAGTTTGGTTTCTCTTTAAAATCCATTTTTGTTCTTTGTAGCCCTTTGTAGAATTTGATATCTTGAAGGTGACTTGAGAGTGAATGGGTGTGGTATTTTTCATTCATAGCATGTAAACAAAGTTTATAGCCTTTTTACAACCTGTTCCATCCCTTGAATTTTAGGTTGTACTTATGGCTCAATTGTGCCCTCAGGGTATTGAGGACTAGTGGAAGGATCTAGTCTTATATGTGAGGGTTTTGAGAACTCTGTCAGAGCCCAAGATTGTGTGGTTGTTGGGTAAGGTCTGGAACCTTTGTGTGATCTTTTCATATATTTTGGGGCTCTGCTCCATTTGATTTAATGATAATATGCTGATGCAACTTCATGATTTCTTTGTTCGGTACCATGCGAACTTTTTCTAGCAGATTTTCTTTGTCTTCGCTTCTTGTTCCCCATTTCTTCTCTCCAAAAAATGTCTTCCAAAAGATCAAAAATAAAAATTCTCTTCTTCAAGAAAATACTTTCATCTACTATTTCTCCTCTCCAAAATTATGCTTTTGAAAAAATAGAAATAGCAATCCTCTTCAAAAATATGCCTTTGTAAAAATTGTTCAATAATAGAAAAAGTGAATTATCTTATTGAAATTTGGTTTAAAATAAAAACAAAAGGATTTACTTTTATACCATTCTAAATTCATTTTTATTTTATTTTAATTTATAACTAGCCGACCTAGTTCACGCGAACTAGGTTGGTTAAAATTTTGGCGAGGTGTTTCTCACCGCACTTTTTCTTAGGTATCTTCAAGTGAAGACCCTTCGCACGAAGCCCCTCAGATACCTTCGGGCGAAGGGGGTCTTTTCTTGAATACCCCAAACATGAAATTTTTCCATGAGAAAAAAAAAGAAATCTCTAAAAGATGGCCCTTCAAGGGCTAGGACAAGGACCAAACAAGATGCTTTTCTAAAATACATGATTTCAAATGATGCTATTCAGAGTAAGCTTTCTAGTGAATATAATTTTAATACATATTGAGTTTATTGTCACTTTCAAATATTACTTTAACTAAACATAGGTTGTTTGGTCATTCAACAACCTGTCTCTTCAAGGCTTCGGGAAATATAATAAATTACAAAAAAAAAACATGAAAAATATGTAGGAAAAGAGTATTTTTGTTACCTTTCTTTAGAGAAAAGAGAAACAATAATTTTGATATATAAATATCAAGTTAGAGTGATCCAAGTGACCTTATGTCTAAATTACAGTTACTGTCACATTAGAACTTAATAAACTACAAAATATTGACCCAAAATGAATGAAACCAATTACATCCTTTAGATATTAAAGTTAAAAATATAATCTTGCAATAATTACATCGTTGTTATATTTTTGTAAAAAAAAATTGCTAATCCAAGTGACAATCAATCCTTAAAAACACAATTTTTTCGCAAAAACCACTTTTCGAAGGAGAAGGAAAAATGAATTTAATGAATTTTAAATTTTCTTAAAAATATATTAAGAAAATAGAAATAAAATTCTAAAAGAATCTATTTTACATCTTCAAATTCCTAATAATTTTTCAGCAACAGGTGTTCGAAAGTAAATTTTTTTCTCAAAATGTTGATCTCAATGTCAAATTTGGTCAAAAAGAGGGGCACACTATTGTGGGACCACCCCTAATAGAATTATATTTTGTACAAAAATCCTCCTCATTTTCCATAAGAAGATATCAAGTCATGTCAGTGTGCATTTACTTTCATTTCATTAAGTAATAACAATAAAGCTTATCTCCTAAAAGGAAAATTTAAGAGATCATTCATAAGTTTAACAACCTTTGAAAATATATTCCAATAAATAGTGATACATAACTCCCACCATGTTTCCTAATTATATTAAGAGTATTGTTATGACGAATCAAAAATATGATTAATTAATTACTGAGCTTTAGTAATGTAATGAAAATATATTATTCTTGATTTAATCTCCTAAGAAGCATGGTCAATCCTTTATGAGGTGGGGTATTACATCCCCCTCCCCTTGTCTTATTGACAAGAAACTTATATTGGTAATCACATTTACATACATAAGTTATTTATGTACATATATTCATTTTCCTTAATATTATGAAACATAGAACTTTGACCATAATGTGTGTTAAAGACACACTTTCCTTGATTCAAAAACTTTAATAATTTAGGAATAAAACCTCATACAGTGGAAAAATATATTTTAGATACTCAAAGCACATCCTATGTTTGCATCATTCACATAATCCTTAAATTTTTTAAATGTAACAATGCATAGTAATATCCTCCAAAATATCAATGTCTTAAATACTGTCACATGATAGTATATTGATACATCGCTCATTTTTGTGCAAAACATACTCAACTGTACCCCAAACATCACTCATTATATTGGTACTCCAAAATTTCCAATTTCCTTTGTGTATCAATTCATGATTAAGATTTATAAAAATGTGTCACCTTTTTGTGTGCCAAAGTTTGTAGTAATTTTGGATTACACCAATTGAATACACTAATTCTTTATAATATTTATGCAATAATTTAATACAAGAGCATAAAAGGGTTTTAAAATACACTAACACAGCACAATACTCACATAAAGTATTATGACAATGGTTATCCATAGTACTGATGGTATAGGAAAGGATGGTGTCATGAAGACCTTCTGTAAGAATCCCTCCATACCTTTCCTAGTACCTTCCCTTTGTTTGTGTAAGGGTGTTAGCATCCAAGGGTAGTTACAAAGAATTACATATATTATTTATGGGAAATGCATTATGATCATCCATACCAGTCCCATTTGCACCCCTATCCTCACACACAAATAATAGATTCCCAAGCACATCTACTCCCCCATACAACTTGCCAGGAACCCCTCCGAGCTATGACAATTTACACTAGTCACATCACAACATATTTTGTCAATACTTTTCAATATTTATGCGCCTCAACAATAAAAGTTAAATCCAAGATAAAAATCTTAAATGAACAATTAAATAAATTAAAATTCAAGAGTGGGCATATTTGTAAAAAATTAATTTGAAACAAGTAAAGACATGTCCTTGAGGAAAATAGGATCATCAAAATAAATTTTAGCTAAGTATCCCAACAATATATATTTTTTGTATTGTTGGAAATATCAAGAAAAACAATAAAAATTCTCATGAAAATAAACTAGATAAAAAAATCCACATTTGATCATTTGATCAAAAATCCACATTTGATCATTAATCTCTAAACACATAAATATATAATGGCGAATCTCAATCTACAAAATCATAATGGTGGTTCTCTAACCACATAAAATATAACCAACATTGGTCCCACACAACTTGGGACATGATAAATAATGAATATGTAATGTCATTTACCAAAAAAGAAAATATATCTCATAATATCCATGTATCACTTCCATAATAGGAACCATCCTTGACCCATGGGTAAACACATTAAGGAGTAGGTTTTCACTATGAACCAACAAGTGTGGTTTTATATGTGGGGGATTCTATAGGGTCTAATGTCCTTTAGAGTCTTGCAGTAAATGGAGGTCCTTTATCTCTCAACATGCTTTGTGTCTCAAATAGCTACTACCATCATAAAATTTGTCCATAAGACTCCAATGTGTGTCCTCTATCACTCAACCCCCAATTACATAATGTGCATCTCATAATCATATGTTATGGAGATACTACAAACACAACATAATATTATGCATCTCATATGGTATCAAGGACTTTTCATGGAGAACTACCTGTTGATCTCTATGTTTTGTTGATCATTAGTGTCCCACAGTTTGTCATGTATCTAGGTAGGTTAGCTAGTCATCAGTGCGGCCGAGGTCTCTAGTATAGGATGAGCTATCTAGCATAATAGTTTCAAAGTAGATAATTGTTTTTGAGTGACTCAAAAATCAAGAAAATGTTGATCATGTTCAATGTCGAGCACCAAAGTCTTAATGTGCCAACAAAGATAGTTTTGACATATATGTAAAGAATGGCACAAACTTGAAGGTAAAAATTTTTGGGCCGACTTGTTCATACATTTAATGATTTCAACAGAGTTAATTATGCATTAATTATTTTACCCCAATGCATGGCATGGATCCAATTAGAAAATTTTAATGCCAAAGAGGCATAAGCATTTGATCTGGATTGTTGATCTAGATCTAGATGTCAGATTTGTAAAGTATATAAGATTGCTTCTTTAAACCCTAAATAGTGTGAGCATGGTGAAGAGAGTTAATACACAGAAGGATAAGTGTATGCATACATGAGAGATGTACAAAGGGTTATTTTTAAAGAAGAAGCATAGATCTAGTAGAGTAAAAGAGTAGTGAACAACACATTAAAGACATATTAGATTATTAGATCATAGAAGGTACTAGAAAGAGGAGATCCATTATCAGCATCAGAGTGCATAACGAATGATCAGTTCTTGACACATTCTAACCAGTGTATTAGGTAAAATATCTTAATAGAGTGGTTCTAATAGACCTTTCTAAATCTCTTAGCCGAGTGCTTACTTTTTTGTAAGTTTAAATCCTTTTACAAGGTAGATTGTAATGATCTGTAGCTTTTAACTTGGCAGACCTTTAACCAAGTAGATTACATATTGTGATCAAACTTTGTAGCCCTAATAGGAACACTTTATTTCTGTAGTAGTGTATATATTTGTTGGTGTCATCCCAACCCTAGTTTTACCTTATTGGGTTTCTGGGTTACCAAAATTCTCTTTCTTGAGTTATTTATTTACTTTCATTGATGCTACTAATTGATAGATCAATTTCATTATGCATGGTTGTGAATCAGTTTTGTTTTAAAGGATAAAATTTTTAAGATCTAATTCACCACCCCTCTCACTATCTTGCTTTCCCATATTTTATTTCCAACAATTGGTATCAGAGTGAAGTTGTCCTACAAAATTTTTAATCAGCTTGAGAGTACAGATCTTGATATGGAGATTTACAAATTGGGTAAAGTCATTAAGAACCAAAAGATTGAAATTCAGCTAGCATTACATCAGCTTGAAACTGCAAGACAAGAACTAAAGAAGTCCTTGCAAGCAAGGAAATATTTGGAAAAACAAATGAATGATACTCATTATCAGGAAGAAGACATTGCAAATCTATTTCAGAATGGAAACTCTCCTGAGAGCGATGTAGCAATTGTTGATCTACTAGAAAGGAACAATACATTATGTGAAGAAGTCAAAAAACCTGAAGAGAGAACAAGAAATGTAAATAGTAAGACTATGTGAAGTAGTGGAACAAAATAAGAAAGCTGAAAATGAAAAATCTATGGATGAAGAAGACAGAATAATGATGTCTACCAGATTTGATGAAAGGACACATGAAGTAAAAATGATGACAAAAAATCAGGTTGACATGGTGAATGAACTGCTACTTGCAAATCAGGAGATCAATAGGAAAGACATGGAAATTATTAGTCTAAGATTTGAGAATAGTCAATTAAAAAATGAATTGAGATCTGAGAAGGAACTGAATGAAAGATTGAATAGACCCAATGAAGCTTTGACTCATTTTGAGAATCTGATGGAAACATCAAGGAGATCTAAAGACACTTTTGGATTATGTCACATCGAACATAAGACATCTACTGAGAAAGGAGAATCATCTAAGATTGGTGAAAAAAGTAATGCAAAGTCAAAGAAAAACAAGCCTGTATACCATCACTGTGGAAAATCAGGACACACAACAAACATCTTCTGAAGCAAGAATGGTAAGTCCAATCCTAAACCTAAGTTCAATGGTTATTGTTTTACCTATAAGAAGTTTGGAAATAAAGCACATGAATGTTGGGAAAATGAAAATAATGCACCTCCCACACCTAGATTTAACGGTATTTTTGCAACTGTCAAAAATTTGGACATAGAGCACAAGATTGTAGATCTAATGCTAAACGACAATGGACATCAAAGACACAAGCAAAAGCACCAAGGAAGGGTAACACTTACAATTGGTATTATAACACATGGCATAGTTTTCATGAGTGTGGTGAGTATGGAAATGTTCTAGAAAATTGTATAAAGACACATTTTAGAGGTTAATCTAAGAGTTGGATGAATGGAAACCTAGTTTGTTATAATTGTTTGAAAAATTTTCATCCTAGGAAAGATTGCAAAACAAGGGTACCTTCTCCCACTGTTGAGAAGATTAGAGAACATATGAACCAGACATGGATAAGGAAAGAAGAACCATGTAACAGTGAAGGTACTGAAGCTGAGGTCACCCATTCCAATGGATTAGATGATCCCACCATCACTAATTAAGCAAAGAAAGGTATGTAAGGAACTATGTTTATATCTCATATCTTTTATTTGTTCCTAACATATAAAAGTGAAATAGTCCATATCTGCATATGATAAGATGCATCGGTACATATTATAAGTTATGTAGTGAGAAAATTCAAAATGCACTATAGGTGTTGAGCAACAATATATTTCTAATGTATGTTGAGTAAGTTTTGTTTGACGACCCAGTGTAAAGTGAATTTTGAGAGTCGACCGAGGAAAGCTGTTTGGTATTCACTCAACAAAAAGAACATTTAATGCTGACCTAACTTTCGACCGTTGGATTCTAAATAAAGGAAAGAGCTATTCTATTTCTTCTCACCATGTGATTAATAATTTCATAAGATCAATTATGCATTTGTGAACTTGAATTCAGAAAATATTTTCAAAGATTTCTACAGCGTGCCATCAACAACCTCTTCAGTAGAAAGTGCAAATTTTGTTACTTGCTGAGGTACTTTGTTCGTGATCCTTGAAACCCTATTTTTTGGAGAAAATGGCTGCAAGTTCTTTCGCACTAGCTAAGAGAATGGAGAAGGAGTTTCTAAACGTTCAATTAGTAAGGAGCAACACATGTGTGCCTCCTAATTTATGAACAGTTCCTGAGAGCGCCATCAAGGGTGATCTGTCAGGAGCCCTATCATCAATTCCACTAAAGGTACTTATTATCCATGATATAGGGTCATGCTACATTTGTAAGATAAGAGAATTTGGAGATCATGATTTTAGGGTATCTTACAACAAATTGTGCAGAGATGGAGCCCTAAAAGATGAACATAGACACTTAGCTGAGAGAGGGTTAACTTGTGCCCTAGAATTTCTAAGAGAGTTCAGAATAGAATGGATCAATATTGTTCTGATTCAAATACATGACATGGAAATATGGCTAGAGAATGGACTAGTCAACATATCATGATAGATCATTCATTGAATAACAGGTTATCCAATTCTAAATGGGAAGAAAACTATGAAATGTTAGAGTAAAGAAAACATTGAAGAACTTACTGGAGCCATTTGGAACAAAAGAGAGATGACAATATCCAAAATTATAGATTTGGAGCTTTATTTTGTAGTGATGGTTATAGCTCATAATTTTTATTAGTCAAGATGAATGGATGTTGTCCCCTGCATTACAGTCGACTAGGCTTGGAAAATTGTGAAGAAGGATCATACCTATGACCTTGTCAAACTTCAACAAATGCAACTAGTTAAAAACCTAGCTTCAATTAGAAAGGAAATGAACTCAGTATGTAAGTTTGGATCTCTTCTCACTTGCATACTTTTCTACATAATACATTTCTTTCTTTTAGAAACATAGTGTGGAAAACAAACAAACCTATCACTTAGAAAATCAATGCATTTATTCAATAATTAGGTGATAATTTTGACAATGTTATTGGAACATATTTTGTGTAATTCAAGAAAAAGATTAGATTAAGGAGTAAAATTCCCAAATCACTAGTTGAAAAACATTATGAGTATGTTTGGATCCTAGTAGACATAGATTACACCTATGTGCAGGCAGTAGTGCTGAGGGTATCATGGCTAAGGTCAATACCTTATGAAGTAAATATTGATGAGACATCTATAGAAATAAAAAATCTATTGGTAGAATAAATTGATAGTATAGTGAAACGATTTGGAAGCTATGAAGAAGTTAAGTCTAGAATCACTATGGATTTTAAGGCTGGCACTATGGAGAGAAAGAGGAAGAAAATTGTCAAAAATCTAAAGAAGATGGTTGGAATTCAGAGTGATGAAGAAGTAGAGGATACACCTTTGGGTTTGTCAATGGGACATGGAGAAGATATGTCTAGTGAAGAAGAAGAGGAAAGTAAACCTGAAGAGGAGGTCACTATGAAAGGTAAAGGGAAGCAACCAGTGGTTTCCAAGGAAAATAAGTAAAGAAAAGATAAACCTAAGGCTGCCCCTCCTATTTCTAACCAGCCAAGGACCAGGGCATCATCTCTTACCTAGGAAGAAAAAGTATATACAAAGAATAATGCTAGGAGAGTAGCTCAGTGAAGAGAAAACAAACTAAAACCAAGGACATGTTGAGCCAACCTACTAAGAAAAGACCAAGGAGGAAGCTATACTTGGAGTCTGAAGATGATGAGGAGACAGATAAAAATGTGCCAAGAAACATACCTAAAACATCAAATAAACCAATGACCAATATTGATGAGGTATGTAAGAACCTGAGAAGTAATGTTGGTTTAGCAGGATTAAAATTTATCCAGTATGAAAAAATAGAGTATAGTTAACAAGAATAAGATTTAGGAAGCATTAATAGATATGATATGCACATTCAAGATGATGCCTATAGAGATAGGAAACATTATTCCTATAGATCTATATGATATTTTGTCAAAAAATTAGAAACATGCACTAATGACTGAAAGACGGATAAGGGAAGGAATATTAGCTAAGGTCATTCCTAATCTAACCAACAAAAAGATAGAAAAATTGATTGAAGAATATCAAAAGAATTTTATTCCCAAATAGAGAGCCTATGAAATTCTAAGGAGTGATGTTGAAGGTGTAGTACAATAGAGAACTAGAATATGGAAGGAAATCTTTGGGTTAATTACTAAGAAGATTGATGAGAAAGATGAAGACAACTTAGAGCCGAAGGAAAGGGAGAAAGAAACTACTACAGAAATTGAAACACAACCCCAAAAGGAAACATGTGATGAGAAAATTACAAACTTGACAATGGATAGTCCCATTGACACTACACTTGGAGAAAACAAAAATGTGGATGTCGAGGATTAGAATGAGCCAGCAGACACAAGTATTCAATTGCCTATTTGAATAACCAAGGTCGAGTGAGAGAAAGAAGGAGAAAAGGAGGTAATCAATACAAATCCACCTATTTTAGAGGTTGTACCAATAGTTTTAGAGAGTGGAGATAAGATCGAAGTGATTGCAAATAATCCTATAGAATAAGAGGTTATACAAGTGTTGGTGGATCTACCACACTCTACAACATGTACTCCCACTGCACCAAATATAGGAAATATACCTAATCAATAGGTAATCTTGACTCAGATAAAGGTAGCAAGTGAAATTAATACTGACAAAAGTAAAGATATCACAATTCCTGAGCCCAATATCAGCTCTTCAGAACTCAAAAGGAAGAAGACACATAGGAGGAAGTCACATAAGAGGAAGTCACCAAGCCCAACTATCACTTTGGATGAAGTGATTGTGATACCTAAATGGGATACAGATAACTTAACATATGTGAAGATTCAGACTCTGCAAGACCTTTTGAAGAGGAAGAAGAAACAAGACAAATTGAAGAGCGAGAACCAACAAAGAAAGTATTACATAAAATGAAAGATATTTTTGTCAACACTTTTGATATAACATATATTAATGAACAAACATCAATCTTTGAATAGTTAGTCCATATTGTGCAAAAATTAAATGATGAAAATATTGAGGCAAATGAGAAGTTGATACAATGGTCTAAGAGGAAATTTGAGAACAAATTTTTGGAGAAGATATCAGTAGAGATTGCTATCAAAAAAGTTTAACTTTCTTCTCTTATTAGTATTCTTAAAGAAGTTGCAAATAATGTCTATTCCTTGTATAAAAAGTTATGTGATGTAGAATTCTTTACCAAGGATAACCAATAGTTCATTGAGAATTTTCAACTAGCTTTGAAGTCAACAAAGAGTACATTAAGTATGGATGGTAGTTCTAGCTCCTTACATTTTGACATGTTGACTTATACATAGAGAAGATTAGCCAAGCTTGTGGATGAAGATGAAAAAATAAGAGAAAAGCCAATAACTATTCAGACTACATTAATACCTCATCTGGAGGTTATACAGAAGGAACTTAAAGCTGCAAATGAATTAGTCAAGAGGGATTCTCATCTAACTACAACAGATAGTTTGGTAAGTCTAGCTTCCGAGCTAGAAATTAAGTTACAAGTTATGAAGTTTGTGAAGGATAGTTGGGATACAATGTTTGCACTAACTTTACAGCTTCATAAGTAATTTTTGGATAAGTATGACTTAACCCCTGCCCCCATCAGTGAAAAAAACAAGGGGGAATCAGATAAGGAAATGGATAAAGATGTGCAGAATCAGGAATAATATTTTATAACACATGTATACTATGTAAGTATGAAGTATAATCTTAGGGGGGTTACGTTGTGTACTTAGGAAAAATTTTGTGGACATAAAGAAATGATAAGTGTGTTTTTGTCACTAATATCAAAGGGGGAAATTGTTAATCTCTAAGTTTTGTTGATCATTAGTGTCCCACACTTAGTCATGTATCTAGGCAGGTTAGCCAGTCATTATTGTGGCTGTGCTATCCAGTATAGGTTGAGCTATCTGGAATAGTAGTTTCCAATAAGATAATGGTTGCTGAGTGACTCAACAATCAAGCAAAAGTTGATCATTTTCATGATGAGAACCACAGTCTTAATGTGTCGAGCAAGACAGTTTTGTCATATATGTTAGGAATGACACAAACTTGAAGGTAAACAATTTTGCGTCGAATTGTTCATGCATTTAATGACTTCAAAAGAGTTAATTATGCATTAATTATTTGATCCCAATGTGTGGCATGGAGCCAATTAGAAAATTGGAATTCCTAAGTGCCATAAGCATTTGATCTTGATTATTGATCTAGATCTAGATGCCAAATTTGTAAAGTATAAAATATTGCTTCTTTAAACCCTAAATAGTGTGAGCATGGTGAAGAGAGTGAATACACAGAAGGAGAAGTGTATGCATACATGAGAGATGTAAAAAGGGTTATTTTGAAAGAAGAAGCATAGATCTAGCAGAGTAAAAGAGTAGTGAACAACAGAGTTGTTGGTTGTATTCTAGGTTTTGTTGTTTGCCCTAAAATTTTGGTTACCTTCATGCCAATTTCTATCCCAAGTTAGAAAATATCTTCCATTTTTGAAGTATTCCTATGAAATTTCTGAGTCCTTAGGTCAAACTCCACATGAGCAGTGCAAAAAACCAAAACCCTAAGCTCTGTTCTAAGTAAAATGCAAAGAAACCCTAAAATGTTAATTAGGTTTCTATTTTTGCGTTACCTTTTTTGAACAACATAAGTCAGGTGCCTTTTGTGATAGTTGCCTGGTTGCTTGATCCTAATAGCATTTTTTTTTTTGTTACGAGACTTGGCAATTAACTATTGTCGGGATGTCTCTTAAAGAAATAGTATATTCCTTATTTGTTATGAGACTTGGTGGAATCTATCAGTCGTGAAGTCTCCCAATAAAGAAGCACGTCAGCAACTAGAAGCCAAGGAAAATAGTTAAGTCGCAATGTCACATGAAGAATCCAACATTTAGTAAATATTTATGAGACTTAGCAATTGCTTCAGTCATGGGGTCTAAAAATTGGGATACAGTTAAGTCATGTGTTAAACAATTTGTGTCGCATAGTCTCCAAGTTAGATGATACTTATGTAAAATATGCTAAGACTTCGCAACAAACTGCAAGGTGTTTAGAATATGAGAAAGTCAGGTAGTCACTAGATTAGGATGCTAAGTCAGTGTTTATTCAATGGTTTAGAGACAAATTTTAGAAGAGACACGTGTCCACAATGAACAAGATGAAGGTTAGTCGGGTGGTCTCCCAAAAGAAAAAGGTCATCAGGCGATTAGGAGACTAAGAGTATAAATTTCTTTGTTGTCGCGCAGTCTCCGAATAATTTAAAGGTATTAAGGAATACTCAACAACTTAGTGGAGCCGTCAGATGTAAAAGGTAGAAGGATCAATGGAAGTCATGAAGTCTCTGATTGAAAGTGCTTGAAGGTAAAAGTGCTCATGATAATGAGATCGCCTTTTGTCATGTAGTCTCTAAATTAAAATTAAAAGTTAAGGTTTGTCGCGTAGTCTCTAAAAGAATTGTCAAACTAACATTTGTAATCAGCAATTGGGCAACCAAGGTTAATCACGGGGTCTCATAATGAAAAATAACATTCAACAAATTGGAGATAATAGTAAAAGGTGAAGATAACCATCAGTCACAGAGTCTTTGAATAAACTTAGAGTTAAGTATATCATCTAGCGACCTTGATCCCTTCAGTCGTGTGATCGCCAGAAGATAACTGTGGTTAGCCAAGTAAAGAAAATAACATAGTCGCTAGATCTCCAGAAGAATTAAGGGTTAAGGAGTTTGGTCAGTGAAAAGGAGATACTACACAGTCATGTGGTTGCTGAATATGAAAATTCAAAAAAGAAGACAGTTGATGACATGACAAAGTGAAAGATTTGGCATCCAATGAGAATCTAGAGGATTAATTACTATATGAAAAAGGGTAGCTGAGATGTCTGACAGAAAGCTAATCATATGAAGACATGCCACCTTTTTCAAATTTTATAAGGGTTTTTATAAAAATGTACATATATGATTTTAATCTCTTGTCACACTCATGGGTTACGGCTAGGATTTCAATTAATTTCACAACATGTTGAATTGAAAGAAAAATTGATTATCTTTCCAATGATGAGCTATGTACTTAGAATAGTTACAATAAATAGTTGATCGAAAGCTCATTTTAAACTTATCATACTTTTAGAATGGTAGAGCGATGAAGCGCTAGGTCTTTTGTTTTTAGAGAGAAAAAATTGGTCAGTTTTAGAGTACCTAGCTGGTTATCAAGTTTTTTTGAATTGTTAGGCAGTGAACAGAGAAGAACAGTGTGCTAAGCATAGATTTGTTTCAATATTGGTAAAAGAGAGAATTGATACAGAACAATATGAGTAAGGCTGTTAGTGTGGCTTCAACCAGTGGGAGAAGTGATGAAGTTGATGATGATGTGAAAGGGAATAGAAATTATTCTAATGAATTCTCAAAATTATTGCCAGGGTCTACACAAAACAAGAGGGCTAATGCAAATTTGCTGGTAGATGACTACTGTGAGATCAGAGATGCTCGCACTCTGGGATCAATAGTTTTTTCTCTTTATAACTACTTCTATCATAATTCTGATAAAGCTATCTCGGTGTCAAACCCTTGGACTAGTGGCCTTGCTAAGTTAATTGTTCCTAATGTTTTTATAGACATAGACTTGTTTCTAGGTCTTGCTAGCGGCTATGATGCCCTGTCTAGGATAGTTAAGAAAAATGATTGTACTGCACTATTGAATTTGAATAGGAATTAATTTATGCAAGCCTTTGGCTTATACAGTACTATGTCCACTAAGATAAATCTTACTAGACAGGAGGAGAGGTATAGATTACAACTTGGTGCTGCTAGGACCCAATTACAAAATCATATGCTTAAAGAGGTTAGGAATCATCTTACTCCTATACTTGGAACTGCTCCCTACTGCTTCAAAGACCTACATTTTTATATCAAGTATATTTCCTATGCCCTGTGTAGAGTGTTAGGGATAGATGGAGGGGCAGAAAAGATAAGTGCTGGAGTTCTGATGATGCTGTTAGACTTGCAAGATGTGCATTCTAGCACAAATTATGATTATATGCATTCTATTATAGATAAAATGCATGAGGGATTTATAGCTACTCAGAAGAAGATGAAGGACCCAAAGGAGAAGGAGCCTAGGTTCTTCCACTATTCCATCCTAATGCATTTTCTATTTCATTTTAACTTTGGGATTATGGATGTGAATAACTTGAATCCTCAAAGGATTTTCTAGGGTCAACCTAATCCCATTTAGTTTTGGGTTGGGATTTGGAATTATACATCCAAGGATTGTGACTACTGTGGATTTGAAAACTAGATTGTATATCCAATGATGTAGAGAATGGGTATTAGAAAAACCAGGCTCCCAATAAAGGTCTTGCAACTATTGAGGCCTTGTGAGTATGTAGACAAGTGGAAGGGTGATCATAACTAGGGATACTTCTTCTTGGAGGAGAATTTCACCATGATTAGGGTATACAGATGCACACATCCACCTCATATCTTACCTTACCATGTGCCATCTAGATTTTCTGCCATGGAATTCATCTGGAAACTATTGTTAACAGATAATGAAAATTTTGTGCCACACAGGAAGGGGACCTTAACCCCTAGAAAATTTAAGATCTTTAATTTTACCATTGGCAAGGGTGCCATTGATTCAGTGAGTAAGTGGTTGGAGAGATGCAAGATGGGGGAAACATCATATAGGTATATTGACCTTGAGGGATTCATGCCAGGAGTCAGGAAACTTTTAAATCCTACTATCCCTAATACAAATGAGCATTATTTATGTATAGAAGAGGATGTAATAAGAAATCTTATGGATGAAGATGAAATTAGAAAAAGAAGGGAGAGGATTCAGGAATCGTTGAAACTAGAAAGGAAAATAAAGAGAAATGGGTTGTCTTTTGGAGGATTTTACCCTGATTTGCCTTATTTTGACAAGATTAAGGCTATGATTGATAATTATTACATAATCTGTGAACAATTGGATAATGTGTTGGATAAAAAAGGAGCGAAAGAGCTTGAGCATTCAGAATCAAAGTATGAGAGTAATAGTGATGGTGATTATGCCCGTTCACCTTAGTATGATTAGCCCCAATAGGATGTTGCACAGGCACCACATTTGTAGGGAGGCAAGGGCCATATCATTAACCTAATAGAAGTCTCTTAGCTGGATGATGTAGAAGAGCCTTCTGCTAAGAGGAAAAAAGTTGACATTGGTCAGACTTCATATGTTAGGCAGGAGAAGAAAAGAGATAGAGTAAGTGCCCTCATTCCTAGAAATAGGTTATATGATCATAACTTAAGTAAGCTAATTAGACAGGGGAAGAGGCAGCAATAGGATGAAGAGGAGAATATAGAGTTACCTTTGAAGGCATGTATTGATGAGAGATAGTTACATCAGCAACAATTTTTTAGTGATGATAATTTCATTAAGACTAATGAATTCAAAGACTTTTTTAGATGGCACAAGAAAGAGAAAATAAGGGCTCAATTGAAAGTAAGGGCTCAATTAAAATGGCATGTGAAGTTCAAATGGGTGACATGATAAAGGTGTTCGGATATAGTCCAAAGTCACAAGCTTTTGCCATGTGGATCCTATGTCCTAAAGACCAAAAGCCCCAATTGGTGAATATTCAGGAAAATATGGTGGGGAATCAAATGCTTTGGACAGTGCAGAATATAGGGCATCTAGAAATTTCTCAGATCATGACTCACTGGGCTCACTTGAATGAAGACAAAACAAAGCTATTGTATGAGAAGTGTAGCATTTTGATTGAGGAAACCAGCGCCCTAGCAAAGGATAGGGAATTGTGTCATATAAAGATACATCAGTAGGATAAGGCAATTGTTGAGTTGCTAAAATGACTAGAAGAGAAACCTGATGTGGTTTATGTGCCTCCAAAATAGTCCTTATAGATAGAGGAAAAGGAAAAATTAGAAGAGGTAGTTGAAAAGGAAGATGTGGGGAAAAATAAGAATGAGGTAGCACTAAATGCATTTAAATGCATTCTGCAGCATAAGATCGATATTTTCAAAGATAAAATAGATTTCATCTTGAATGCTTATAATAAATTACCCACCTTGCATGCAGAAGTAACATGGTACATTTCTATATTGAACCCCTATTTTGTTAATTGGTCTCCTAGGGTTCAACTATTTGAAATGCTTGCTTATTTGCAGCCCCTTAGACTAGATTTACCTGAGGTTGCAACTGAGGTCAAGGATGAAATCAAGAAGGGTAACATAGCCTTATCATTCTTCAAGGGTAAGTTGAATCAGGTAGAGGCTAAGTTGAGCCTATTTTCTCCAAATTTTAATAGATTTTTTCCTCCTCTGAAAGGTGAAGATGATCAAGTGAAGGCCTTAGAGGCCTCAAGGAGTGAATTTGATAGCAAAATGCCCAGTAATGAGGCATTTATTTCAGGATAAGATCTAGATTTGGAAGGTTTCAATACGATTCTGGATGAAGCCTTCAAAGTAGAAACTGACATGAACAGATTCTTAATGGATGTAAAAGGCATCACATATGTCAGATGGGAAAGATAGAAGGCACAAGTCCAAAGTACATAGAGCTTTAAATGGCCATCAGAGTATGATGTGACAGCATGGGACGTGTTGACCAAGCCCAAGAAAAAGAAGCCTATGATGGAGGAGGAGATCTTAGATGAAGAGTGAAGGAGAACACTTTACGCTTGATCATTGAGCATAGGGAGGTTAGCTATTAATGAAGATGAGTGTAAGTTAGCCTGTAATGGCGGTCACTTAGTCTTGCTATAAATACCATAAGCTATCCTAAACATTGTTAGACAAAGGCGCCAGATTCCAGAAAAGGACAAAGAGTATCATATTTTATCCCATGTTTTTGTCCTTCCACCACTTCTACTTTCTTTTCTTTTGTCTCTTATGTACTTTTAGGGTTAGGTTCCTTAAACCATCTAAAGCTTGTTGCATCCTAACATAAAAGGATTCCAAGATGGTTAAGGACCTATAAACAGACCAAGATTGTAAAAATCAAACGAGATCAAATATATTAAAAATTAGACTTTCTAGATCTATGTCTGTGTCTTAAAGGTTTTAAGCTTTTTATGTACTAGAGCAGGACCATATCAATAAAAATACAGTGCAATTTTACTCTATTTTGATTGTTGTCTCTTTATTTGTTTGTATGCTCTTTTATGTTTATATTTGTAAGGCATTTTTTAGTATTTTGGCTACAAGGTAGCTATCTAATTACTTGCAAGTTTCTTTCAAGGAAAGAACTAAGTTTTGTGAGTAGTTTTAGGGGGCATAACAATAGTTAACAATTTGATACAATACTATAGAGGTGACAAGATAATTTGTAAGGGATTTTATCTGAATTGCATGTAAGTTGAAGGAAGCTTGTAGTATTTTGTTTTTTTGTATTTTTGTGAACCTCAAATTATTGACTCTATAAGCCCAAAGGATAGGCACTGGTCTAGGAATTGATTTGATAATCTGTCATCATCCAGATATTCTAATACTATTCAAACCAATCATTTAAAGATTATTTTATGTAGAATCAATTGTACTCCTAAAGGTTATAGTTGACATTTGTTGATTTCTTGAAGAGTAAATCAAATAGGTTATTCCTCCTAGATTCATAAGAGTGATAAAAGGAAATAAGAATGTGATTCCTTGTTATGTTGCTGTTTGCTATCACTAAGATATTGATTTGGATTGTCAAGCTTTTTCTTAGAATTTTCATAGTTATCTGCATTGTTATATACATGTCCATCTGAAAATAGATCATTCAGGACATAAAGTATAATCCACTCTAATGATACTGTCAAGACAGTAATCAGTCATAGGTAAAACCTGCCTGAGTCAGTGGATCTCAAAAAAGGAGGTGGTAATAGGTATCCGCAGTGTTATCAAAGTACCTCATCAATTAGTGTTTTTCTCTTGCTTGAGTCATAGTGTCAAAAAAAAATTGGGAGTCATAGAGTTGTCTAAATATTCAAGCATATCTCAGAGGCCTTGCAAGAAAAAACCCTAACAAATTGGCAACTCTGCTGGGGAATAGAGATTATAGAGTCTGGTTAAGAAATTTCAGAATATTTCTAGTCCAAGTAGTCAAAAATCTTTGGTGTTCTGAAGTCTTAAGATTTTTCCAAATCATACCACTTGTAGTTGTCAAAATTGTTCTTTGATAAGTAGTCATTCATCCCAAATTATTGGGTGACGACTCTAAAAAGAAATCTCTAAGATTAGTGCAAAGTTGATAAATATCACTCAGAATGAATACTAGGTCAAGGATGAGAAAGGATCCTGAGAAGGTGTTATATGATGGACTCCCATCATTCTCAAGGATGGAAATGTCTTGGAGAAAAAAGAGTAACCAAGTTAGCATGGATGAAACCCCTCCAAGAGGTAAAGAAGGTACTGTTAGGAGAACCATGAATAGCAATCAACATTCTCGTGATGGAAATACTTCAGAGTATAAAGAGGCTGTTGAAAGAGTTTTAGAAACACCTACTGTCACTTCTACTTCAAATGAGAGAGAAGAGACAAGTACATCTAGTTTAGATTCTGAAAATGCTCCCTCTGATGTGCTAGCAAATGAGGAAAAGTTCATCATGAAACAACTTGCCCTAGCTCAACAAATGAAGAGGGAGAGATAAATGAGAAAGGAAAACTTGAGCATAAGAATGTTGATAAGAGCAAAAAAAGATCTTCAAGACATCAAAATATGAAAGATAAAAAGAAGTCTCAAAAGGACCAAGAAATACTACTCACTCATAAGGCTTCTAATTCATAGAAGGACAAAGGTAAACAAAAGATGAGTGAACACAGAGATTAAGAACCTAAATTTTAGAAGCCTTTGATAGAGAAAATGTCCAAGTTAGATATTGACTTGGAAAATTTGAGAATTGAAATGGAAACCATGAAAAAAATGTTAGAAAAGGCACAAATGGAAGTTGCAATGGTTGAAATGAAGAAAAAGATAGATTTCTTGCAGTCTTCAAAGTATTCTTATACTGGACCAGAGAATACTAATACTTCTAAAGAAAAAACCACCACTTTCAAGGAAGATTATAGTTTTCAAAGAAAACCATTACATACTAAAAGGTACAAACAATTTAATTTTGTTGGTATCTTGGGGTATCCTAATGGTTTCCCTAAAGATGTGGGTGATATAGGAGAAAAACTCCCAAAGTTTGTAGGTAACAATGTTATTTTCTATGAAACACATTTAAGAAAGTTCATTGATTTTGTTGATGATTTAAATATCACCCATGAAGATGTATTGATGAAATTATTTCTCCAGTCTTTAGTAGAAGATGCAAGGGAATGGTTTAGGAGCTTGTGTAATGGATCTATTATTTCTATGGATGAGTTGATTGAATTATTTAAAGATCAGTATGGAGATAAAACAAATAAAATATTTTTGTTGAATGAGTTCAATAATATCAAGAAGAATTACAATGAAGAGGTTATAGATTTTAATACAAGGTTTCAAAGAGCTATGCACAAACTATTTTAGAAGATAAGGCTGGACAAAGAGGTATGCTTAGCAACTTATTTGAATGCCTTTGATTCTAAAATGGGATATGCTCTTAGAGATAAAAACCCTAGAACTCTTACTGATGCTTATAAAATAGCAGTCAATATTGAAATGAATAGAAGAGTATTTGATAAGTTGAATAGGAGGGATGACTTAAGGTTTAGTAGGAGAAATCTAAAAGAACCAGAGTTTAAAGAATACAAAGCTCCTTAGAACAATAGATCTTCTTATAATACTACATACAATCCTCAAAAAAGAATGCAAAACCATCCCTATGGAACTCAGTTAAAAGATGGGAAGGCTTTTACTGTACTTAGAAAAGATAAGAGAGACAACAGAACTCCAGACCATCTTCATAAAGACACTGTCCATTTCTGCAATGATGATACATGGTGTGAAGCTTGTGAGTCCCCCCATAACCTAGATTTCTATATTGTTTCCTTAGATTTGAGAGTAAGTGAAGAGTAGGGGAATGATGAGGAAGAAAAATGTGATCATAGTATGAAAAATACTTACTCATGCCATGATATAGATTCAGATAGTGAGGATGAAAATCATGATTCATGTATTTCACGAAGAAGGATGGAGAATCATCATCAACAGATCTTATCTGATAGTGAAACTAAGGGAACTAATGATCATATAAGATGTTATGCTCAAGATAATTAGGATGTTCCATTTATTAGAAAAGCTTCAGATGAAGAGAAAACTAGGATTGCTGCAGATTTAGTACACAAAGCTAGAAACAACTACCATCTGAGAAACAGAGTAGTGGGTGGTACTGCTAGTCAACCATCAAGTGTCTTTATAAAAGAAAATAAGATAGACACTAATTATGTGCACAAAAATAAATGACCTGGTGAAAATGTACATATACATAAGGTCAAAATTATTACAAAATCCCTTGAACCAAATGTTGTACAAGAAGAAGATATGAAGAGACAAGAAAAAAGTATTCATGTTTGAAAGATAGAGAATAAAAAGTTAAAAGACTCAGCTCTAAAAGAACATAATGAAGACAATAATGTCACTTTTGACAAATCCAAGATTTTAGATATGAGATACACTTCAATAGATTTGGGCCAATGTTTGTCCCAGATGACAGCTAAGGTACCATTTCTGGAAATGATGATAATTAAAGAACACAAGGAAAAAGTAATGTCATTTCTAAATGGTGTGCCCACAATAAAGGTTCAAAGTCTAGAGGATGTTGGTAAGAGTCCAATTACCAAGGGAAAGGAAATTGAGGTGTTAACATCTGAAATTCCTCAAATATTCTTGAATGCAACTTCTTCCCCAAAAGTGGTTGACCCATTTTTTCTTTCATTGATAATTAATGATAAGATGCTGAAAAATTGCATGATTGATTCAGGAGCATCTAATACATTTATGCCAGTTGAAATCATAAGGTCAATGGGATTACAAGTTGATACTCCTTATGGGAGGTGTTGAGCTATGGACTCTAGAGAGGTCCCTGTGATTGGTACCATTGAGGCTATGCCTTACAAATTAGTAGTCTGCCCTGATGTAGTAATGACCATGAATGTTCTTGTGGTTGACATACCACCACATTATGGCATATTACTATCAAGAAAATGGAGTGCTTCAATGGGAGGTAGTATACAAAATGATTTATCATATGCTACTTTTAACATTGCTGGAGAAAATGTTAAGGTCTTAAGGGAGAGTAGAACTCCCCATTTGATAGAAAAATTTGAAGACACTAACATTAATTGTTGCATTGACATAGACATGGAAAATTTCAGGATACAAAAAAATGAACCTTATTATCAAAATGAAGGGGCTAACCCTTTTAACAGAGAGTTGATTATGCAGGGAGATGGATTATGGAAAATGTATTTTGATGGTGCTTGCTCTAAAGAAGGATCAGGGGCAGTTGATATCCCCATTAGGTACAACTTTTAAGTACTCATTTCTATTAGCCTTCCAATGTACAAACAATACTGCAGAATATGAGGCTTTGTTTTTAGGACTTGAAATTGCTATCAAACATGGTATAAAGTGTTTAAAAGTTTAT